>JADRCH010000206.1:602295-770958 GCA_019843965.1 Rhynchomys soricoides | reverse complement strand
GAGCCAGAAACCTTGCCTGGAGAAAGAGTCAGAAACAGAGGAAGAAGAAATATTTTATCCAACTAGTCCCTTCCATTTCAGACTCACTTCCCATTTCCTTGACCTAAAGCATCGTCGCTTACCAACTTTGCTCAGGGTTATTCCTCTATACTGCTGGACTTGACTGCTCTGAGCTCTGGCTTGAATGATGGCCATGGTTACCTGGGGAGGAAAGCATATCCTATCCTTTAGCCTCAGACTGAAGATGTAAAAAGATTGAACTAGGGCATGTGTTTCTCTGCTTAGTGCCTTTATCACCAATACTGAAGAACAACTAAAACAGGTGCTAGGGAAGGGAACCTCCACAAGAGGTAGGTGCTGTGGTCAGAGGAACAAATCTAAAACCACAGACTCATAGAATATTAAGTTGGGGATTAATTAGGAATATTACCCAACTCTCCACATTTTGCAGAGTTTGTAAAAACTTAGCCATAGTTACTGCTGCTTATAACTGACAGAGCCAGACTAGAGTTCAGGCCCCTCCCCCTCATGAGACTGTTACTCTTCTCCTTGAGTGGAGTGGAGTGAGAAATGGTGAGGGACCCTGGAGCATGGAGGGCACCCTGAGGTTTCAGGGTGAGAGGGTTTTTCTAAGTAAAGGGCTCGTACCTGGAAGGCCTGAGGTGCCAGCCCTCCAGCCTCAAAACCAACTCTGAGCAGCCGGAAGTCTCGGCCATGAATCAGAACCTCTTCAGGAATGAATTTAAGATGAGACCCGGGACGGAGAAGCTGCACTCTTGACAAGCCGCTCACTGAAGTCAAGAGTTAGAGAGTGGAGTGATCGTGGGATCTCTGTGGGAGCATTTCCTCCAGGCCACCCTGCCCCACCCCTCAGTCTTAGAACAGAAGGTAGGGGCTCAGATGTCCCTTTTACCAAACCCTCATACTTACCAGCCTCTAATCGTCCGATGTTGATGAGGGCAAAGTCATATTCACTACTCAGAGGAGTATCCTAAAGGAAGCACAAGACTGATGCTACAGACATCTGACAGCCATCCTTGTCCTGCCTTTGTGCCTCCTCCCCTCCCCTGTAGAAGGCAGCTTCCCTAGAAATAAATCTACCATTACTGATACATTCACAAGATAAACAGAGCATTGCTATGTCGCCTAGTCTAGCCTGGAACTCTCATGGCCATGGTCTTTCATCTCAACCCCCCAACTGCTGGGAACACACTGCCCAGCTTCTGTCTTTTTTATTACACTAACCACCTCACCTGATTTCGCTGCCATCCACAAGGCTGGAAGGTTACTCTGAAGTTAGTGCAGATCAGAGTTCCAGGCAGTTCTAGTCCTGGCCCTTTCCTCCGTCCTGGTGCCCAAGCTAGGATATGCTCCCCTAAAAGTGAGAAAGAGAAGCAAAGTTCTAACTATTCCCAATGCTGCCCACACTTCTGCATGGCTACTCATCCATCCTTCTAGAACGTAAAATTGAAGGAAAAGAATAGACTTTTTTTTTAATCTCTAAAAACTCTGCATGGAACATGGCACATACACACTCACTGGTCTTTGGATAGTTAATAAGGAAAGTGGTAACCAGGGTGAGAAAGAAGAAGGACCAATGTCCAGGTCTTCCACTAGCTCTTAGGAGGCAGAAGAATGAGTCTCAGAAACACTGAGGAAAAGAAAAGGGAGCTATCTTTGGTGAAAACAAGGACGGGATAGGAAGACTTAAAGGAATCTTGAGAGGTCAGATTATTACCTGGGAGACAGCTAGAGGCCAGGCAGCTGCCAAGCTGATGACTGTTGGGCTCCGGCATCCTGTTCCCTGTGTCAGACTTCTGTCCAGAGAGCTGAGCAGGGAAGAAAGTTAATCTGGGACCTCCCAGCAGAACAGAATCTGGGATTTCTTCAGTAGCTGCCTTTGGGGACCTGTATTGAGATTCATTCTCTCTCTCTCTCTCCCCCCCCCCCCTTTGACTGCAGCTGGCAGACAAGACAAGGAGGGGCTGGTTAATGGATAATGAGACAACTCCAGACTGAAAAAGGCAGACCAGCTCCATGACAGTCGATAAAACAGATAAAACACCCTCCTCTGGATCCTTTTCTTCCTGCTTAATTTCCACATTCACAGCATCCCATTCACACCCTCTTGCTAGCCACCCTCCCATTCTTTCTCCTTACCCCCATCTCTGGCTCCTCCTTCTGGGGGGCAATGTTGAAACTCTGGCCCCGGCCCCCCCACCACATTTCCCTGGCTCCATCCGGGAGTGGAGCAGCTAAGGGTGAGAGTCCTCAAAGATGCTTTTTCTGGCGAGAGGTTAAATCCTAGAGGTGGGGAGAAAGAGGCTGGAGAGGACACAGGGATAGCGGCATTTGGGATACCCGGAGCACAGTTCCGGGGGTCTTATTTGAAAGGTGTGTCCTGCTCAGGGGAGGCTCTTTGGAAACTTCAGTGACTCTAAAGAGAACAGGCAAGATGCCCAGCCCCTTAAAGGAGAATACGCACTTTTTTTTTTTTTTTTTTTTTTTTTGGAAAGTAGAAAGGAAATGGAGGAGTTTAAGAAAGATGGGAGAACTGGGGGAATACCCAGATTCCCTTAACCCACACCCACATTCTAGTCTCTTTCCGTTCGTGAATATTAGAGGGTGGGACGAGGGGAGCAGTAATGTAACTAAATGAAAACATTTTGGACCAGCTCTCTATACTCTTTCAGTAAGAAATGAAACACTAGGAAACTCAGTTATTTTTGCTTTGTTTATTTGTGGGCTTTGTGATTTTGTTGTTTTGATTTTCAGCCTCCTCTGATAACCTAACAGGGGTTGAGAAGAGATCTGGACCTTGTGTCCTTTTCCGGATGGAGTGAGCGGAAGTTGGTGCGTCTGGGATGCAGACATAGCACAGGTATTTTGGCGTGCAAATCTCGGCACTGGGGCGGGGGCTAAAAAACCCACGAAAAGATCGTGGTATCTAAGCCATCCTTTGCGCCCGGCAAGCACACCTCCCTACTCCTGCCGCCACCTATTCCCCTGGAAAGCCCTGCCCCAGGTACATGACTCCTCCCCTCCAACACAGTCAACAGATCTCCTAATGAAAGATTCATGTTCTGGACTTTGAAAGCTAAGGACTGGAAACCTCTTTTCAGTGCCAGGATCACATCTCCCCCTCCTTCCCTGCTGAATTAAAAAAGCAAAGATGGGTCTGTAGGGTGCTAGGAAGCGCGGAACAGAGATGCTAGGGAGGACAGCTTGAGGGCAGCACGTTTCAACACGGAGAAGACAGGAAATGAAATACAAAATAGGTGTTAATGAGCTGCTGTTTTATTGTTTTTGAGTCTGTACAGAGGCAGCAATCCTTAGGTGGGGACCGTGACATTCAACACTCCCTTCCCCACAGCACACATCCTTCCAGCCTCAGCTTCCAAAGTTCCCTTTGTTGGCTGCAACTGTGGAAATAGTGAAGCTAGCATGAGCAGTCTGGAACAAACAGGTATGTACTTGCTAGCAAGCTGGCCTAGAAGCCTGATTGTAGAAGTCCTAAAAGCTGCTGACACCACCATCCCACCACACACCTCAGTGTCTTCTGGAATAAAGTATGTAATGTCATAAGGAACAGTTTAGGAACAGGTGTGTCCCCAGTTGGTTTAAAAAATCCCATGACCTACTTTTCTTCTCCCCACCACTTTTCCTCGAAGAGCCGCGTTCTGTTATTTAATATCTTGAGGTATGGGAACAGCAGAATATAGAGGGAATGGTCAGGACAGGGAGAGATAAGTGATTTATTTGATCTTCACCAAACCAGAAGCACAAAGGGGTTGCAGCTGAGGATTAGGTAACAGGAAGACTCTCACCACCTGCAGCACAAACCCACTGGATGGACAGGGGATGGAGGCAAGGAGCTATATCAAATTTTTCCATTTTCAGACCCCCACTCTGGTTACAGGTTTGTGCCAGGAGCAAGGGCTGCTGGGAGGGGTAGCTGGAGGAGGAAGGTGGAGCTGAGTGACTCACAGGATGAATCACAGATCCAGTTATAAACACAGAAAAAGGCCAAGGTCCTTCCCACCCCACTCCTTAGACAGCTTCCATCACTTCCGCTACCCCCAACCCACGTAGCCAAGGGAAGGAGGGGGCATAGGAATCCTACATGGAAGCATGATAGTATTTTGTTAAACAGCTTAAGCACAGGAGGCAATACACAGTAACTCGTGACTGGGTATCCACAAAATATTCAGAGACGAGTGCCTGTATGACTCACTACTGAGCATGCAGTTGACAGAGGTTGAAGGAAAGAATATTAACAATCCAGGGTACATATGTTTCCAGACCAGAAAATGGCTTCTAATTCTGTCCTCTTGCCTATGGCTATGTGGCTGAGTACTGCTTCTTTGAAAAAGAGGACACAGTCCAATCAGAGGTGTCTGAGTAACTCATAGACAATCATTACCCAAATGCTCCTTTATTGAAAGAAAAATAAAGTGCCTGGAACCTTGGACATGGGAGTGAAAGGAAGAACGGTTAAGAGCCAGATCTCAGAGAACTGGCTCTGTTCTCTGGGCTCAGGATCACCTCCTGAGGGTACAATATAAAGACATGGTAATTTCTGCTTTATTGGTCTGTGGGCTTTGGAAATCTATGGTGAGGGAAGGTAATTCTATTTTAAGGCACAGCATGGAGCTTAACACCATCCCTCACTCTTAGAAATTGCATCTTAAAAACCAAATAAAAAGATATAATTTATATCATTTACAAAATGCAGATAAGGGAAACCTTTTTCAGTTCTCAGTTAAGCATGCATGAGTTAAGGGGTTTGGAGGCCAGGCCTCTGGTGTACTCGCTATAAGCTGGGGATGGCACAGAGGATGTAGGGCGGACAGAGTATAATCATGTTAAGTGGAGAGGAGAGAAATAAGGACCCTGAAGCTCTCTCCGTTAAAACTTTAGTGGGACCCCAGATGCCCTGGATTAAAAAAAGAGTAATTGCACTTAAATGTAAGCCTGAGAGACGAGGACATACTTCATCTAGGGATACACGGGCCTACCCCCCACCCCCATCACACACAGGACCCTCCTAATAAGGGAGGTTTTACTCTCTTGGATGCTCCACACACAACCCTCCCTTCTCCCCACCAAAGTAATTGCATGGGCTTGCTTATTCCAAACAACAAGTCGATCTTTGGTTTCCCAGACACTCAACTCCACCCTACTCAACCCCTCCTTTACCCCCCCAAAAACAGAGTAAAAATCTCACCAGCCCTCATTAAAAAATAAATAAATAAATCTGTTGTCTCAGAGTCCCTCATCTTTAAAATGGATTTTTTTTTTTTTTTGGGTGCCTTGATAGTCACCAAAAAATAGTCTCTGGATAAAAACTAATTTAACAAAAAGTTAAAAGGCCTAATACCCATTTCCCACATGACCTTAGACCTCCCTTCCCTTTCCCTGGAACTTTTTTATTTTTTCCTCGGAAAGGCAAGCAGAATTACGATTGGGTACCATATAAATAAAAACAAGCATGATACAAGTTTTCTGATTCTCTTCATTTGTCCTCAGTTTTTAAAAACAGGAGTGTTAAATACAATCTAATAACAGATCAAGTCCAAACACAGAAGTCCATTGGAGATGGATTTCCCTGGTTTTATTCTACAGGAAAACCCCTGCTGGGCTGTTTGCACTCCCACCCACCCAGGCAGGCAGGCAGGCATCCTATGTATCTGCAGGAGAAAGAAGGATGCCAGCAGTGCACACAGGGGGTCTGCAGTCAGGAAGAGGGGCTCATGGTAAAAGGTTTCACCTGTGTCATTCAAGCTTCAGAACTGGGACAAGTCTAAGGTGATGATAACAAGGCACGAGGCATTCATCCACCATTCACTGGGAGAAAAATTGAAAGAGTGCTTAAAACTCACGAATCAAGATAAATACTATCTTGACACCATATTTTAAAAAGATAAAAATAAAAAATGTAAAAACGCCTTTACGAACATATCACAATTTAAGTAGACAAGAATTGTCCTAATATCTGCTCAATTAAGGGCTCTCACCTCTTTCACCTTAACACCATTCCTGTTACATCCTAAGATTTTGATGTTTTGTTCAGTCTGGGTTTTTAATATGTTTATATACTGGAAAAAAAAAAATGTGATCCCAGCATTTGTAAAGTTTGAGGCAAGATCATACATTTAAGGCCAGCCTGGGCTGCAGGATAAAATCCTATCTAAAAAAAAAATAAACAAAAACAACCCTCAATTTCCTAGTAGACCTTTAAATTACGCACCTGCCAGAAATGCTCGTCTCATACTAGATTTCGGCCTGAAGAAAGCTGGGTGTGGTGGCTCATGCCTAGATAACAGCACTCAGATGACTGAGGCAGGAGGGTTGCTATGAGTTGGTGGCTAACCTGGGTTATATAGCAAGTACCAGGCTGGCTAGCCAGGGCTACATTGCAAAGAAACAAACAACAAATAGTCTAAAAATGATGACAAGAAATTATTAAATCAACAGATGGGCAGACTTGGAAGTGAGTGACTTTCAAACTTTTTTAGGGGGGGTGGGGGACAACTTCTTAAACTTAATAATTCCATAAAGAAGTCTTGACTGGCTTGGTAACCAAAGAGAGGTGTGTGATCATTTTCCTGACTAGGCAGAAAAAACATGCAGAGGAGTCCCAACTCTCACGCACACATACAAACATGTACATATAGCCATTTGTGACTTAAATCAAATGGGGGGATTACATTCCATTAGTGGGTGATGACATACCTCAGCAGAGAAATCGGAGCCCAGAAACAGCTCCAGGCAACACCCTGGACACGCGCAGTACACTCACACCCTTCTTCATTTGCACCCACAAGTATATAGAATTGCATAGATGATTTTTCCCCAGGGGAAAAAAAATAAGGAGAAAGGACAATTGGCGCAGGATAGTCTTCAGGTTTAAAGCTCTTAGAAACAGCTCTGGTCAGAGCATAAGCTGTCCAGACTTGTGCTTTGTGCAAATTGCAAGGGAGCTCTCACCACTAGGTCCACCCCTACCCCTCCGGAGAACAGGGCTGGCTCAGGAAAGGGGAGAAATCCAAAGGCAGATCAGCTCACTGGGACTAAGCTGTGGCCTGTGGCTACAGTTCACTAAAATATATTTCTCTGGCTACCTTTGTAAGGGCCTGAGCCCCAATCCCATGCGTCAACACCAATCCTAATATCAAAAATACGTCTTCTTACAAAGTATTTTTTATTATTTTAATAAACTAACCACAGATTAAGGTCAGCTATGGCTTAACAAAAGAAGCCAGGATGTTAAGTTCATTCTCCAGAAGTAGACAGGAAGGAGAAAAAAAACAATCATTTAGAAGGGGTGGGGGGTAAGTAATTTTTAAATTTTCTTTGTCAGGGTCATGTTTTTCTTTAAAAAAAAAAAAAATTAGTAAAATAGGCTGCTTTCTACAGAAACACAGCAGCAGAGGATAGTGCTCTGCAGAGGTTTCTGGTAGGTTTCAAACAGCCTAGCCGAACATCGGGCGGCCTCCACCCTTCTCAGGTATACTCAGACCCACAAGTAGTTATTGCTAAGTAGTTAAAAAATAGACCACTCTGCACCCATTCACCTGAAGAAAATCCCACACACAAGTCCGCTTTTTACCACTCTTCTCTTTCCCAAAGGGAACTTGCTTTAAAAAAAAAAAAAAAATTAAAAAAAAATCACAACTTAGTTGAGCTCAGTCCTTAAAAAGGATGAGGAAAAGATGAGGCAACAGGCAGTCTCCCCTAAAACTAGAAGGGATGACAGATGGGCATCTAGAAGAACATAACTCTCTAGGAAAGAACCCCTTCAGGTTCCTCCCTCTCCTATTTCCATTCACTGGGATTTAAACTACCCTCGCTGTGTAACCGGGCCAAGCATATACATTGCTGCCTTGATCGTTCAGGAAGAAACTATCCAACTCTAATATCTACCTAATTCAACCAAACCCAAACGTGTTCAGTATCTCAGATTCACTCTATACTCCCAACTACACCACCTCGTGCTTTTGTTTGAAAGTCAATGAACTTTGGTCTAGTTTTTCCTTAACCAACTGAGAACTTTCTTTCCAGGTCCTCCCTGAAGGTGTCCACCCACCTCCCACCCACACACACCTAGTATTTCCCTACTTTTCCTTGGGCCCTGGGATTGGGACGCAAGAGGTTATGAGATACAACCTTCCCCCTCTGCCTTGCAGTCTCAAGTCAACTGTGCACAGGAGCCAGTACTGCCCTCGGGGTAGTGCTAGCCCTGTCCTGCTCTTGCCAGCCTGCCAGCACTGCAGCTCCCACACCATCTCTGCACTTGCCCCATTAACACAGGGGCTGGGTCCTGATGAGCCAGAGTTGAGCTTAACTTTCTTTGTTTAGCCCCTTTCCCCACTAAGGTTCTAGCCATTCAGAACCTGTGCGCCAGCAGTTCCCCACCAGGTTCCCGTTCCCTCCGCCTCAATTCTTCCCGGTAACAGCAAGAGCAAAAGTTGTTTGTCTCAGGGTGTCCGTAGAAGCTGCAGTTCGGTTGTTTGCATTTGGTCTGGGTTGGGGGAAGTCCCCGGGGAGTGCCAGCCCATCCATCTGGCTCAGGGGGCTCTCTGTAGCCGTTGCTATAGGAATCAGCCACACGGAACTGGGGTGGTAACAAGGCCCCCCTGTGAACTCCATCCTTGCCTGGCTCCAGGGATGAGATGCTGTCCTGGTGGGGGAAGGGTCGCCCAGGAGGGTATTGTCTGGGAAAGGTGGCATATGATGGGAGGCCCCCTACACATGGACCCCCTGCCAACTGCCTCCGGGGTTCCTGGCAGTGGACTCCACCCCCAGAAGGTCGAGGAATAGTAAAGCCCCCAGGGTAACCAGTAGAGAAAGCCAAAGCCTTGGACTCTGCTGGGGAGTCATTGGGCTGGTCTTCCCCACCGTCTGGCTCTGGCTTTTTGGCTGGAGGAGGCCCACTAACTAACCCTCCATTCATGGTCTTCCTCTCAGCTTCCTTCTGCTTCTGCTCTGCCAGGAATCTCTCCTCAGCATCTGCAAGGTAGCGCTGGATCATCTCCTCCTGATACTGGTGCCGGTGGCCCATCTTCAGAGTTCCAACAAAAATATATTTGCCCTCCCCTTGCATTGCAGTCCTCATAATGCTCAGGCTTTGCATCACCTCCTGGCTATACTTGCTCCCTCCATTGCCAACAGATTCAGATGTGGGCTTCTCAGATACAGGCCCATCCCCAGCTGCCTCCTCCTTGCCACCCTTCCAGCTCTTCAATGCGTTGTTCTTCTTCTTCTTCTCCAATGTCTCCATACCACTGCTTATTCCAGACCCACTCCCCGGCCCTCCAGGCTTGGGGCCCTTGCTATGCATTAGGCCCCCCATGTTCTTCTTAAGCTTGCTGCCCAAGGTTTTGCCAAAGCTGCCCAGTTTGTTAGCCACAGAATCTGCTCTCTTCTTGTCCTTCTCCCGGTCACGCTTTGACTTTTCCTTGCGCCTGCTGCCCTCATTGCCGATAGAACTGCTGCCAACCGACTCTTTGTCTGATTCTCCAGACTCAGGAGTGGACCTGGGTTCATCTCCAGCTGAGGCTGTGGGGGACTCAGGCTGGGCCAGAGGAGCCTACAAGAGAGAAGAGCACTGACAGTTACCTCCCTGGGCTGGTGTAGGGATGCTCCCACAGATGTGGAACCTATCTAACAGCTTACAGAGCTCCTATAGCTCTGCTGTAGGGGTTAGTCACATAAAAAGGGGGGGTATCCTGGCTAGTGTTCTTGTCACCTTGACATAAGTTAGTGTCATCTGGGAAGAAGGCATGCCAGTTGATGAGCTGCCTCTCTCATACTGCCAAGTAGGCCAGTCTGTAGGACATTTTCTTGATTAGTGATTGATGTGGGAGGGCTCAGCCCATTGTGGGTGGGGCTTCTTCTGGGTAGGTGGTCCTGGGTTGTATAAGAAAGTGGGGAGAGCAGGCGAGTAAGCAGCAGAACTCTACAGTCTTTGCTTCAGTTCCTGCCTTGGCTTCACTCCATGATGGAGTGTTATCAGAACATGTACACCAAATGAACTCCTTCCTCTCCAAGTTTCTTTTGGTCATGGTCTTTACCACAGCAATAGGAAACAAATTAGGAGAGGTGGCATATGTGCTATGAATCCCATCTGGGGAATGACTGTCTAGCTCCAAAGAAGGGTTACTGATATGGAAGGTCACACAAGAGGCACTGTCCCTCTCTGACTTCAACCTGCTCTCATGGCCAAGGAAAGATACTTGTCTGTAGCTAACTTTCCCTCACTCACTGCTGCCCAAGCTCCTTCTGTAATACAGATCCAGATCCAGGAGGGAGCCTGAGAACTTCACAGCATCACAGCACAGTGCATAGCCTCTGGCTAAGCAGGGGCCTTTCCTTGTCTTTCTTCTATCTGTCTGTCTGTCTGAGACAGGGTCTTGGTATACAATCCAGGGTAGCTTCGAACTCACAATCCCCCTGCCTCAGTTTTCCAAACTACTGGGACTACAGATGTTTGCTACTTTGCCTGGCTGGAAAAATATTTTTGCAGATACCAGAATGTTCTTTATTACAAGTCTGTTTAAGTCAAATTCTGTTCAGAATTAAACTCAAGGGGCCCTAACTAACCACAAGCACCCAGGCCTGCGCACCGCTTTTATACAATCTATACCTAAGTTGTGGGGGTCCTGACTCCAGTCTCCAGTAGAGTCAAATACTAACAGTAAATAAAGAGCAGAACGTGACTGGAGACAGGAGGGCATGAGGGGACAGTTAGGAAGGAGGAGGGTTTGTTAAGCTGCACTAGAGCAGATTCTCCTTGTTGTCCCCAGCGCTGAGAATAAGGACACACAGGGATTCTGGGTGGGAGCAGTGCTCACTTGTGAATCAGAAGACAGTGGGATCCACTTCACATTCATATAGCTGTGTAGCAGATGTAACTTCACCTCCAGAGACAGAATTATGCTGTGAAAAGGAGAAAAACCCTTAAGCAGCTGTGACTTCAAAGGCGAGTGGCCCTTGGGAAAGGACTCAGCAGCGCCCAGAGACGCCTATCAAACATCTGCCGTTACGACTGTTGTGACATCATTTAGCAAATGAGGACTATCTTTTGGGTTCCTTTCTGTTTTAAAGAAAGGGGCTCACTATGTAGTCTGTCATAGCCCTGAACTTGCAGTGATTCCCCTGCTTCAACCTCCTGAGTGCTAGGTGAGGTGTGGGCCACCATGCCCAGCTGTAAGGACTTTTTTTAAAAAGTACTAGACTCTCTCAGCCAGCTCCCAAAGTTGCAAAGGCCCAAAAAGAGAAGTAATGAGTACAGGTGCAGGGACAGGTGTTTACATCTGCATCTCTGCAGGGAAGGGGGAAAGAAGGAGGGGATACTACACACACACACACACACACACACACACACACACACACACACACACGCATGCACGCGCGCACAGAGGCAGGCTTGAGTGCTAGATGAGAGAGCACGTATTTTCCTTGCTAACTAAATGCTAAATGCCAGAAAGAGGAAATTTTAAAGCAGACTATTTTGGTCACTTGTTTAAAAACTCCTCTGACTTTGGCTTAGAATCAAATAGGATTTGGTTGTCTTGCTTTTTCAATCACCATTTTGGGGATTCTGGGAGGTTGTAGGCAGGAACACTCGCTCTGCTCTAAGAAGACAAAGCAGCTGGAAGACGCCAGCGTCCTGATGACCAGCTGCCTTCCATCTCTCAGCACTGAGCTAAGAAGAGTGTGGGTACGTGGCACTGCGTGTGGAGATCTCAGCTACTGTATAGAGAAAGCATATGGAAAGGCAAAGATGGCCTCACCTGGCCAATCGGACATTGTCACTGTCATCTTTGCCCCACTCCCAGCTCTTTCCTGGGTCCACAGCAAAGTGCAGGGGCAGCAGCTTATGCTCTGAATCTGTGAGTGGGATCACAGCTGAGGAGGAAAAACATGCTGTCAGAAAGTCTCTGAGAAGGGAGAAGGCAAATGAACACACACTGATGTCACCAGTGACTGACTATAGCCCATCTATCCACAACACTTACAAGTGAATTACATTAAACACCAATGAGCTACTTCTCCTTACCACCCAGTATACAACTTAGCCTATTAATCCCCTGGACTCCCTACCAGTGAACCAACCTACTCTCCACAGAGATAAGTGCAGACTGTACCTAATACAGAGCTTTACTCTACATCATCGGTGACAGAGACACTTTTTTCACCAAACTTCCCTCCTCTTTTTAAGGTTAAAAACTCTTGGTAATATTGTATAGCTTGGTTAAAAAACAAAACCTGGCACCATCTGGCCTTCCACTTTCCTCAGTTGCTTCCTCCTCCTTAGTTATCATTTCCACTTCTGAATAAAAACCAGCCGCAGACACACTGGGTGCGGCACCTTGTTCCTTGGCGCTGTCCTTCTGCTCCATCGACACAAGTGCAGAGAAGTGGGCCTGATCATAGGCGAGCACCAGAGGAGATCGGTGACACTGGCTGGCTGGGACCTCCAATGGCAGATAGATCCCTCCAAATGGGATAGGGGCAAATGCTGTAGGGAACCACAAAGGTTATTATCACCAAGGTGAGGCCCTTGCCTACTTCAGTCTCCCTACCCTACTTCTCTAAGATTTATTTTTATTATATTAAACCGTGGGTGTTCATGGGTGTTCGTGTGGGGTATGCACATGGGTGTGTGAATGCCAGGTCCCCTGGAGATGGAGTTATAGACAGCTGTGAGCTGCCCACTGTGGGTGCTGGGAACTGAACCTGGGTCCCCTGCAAGAGCAGTTCAAGCTCGTTGAGCCCCTTCTCCAGCCCTTTAACCCCACTTTTCAATTGAGCATCCCATCCCAATTAATCCCAAGAACTTCCGTTTGAATCTCTTGAGAAGTTGTGACTGTGTTAATGCACAGCCCTCACCCCAAGACTACACACACAGGAGGTTTGTGAGGGGGAATGAAGATGAGTAGCTAACTCACCTTCCCCACCGGAGTCCCTCAGCATGGTGTCTGCCACGACCACTATGGGCCTCTTGAGCACATGAGCAAGGACGAAGACATGAAATTCCTCTAGGCTCTCGTACACTGGCTCCTCTGAACTCTCCACTCTACAGTTGTAGGAGAGAATGGAGGAGGCACAGCAGAAGGGAGAAGGAAGAAACAAAACGAGTCCTGAGACCAGTTCCGAAGTAGTGGAAAAAATTCCCTGCCCTGGTTTTCTAACCCCAAAGCTTCCACAACAGATCACTCTGTGCTACATCCATTTTACTAGTAGGGAAACCCAAGGAAAAGGTATAGGGCTGAAATGGTGTTGCAAATATGAAAGTAAGGGGCTGGTGACATGGGTAAAGGTGCTTGCCACCATTCCTAAGGACCTAAGCACAATCTCTGGGATTCATATAGTAGACAGGTGGAAAGAACTGACTCCTTGGATGATCCCTGCTCCCTCACTGAGACTCACTTACCCACCACCACTGGCTCCGTTGGTACCCAGATGCATTCTGGGTTCACTTGAGGCAAGTTTGATCAATTCATTCCATTCCTTCTGCCACTCATCTTCTGTATACACCAGTCCCGACTGTAAACGAGACCATAAGGGCAGCACAGGTAAGCAGAGGCCAGATTCTAACAGTCAGTACCCAGTCAAACCCTCCTAGTGCTACAGCCACTCTCTGTTCTCTTAGCACTTGCTTGACACTTGTACTAAATCATTTTTTCTTCTTCTCCTTTTCAGAGTCAAGACCCATAAAATAGGTTGGTTGGGTGGCTGGTTGGTTGGTTTTGAGACAGGGTTTCACTGTGTAGCCCTGGTGACCTGGAACTCCCTATGTAGACCAGGCTGGCCTGGAACTCTTAGAGACTGGCCTGCCTCTGCCTCCAGAGTGCTGGGATTAAAGGCGTGTAACACCATGCTCCATTTTGTTTCTTTTTGAGATAGAATCTTATGTAGACTGACACTGAATTAGCTACATATGGAGGTTGGTCTTGTAATTCTGATCCTCCTGCATCTATTGCCCAAATGCTGGGATTACAGGCAAATGTCACCATGTTTAGCAATCTCACATTTCTTAATCTTCTGTTCCTTTTCACTCACTGCAATCTGACCCTATTCCGCTCTCTGCCACTGCCCCGCCCACACCCTTCACCTGACTACACTGACAGATCTGATGCACTCTGGCTCTCATCTTTCACAGACTTTCTGCATCTCTTTTCCTTTAAACATCCTAATTCAGCTTCCACACCACTGCTTTCTCTTGCTGTTTGAACTCCGCCCCCCACAAAACTGGAGAGTTTTTGTTTGTTTGTTTTAAAGATTTATTTATTTATTTTTATGTATGAGTCCACTGTCGCTGTCTTCAGACACACCAGAAGAGGGCATCAGATCTCATCACAGATGGTTGTGAGCCACCATGTGGTTGCTGGGACTTGAACTCAGGACCTCTGAAACAGCAATTAGTGCTCTTAACCACTGAGCCATCTCTCCAGCCCCAAACTGGAGTTTTGGCAACTAATGTGTGCCAGACTCTAGAATTGACCTTTCTAGGCCCAAAGTTCCTTTTAATTTCTGTGTTCACATATCCTGCTGTTCACTGAAAACCACCACTTATCCACAGTGACTCTAAATTCTGTATTCTAAAACTTAACTCCTGTCTCTTTACATGCAACAATACCCAGACTAAAAACCAGGGAGCTACCAAGCCGTCTCTTCTCTCAGTCACCCCACACCCACAGATGTCTCTGTCAACAATTACTAAGCATAAACTTCAAAGCATCTCTCTCTGATTTTACTGAACTCCTCAGACCCACTCGTATTGGGCTACTATATTTTTTTCCCAGTGATCAAAATCTAATGGTTTGTTTCCTGATAACAGTAATTCTAAGAATCTTCACTGCCCATGGTATACAAGGCCTACCTCCTCCCCTCCCCACACCCCCCCTCCCCATAAACAGATGCTCCTGATAGGCAGTGCCTCATTCTCTGCTCCTTTATTCCTACTGTCTGCAATGACCAGTCCCTAGGCTCTTGGTAAACAATGCCTAATCTTTAATAGCAAACCCTCCTCTAAGGAATCTTTCTAAGTTTCCCTAGCAGACCAGCCATTCCCTGCTCTGAACCGCGATTTTTGAAAATGCTCTACATTACTCTATAGAGACCATATCTGAGTCAGGTGTAGTGGTATACATCTCAGCATACAGGAGGCAGAGACCGGCAGATCCCTATGGGTCCCAGGCCTACCAGTGCTACCAAGAAACCACACCCCGTCTATTTTGCTCTATGTCTTTAGGGGTCTATTTTATTCTATTACTCTACAAGAGAGAATTCTGTTTTATGCAACATGGCCCAGTGCCTATTATATGATCAATAACTAATAAATCCAAGCTAAGTAGCTATAATTTTTTATTATAGTGTATACCAATACAAATAATTTGCTTTCTCTTCTTGCTTTTTAAGACAAGGTCTCACTGGGTAACCCAGTGGTGCCAGTTTAGGTGGTAGAGTGCTTGCCTAGCATGCAGGAAGCCCTGATAGTGATCTGCAGCATCAGATAAGCTGGGTGTCGTAGTACAATCCAACAATCATGGATAATCCTGGCATTCAGGTGGAGGCAGGAAGACAAGAAGTTTTCCTCATCTACAGCTACATAGTAAGTTGGAGGCCAGACTGGCTAATTCAGACCCTATATTGAAGGGGCAGGGGAAGAGGAGAAAAGGCCTTAGGATGTAATGATTTGAAATACAAGTTTATATTATCAGTTTTTTGTTTGTTTAGCATAAAACTGAGTTCTATTGCTCAAGTGCATCCTGACATTGAGCTTGTGACAAATGTAATGGGGATCAGTGCTACTGTGAGCATATTTTATTTTAATATGAAATTTGCAACTTGTAAAATGCTATCATAGATTTCAAGTCAAAATAAAAAGGCCAATGCAAAGGTTATATATGAGATGCTCCTTGATAAACATCCAGGAGGACCTGCCTCACGCCTCCTCTGTCACCTACTCCTGGTGGTGGTTGTTCCTGTTTGTTTTATTCTGGTTTGGGCTTTCAAGGCAGGGTTTCTCTATGTAGCCCTGGCTATCCTGGAACTCGATCTGTAGACCAGGCTGAGATCTAGAACTCAGATATTCACTTGCCACTGCCTACAGAGTGCTGGGATTAAAAAAGCCTGTGACACTACCACCTGGTTTTGTTTTTTTTTTTTTTTTTTTTTTGTAAATGCACGAGTATTTTGCCTGCACATATGTATGTGCTCCACATGCTTGCTGGTGCCCAATGAGGTCAGAAGAGAGCATTGGTTCCCCTGGAACTGGAGTCATGGATAGCTGTGAGCTGTTCATCTATAAGAGCAAGTGCTGAGCTACTCTCCAATCTCTCTGCTTCCTCTTTTAATACATACAGCCACTAGGTGGCAGGCACTCTTAAGAAGTTTTACCACCAATTTCAATACAAAACAAGGAAGCCCAGAAAATAAAGATTGATTTAATTTGGGTTTTGTTATCAGAAAGCTAAAAGAAGCATCTCAGGTTATCACTTTCTTGTCTCCTTCCTGTTCCCAAGTAAGGGATAAAGTCATCAAAGTTAAAGCAAGACAATTATGCATGGCACATTTCCAATGTGAGATCTGCATTACACCAACCAAAGGGAGTAAACCAACTGCTCCTTCACTAGTCACTATTTTCTGTGCACCACCAGAAGGAAGGGCAGAAAACATAGGAAAGAACTTGAGTATTTCTGGCTCTCCTGGATAAATATTTTCACAATCTAACCCTATCTTTCTTTCTTTCTTTCTTTCTTTCTTTCTTTAGTTATTTGGTTTTTCGAGACAGGGTTTCTCTGTATAGCCCTGGCTGTCCTGGAACTCACTCTGTAGACCAGGCTGGCCTTGAACTCAGAAATCCACCTGTCTCTGCCTCCCAAGTGCTGGGATTAAAGGTGTGTGCCACCACTGCCCGGCCCTAACCCTATCTTTAATAGATTTAATGATCAGATTGAGCACACTTATTTTACTTTTGCTATTTAAAAAAAAAAAACAAACACTTTTGCTATCACTCCCACTTAATAATCAATATGCTCTGATGAGGTCTTTTCTTGTTTCTGGTATGGTCAAAGCTGAGGTTCAGCTATAACTTACACTCAGCAAGAAGATAATGCTGATTACTGATTTGGTTTGAATTGCAAACTCTCGGCCAGCTTGGATCTAGCTCAGGAAAAGCAGCTTTCTATAAGGGCCATTCCTGCTTTGTGTGATAATAAACACTGTCAACTTGTAGCCAGGCAACGGTGGCTTTAGTCCCAGCACTCAGGACACCTTTAGTCCCAGCACTCAGGAGGCACAGGCAGGTGGATCTCTGAGTTTGAGGCCAGTCTGGTCTACAGAGTGAGTTCCAGGACAGCCAGGGCGACACAGAGAAACCCTGTCTCAAGAGGAAAAACAAAATGTCAACTTGAGTCTTTTCCCTGTAGATTCTATCACTGGAGCAAAAGTAGATGATCAAGGGTATATGTATGATTTTTTTCAAAGATTTACTTTGTAATTATTTGTCTCCATTAGTCACATAATTGTGGGTGCCCACAAAGGCCAGCAGAGGGCATCAGATCTCTGGAGCTGAAGTTACAAGTGGCTGTGAGCCACCTAATGTGGGTGCTGGGAACCAAACTCCTATCCTCTATAAGAGAAACAAGTGTTCACAACCACTGAACATTTTTCCAGCCAAAACAATGGGTTTTAAGGAAACACAACACAGTGTACGTGTTTGTGTGTGTGTGTGTGTGTGCGCGTGTGTGTGTATACACATGTGTGTATGAAGGCCAGAAGTTGATCTCAAGTGTCTTCCTTGACTGATCTCTTTATTATGGAGACAGATCTCCTACTGAACCTGCAGCTTGCCAAGGCCAGCAAATCTAGGTGCCTGCCCCTTTGCCCTTGGGGTCCCATGTCTTGTCTCCCAAGTAAGTACTGAGATTACAGGCAGCCACCAACCTGTGTAGCTTTAGTATGGATTCTGAGAATCTGAACTTTGGTCCTCATGCTCATGTGGCAAGAGCTATAACAAGAACCACTGTAACTCCTGAGCCCCATAATGACATAAAACTTTATGTTACATTTTTAGATGTAAAATTCCAAATGACTGAAAAACAATACTTTAGTTGTGTATTATTGCTACTTATAATGGAACAATGAAAGTTGGAGATGGGGGAAAATACAGGAAAACAGTAAACCTCTGAAAAGACATTCCCATATCCAAATGTCAGAAATGATTAGTCAAAGCATGGCAAAACAAAAACAAAAACAAAAATAACCCAAAGTCCGGAACTCTCTCTCTATATATATAGATGGTCCAACAGTTAAGAGCACTTGCTGTTATTGGAGAGGATGAGGGTTCAGTTTCCAGCACCTGCACTGTGCAGTTCACACTGCCTGCAATTCTAGTTCCAGGAGGTCTGACACCCTCTGCTGTCATCCAAGAGCATTTCCATGCACATGCACAAACACATAAAATAAAAATGCAAAACCATTTACACATGAAAACAAGGCATACTGACATGGAAGACACACACACACACACACACACAGAGAGAGAGAGAGAGAGAGAGAGAGAGAGAGAGAGAGAGACACTAAGGAGTTTATATAAACACAGAATGTCATTCTTATAGGAACAGGTCAACTTCTACAGAGAACCAGATAACAAACACAACATCAGGTTCTGTGGCCATAAGTCACTCTAAATTCTGTGCTTGAACAAAGTAAGTAGCTACATCCATACCCAAAAGAGGCAAGGCTGCCTTTCAATGAAACTTTTAAAACCCAAACTAAGAGTAGTACCTTTCTCAGTTCCTGGTGTAGAGATGGAATATAAACTGCATCACTACTTTCTTTTATAAAAGTAATTACAATACCTGCCAAATCCCCAAACAGTAATATTTAAATTCAATTTAACAAGTATCCTTTTACATTTTTTACCAAATTAAAGCAAAGTTGCAGACTTTAAAAACATTCAAGCATTTACATAATTAAAAACATAGGTGGCAAGGAGCTAATGGTGCCAGCCCCCAAGCCTGAAAGCCTGTTCCATCTCCAGATCCCAACAGTGGAAGCAAACCGACTCATACAAGTTGTCTTCTCACTTCCACATATGTAGTGTATGTGACATGCACACATGCATGAAATAGACAAATAATAAACAAATGATTTTTTTTAGAGAATTAAAAACAAGCTGGAAATTATGATTGACCCATATAATCCCAGCAATTGGGAAACTGAGGCAGAACTGTTTTGCAAATTCAATGCCAGCTTGGACTGTGTAGTGAGCTCTAGGCTAGCCTGGGTTACAGAGTAAGGGGAGAGGAGGGAGGGGGAGAGGAGGAGGAGGAGGAGGAAGAGGAGGAGGAGGAGAAGAAGAAAGAGAATAGAGAGGGGAGGGAAGGTGAGAGAATGGGAGGGGAGAGGGTCTCAAAATTAATCAGACAGGTGAGATAGCTCAGCAGACAAAGGTACTTGCCACCAAGTTCAATAAGCTGAATTTTGATCCCTGGAATCCACACAGTGGAAGGAGAGACCTCGCACAAGGTGTCCTCTGACCTTCACACACACACACACTACAGTGATGCCTGCCCCCCCCACACCCAACAAATGAATAAATAATCTAGCCTTATACTAAAAACAAGGTACAAAAATGCTATGAACTTATTTGAGCTCATTCAAAATGAAAACTGACAAACAAATCCTCCACTAAGAACACTGAGTACCTGCACAAGGCTGGTGTTGGAAAGCACTCTGTGGGCAGAGGCCTCCTCGACCTGCTGGTTTTAGCCCTCACAGCTGATCAGAAGGCACTTGTCAATGGCATTACCTGCATTTTCTGCAATTTTCAGGAAGATACAGAAGACTCAACCTTCAGCACCAGGAGACACTTCTCTCTGGTTATTGGTGAGGGACTTTGGAAAGCCGGTGCCCACCCAAGCTCACCCACCTCTTTATTCTGCTGTGTTTGCTGCCACCTCCAGCGCCTTTTCAGTGCTTCCTTCTCGACTCCCTTTTCCATCAGTGCATACAACGCTTTCCTCAGCACCAAGTCTCTATCATGGAAACCCCACATCCCTGTGGGGAGAAAGCAAGGCATAGGACACTTTGTCTTGACTCACTTTCACTTACTAATCCAGCCTTTGTTTTGTGGCACTAGGGATTGAGACCCAGGGCCTCAAAAAAGGAGGGGGATATAATTTATTCCCCAAACTTCTAAGAGGAAGCCATCACTCCTCAACAAACCTAACAAACCAAAATACAACAGCTAGTAAAACTGGTATGACATCATACACCCATCAGCATCACGAAATAGCTAGAAAATGGGGACCCCCTCCAAAGCTAAGAACAAATATATGGAGTTATGAGTAGGCTCAATAATTTAATGTGTCACAAAGGCCAATGAAAAACATGTATTTTATTCACTATAGGACTGGTTACGTATAATTTTGCCACTATACACAGAGATAGCCGCATAAGCTTGCTTACTATGCTTATTACTTCAAGAGCTCAGCTTAGAACAGAGCCTACAGTAACTGAGTGTTCTCCCATTTCTAAAGACAGGAAGCTAAGGCAAGGTTCTCCCATTCCCCTAAGTCTTGGTGTGAACCACCATGTCTACCTGGGATGAAGTGTAAGATGAAATCCTACACATGTTACTTGACTCAACTGCTTTCTCTTTACAGGGAGGGAGGCCATTTTTGAGACTCACCAAGAGAGGCTGCATGCAGGAGGCAGTTCCCATCCCCGGTAGTTGCTAAAGGGAGCAGCCTCTGGCAGGTGGAGTCCACACTGACCCACCAATTCAAACGCCCTGCAGACATGGCAGTAGGAGAAAGGGAGAGAAGCAGATTAGAAAGACTGCCAGTATAAAACTACTAGTTCTTTTCTTGAGATAGGGTCTTGCTACATAGACCAGGTAGCTTTGAACTCATGATCCTTCTGCCTCAGCCTACCAATAGATACTGCATGTTCTGTATTATTATTATCATTACTACTACTACTACTACTACTACTACTACTATTATTATTATTATTATAAAACATGGTCTCGTGTAATTGAGACTGAGCTTTGAACCCACTATGCAGCTGAGGCTGGCCTTGAACTCCTGATACATCTGCCTCCATATCCTAAGCGCTGAGATTACAGGAAGATAGCATTAAGCCCAGCCTCTATGACTCTTTATATCTTCTTTACTTACAGTTAGAATCTGCTGAGCATGACTAGTTAGGTCAGTTAGGTCATGGTGTCTTAAGTAAAGACAATGCTGTCCCATAGGATTATTAGGCAATATAGGAAGATATGTTTGTTTCCCACAGTTGGAGGGGAGGTATGCACTTCTGGCATCTGGTACATACAGAGCAGCAATGCTTCTAGGTGTACTATAACGGTCGAGGAAGCTTGTACAACAAAGAATTACTTGGCACCAAATGTCAATAATGCCCAAGCTGACACTGTGGCTCTGATTCCTTCTCTCTGGCCAGGAGATCACTAAATACAATAGCAGCAAAGCTCAGCTTAATTGAATCCACAAAGAAAAAAACTAAGTAAGGAGTGTGTGTGTGTGTGTCCTGTAACATTTATTTATGTGTATATATCCTGTATCATATGTGACAGCACTCAGCAGGTATGTGTTGTGACTTTAAACTATTTGCTTTATGACTTTAAAGTTATAAGCAAAAAGACAAAGTACATAAAACACCCAAGTACATTACATTCAATTGTGAACAGCAATCTCACAAATCCATTTACAGGAGGGAACGATTTTACAAATGACACTTGAAAGTTTTCTTAAGCAATTAAAGTCTACAAAATGAAAAAATTAGCGTATGATCTCACTAACCCAGGTAAGTTGGTAACGTCTAAAAGAGCTATAGTTAGCACTGGATTCAAAATGGAAAAGCTCCCAACCCACGCCCCCACCCTCCAACCTAAAACCTCTCCTCCATAGGAACTTAAAAGTGTTTTATCTATTCGTTTATGTCATGTGTCTGAGTGTTCTGTCTCTTTGTACGTCCACATCCCACAGGAATGCCTGGTGCCCTCAGTGGTCAGAGAGGGCCCTGGAGCGCCTGGAACTAGAGTTGCAGGCAGTTGTGAGCAGCCATGTGGGTGCTGGGAACAAAGCCTCAGTCTCTGGAAGAGCAGGGCTCTTAAGTGCTGAGCCTTCTCTCTATCCTGCCAAGAGGAATTTTTTTTTTTTCTTTTCCTCTTTTGAGACAAGATCTCATTACGTAGACATGGCTGGCCTGGAGCTTGATATATAGACCAGGTAGATCAGACTGGCCTCAAACTCATAAAAGATCTGCCTGCTTCTGGCTCCAGAATGCTGAAATTAAATAAAGGCATGTACTACCAAGCCTGGTCGTCTTTTTCAGTCCCCACCACAGCCATGAGGATTTTTTCCCTCCCTTGGTTTTTCGAAACAGGGTTTCTCTGTGTAGCCCTGGCTGTCCTAGAACTCACTCTGCAGACCAGGCTGGCCTCGAATGCAAGAATTTTTTTAATATACAAATTCTTCCCAAAATTCCCAGCTGCCAATCTGTTTTACACTAGCTAATTTTTCTTTTTTTCTTTTCTTCTTCTTCTTCTTCTTCTTCTTCTTCTTCTTCTTCTTCTTCTTCTTCTTCTTTTATAGTAGAGAATAGAGTTTATTCAGGGTATGGGGAGGGGAGTTAAGAGGGTAGTAGAGGCAGAGAAAGAGAGAGAGAGAGAGAGAGAGAGAGAAGTAAAGGCCGGCCATGAGCATGTGGGGAGAGGGGGGAGGGAATGGGGAAGGGGCCAGGGGCCAGGGAGCAAGAAGGGAAGAGACCAAGAGAACAAGAGTGCTAATTTTTCTTAATTACATTTATTTAGTATGTGAGTGTATAAGCATTGGCAGATGTGCATGTCACAGCACTGTGTGGAGGTCAGAAGACAACCTAGGGAAGCCAGTTCTCAGGTGGGTCCCAAGGATCAAGCTCAAGTTGTCAAGCCTTGGTAGCAAATGTCTTTATTCACTGAGAGATCTTGCTTACCCAAATTAAGTTAATGTTAATTTAAAATGGAGTCAATTAAGAAAGTAAATAAATGTAAGGGAAAGATCCACATGAACAGCCTTGGTCCTCTGTTTTTGCAAAGGTGCTCCATAGCCAATTGTAATCAATTATTTTTGTTCACATATTGATTTTTGGGTTATCAATTACTAAGCCCTTTACATATATATCTGGTTTCCTTTCTATTAAACAGAAACTTTTCAAAGTGTCTAAATTTCATTCCTATCCCCTTCCCCAATACCTGGCTAATTTTTATTCTTTATCTGAGTACACATACCTGAGTCCTATCTGACAGAAATCAGATCTCACACTTAAAAAAGAAGCTACTGATGAAGGCTTTATGTGGCTTCAGACCAAGACTAGAGGAGACATCACTGAAGAGGAAACACCCACTGACCTGCCTGTTCCAAGGCAACCAGCATGGACTGCTCAATGAGGTCTCTCTCTATGAAGCTGCGGAAGTCTTCTTTGTACACAGTGAGATCTGGAAGCTGGAAGGCACAGATGGGCATTTCCAGGGGGTGCTCACTGCTCCCCCCACCCACACCATTGGAGGAGACATGGGAGCGGGCCAGGGAAACAATGCTGGAGCTGGCGTGGGAGATGCCCCTAGACAGGCGTTTTTCTGCAATGAGAAACGGAGTCACCTTAGAACATATGTAACTCTCTCTGAGAATTTGCCACAGATGTACTTACTGCTTGACAGTTTCCAATAAAGGAAAAATTATATCTAGCCAGCTACTTCTCAATTTAGTATTTTTTCTTAAGCCAAATATAAATGGGAAAATATACAAAATGGCACTTTTTGGAAGACACTTACAGTACTACCAAAAACGTACTCGTCTTTCTAGCCTTGTCTGGGGCTTCCCTAACCTTCCTTCTCCTAGGACTTTGTGACTCCCACTTTTCAACATGAATATGAGCTGTTCACTAGCAACTTAGTCATTTTTTTTTTTTTTTTTTAAAAATGGGAAGAAGAACAAGGAAGAGAAATGGGCTTTTATTAGGCTAGATTTTAGCAAAGAATCACTCTAGGGTCTTATAGGATGTAGAAAGGATCTCCATTAAAGAAAAGGGAATAACAAGTGTCATCAACAACATCTATACAACTTAACTGTAACTTTTATTGATATACATATTTGTTAGACATTTAGAGAGTCAAATTTTAATATGCCAGAGAGCAAAACACTAATGTAAACGGTGCCTCCCCGAATCATTTTGTTTTAAGTACATGGCACCTGCAATGTCCCAGCCCACGTAACATTATGAGCAAAATTTGTCAGTGTAATATTATATGTTTGCGCAGCTTCAAGTACTTGGGTGATTATCAGAAGGGGACAGGAACTCTAACGCTAGGCAGCTGTCATCATCCAGTACTGGCCAGAGATGATGCCAAGAATGCACAAATGTCTCGGGTCATTTACAGATAGCTATAAAGTAACTGCTGGGTCTGGCTGGGGAGAGTAAGGAATGAAAATCTCTAAAGAAGCACGCAGGTGCTTCCCACTCCACACACAGAACCTTAGTCCTCAGAGCAATACCTTGAATGATGTCATCCTGTCTCTGAAGGATGGGTCGAGAAGGGCGAGTGGGCTCTCTATCCAAACCCCCTTTTTCAGGGGTCTTAGGGCAAGTACTCCCTCCACTAAAGGGTGGGGACAGGTTTCCAGCATGGACTTGGCGCAACTGTTCAAAATCACTGAGGGCAGCACTCACATCCCAGTTCTTTCCTAACAGGAGAAAAAACAAAAAACGTAGAATAGACATAGAATATTAAGAAACTAGGGAAGACACAGGAAGACCATTCTAAACATCCTAGCACAATTAAGCAAGCCAGGTAAGGCAGCACAAGCTTATAATGCTAAAATTCGGGAGGCTGAGGCAGGAGAATCGGAAGTTTGAAGCCAGTTTGAGCTACCCGAGAGTTTCAAAACACCTCATATCAAAAATAAACCTAGTGAGATATTTATGTACACTACAACTTCAACTTTCCTCTCTTTCCACTTTCATTTTCTTCCGTCTAAAATACCAGTTTTCTTTATTGTCTGTGTCCTACGTAAGGTACACAATGGGAGGAACCTTGTCTCTAAACCCAAAGAACCCTTTAGAGACTTAATTACACTAAATGAAGCTCCTTTTACAGACAAAGGAAACAAAGCTTACAGAAGTACCAAAACTTGCTCAAAGTCTCAGCTTGTAGCAGGTTCAGTAGACTCACTAAAGAGTGCATACAGAGCACATGTCTTCAGAGAAGAGCTGCTGCATAGCACAGGCCACAAGCTGTGCTGCTCCCACTTTAAAACAGCACTCTGGTTAGAATGACCACGTGATGAAGTTTTTTCTGTGGCTTTCTCTATTTAAATTATTTAACACATGTTGAATAACTGTTTGCATTTCCGCTACTCTAGCTCTACAGCCTTGATTTAACTTTTCACCCACTATCCTACACCTCCAATCTGCTTAAGGAATCTCATGAGATTCATTTTTCTAAAGCACATTTAGCTCTGTGTTCAAAATCTTTATGTAATGGTTTTTCACTACTACAGATGGCTCCTTAGCCCAATACTGAAGGTTTTCTATGGCCTCTCCTATTTTCTGTCTTTTCCTCTGTGCTGCAATTTATTTATTTGTGAAAAATATAGATAACGATACTAGTATGCTATGTGACTGCTTCCTCCAGGTTGGATGTGACCACTGCTATCTGACACCCTCTTCTTGCCTCCTTGGAGATTAGGCATGCACATACACATACATACATACATGTTAGGCACTCATACATACATATAAAATAAAAACAATCTTTCTAGGTATTATTATTATTATCTCTTGGTAGGGGAAATGGTAATGAGATTAATAAGGTTTATAAGGTTCCTCCTCTGCCCAAGAATATATAAGCATTTAACAATTGCTGAGAAGACAGACTCTTTGGTGGTATAGCTGCCCATGGTTATCCATATGCTTGGCATGCTACCCAAGCTCCTGAAGTAACCTCAATAAGCTCTGGTTCTGCAGGCAGACTTGGGTGAGGTGACTTCTACGATCTGCTCCCCTCTATCAGGGAAGGATAGAAACAGACTTCCCCAGAAAAGGTTGTGCAATGGTGTGCCTGCAGCAGAGTGCTGTTCTCAGAGTGTGTTGAATGAGTTGAAAGCACACAACGGTGCTTTGTGTGCAGAACTCTCACATGCATCACCACTGCTTTCGTCACCTTTGTCTAACTCTCCTGCTAAGCTCTGCTGACTATTCGTGCTTGCTGACTTAATTCTAACCCTGCTCAACTCTCGCTGTTTATTCTCTGTTCTAGTTTCCACTGGCCTCTCTGCTGTTCCTAGACCACACCAAGACTGCTCCCCACTAACTATTCTTACTGCATATAAGACAGTTTTCTCCAGCATATCAATATAGATGAATCTTTGTAAACTTCAGGTATCTGCAGTCCTACTCTGACTGCCCAGTTTAAATCATGTCCGCTTCAGTACTCTGCTCATCATTTTCCATAACCCTCCACACCCTCGAACATAACGCATACACACTACACACACACTCCTTGTACACTGACCGTCTTTCCTACAACATTAGGGCAGAGGTTTTTGTTTAGTACAAGAATCCAGAACAAAACCTGGCATCTAGCAGAAACTCAATAAACATTTGCTGAATAAATGGGGAATATTTCCCCTAAATCAACTCATGTACTAATAAAAGCCTGTCTTGAGAACTGGATATGCATTTCCAACTGTCAGGAGACTCCTTAAAGTCATCGGGCTCTCTAACACCATCGTGTCCAGCAATGAACGTTAATCATCTCTCCAAAATCTGTACCCTCTCTTCCTCATGTGACCCCAAGTCACAATCTCTCCAGGTCCCCAGCCTTCAGCTGCAGCTCCTCACTGTTGCTCAGGCCTACCCTTTATCTCCCTCACTTCAGTTACTCTGAGGGTTGCTTAATTAACTCTCCGATCCATCCCTTCTTGTCTGTTTTTATTGTCTCTGCCCTAATTCAAGTCTTCATATGCTTACCTGTGTGGTATATATGTACAGTGTGTCTGTCCTTTGTTCTTCTAAGAGGGAGACTCTCGGATAAGATTTTCTAATGAGTCTTTGTCCTAATCTCTCTTCTCTCTAATTTATTCTTTGTACTACAACCAAAATTAACTTTTTCTTGTTGTTTTGTTTTTGAGACAGGGTTTCACTGTGTAGACCAGGCTTGTCTTGAACTCACAGAGATTTGCTTGCCTCTGCCTCCTGAGTGCTAAGATTATGTGACACCATGCCTAGGAAAGAGTTAACTTTTTAAAGAAAATTAACATGCTAAAGAAAGAGACGATAACAATAACAAGTTCTTTGATTTCTGCCTTAGTCAGGGTCTCTACTCCTGCACAAACATCATGACCAAGAAGCAAGTCGGGGAGGAAAGGGTTTCTTCAGCTTACACTTCCATGTTGATGTCATCACTAAAGGAAGTCAGGACGGGAACTCAAGTAGGTCAGGAAGCAGGAGCTGATACAGAGGCCATGGAGGGATGTTACTTATTGGCTGGCTTGCTTGCTCAGCCTGCTTTCTTATAGAGCCCAAGACTACCAGTCCACAGATGGTATCACCTACAATGGGCCCTCCCCCCTTAATCACTAATTGAGAAAATGCCTTACACTTGGATCTCATGGGGGCATTTTCTCAACTGAAACTCCTTTCGCTGTGATAATTCCAGCTTGTGTCAAGTTGACACAAAACCAGCCAGTACAATTCCCTTTCTAAACTGTACCTTTTGAAAAATATATTTATTTTATGTGCATGAATGTTTTGCCTGCATGTATGTATTTGCATCACATAACTGCCTGGTATCCAAGGAGGCCAACTAAAGTTGTGGACAGTTGTGAGTCACTATGTGGGTCTTAAGAGCAGCAAATGCTCTTAACTGTGAAGGCATCTCTCCAGCTACTAATTAATATCTAACTCCATCAGCTCCTCTCCCTCTCACCAACACTGTGGTCTAAGTCACCATTATCTCTCATCTGAACTATGGCAATATTCTTACCTGGTTTTACCAATGGCCACCTTCAATATAACCTATTGAAATAGATTAAACACTTAAACTCTAAGGTATAAATTCCTTACTATGGCGAATAACCCCCACACTCTGCTTCCTGTGCACCCCGCCAGCTCCCGTCACTCACACGCCTCTCTTCCCACCTCACTCACTGTTCCATCAGCCCCTCCTCCTAGGGCCACCTTGTAAGCTCTCTCTCCTGAGCACTCCTCCTGAAAGCCAAATTAGATTCCCCTCTTAGTACTCATAACACTCTTACCATTTTTATGTTTTTGTTTTTGTTTTTGTTTTTTTAATTTCATGAGATGAGTGTTTACAACATGCAAGAAGTATTTGTAACATGATCATTAAAAGCCACACTCTGAAAACGGGTCAAGGTTCAAATCCTATGTAATTTCACTGCAATTATATAACACAGCAGCTGAGAGAATAATATATCAATACCTTGCATATACTGGGTACACTGCACACACAATGAAACATATCCTCTGGGGCTGGATAGATAGCTCAGCAGGTAAGAGCACTGCCTGCTCTTCCAGAGATCTTGAGTTCAATTCCCAGCACCCACATGGTGGCTCACAACCATCTGTAATGGGATCTGATGCCCTCTTCTGGTGTGTCTGAAGACAGGGACAGTGTACTCACATATATAAATCTTAAATAAATAAATCTTAAAAAAAGAAAAAGAAACATATCCTCTTATAAGAAGATGACTTTATTTTAATTTTTTCCTTAACTTTGAGTGTGTTATTGGGCACGTGTGTGGTATATATATGTGTGTGATGTGCGCACACAAGTGCATATAGAGGCTAGACTATGTGGGTGGTATATATGTATAATATGCATAAAGGCTAGAAGTCAAAATCAGGTGTTTTCCCTTATGATTATTTCAGTGGGCTAATCTAACGTTCCCCTTGACTTATCTGAACATAAAAATCATGGTGAAGAAGCTACCCTATACATACCAGGTGACTGGGGATCTGTGGTTTTAGAACTATGGTGGGTCACACAAAGTAGACCAATAGAAGCAACTCAAAGGAGGGCAGACAGCACTCAAGACATTTTTCTGATCACTTTAAAATGTTCCAAATCACCCTAATAATGTAAGATTTTGCTTTCTCTTTTCTCACTCTCTCCTTACCTTCTAGAAGATCTCTAGCCAGCCCTGGCTCTGCACCTGTAGAACGAACAAAATCCGACAGGACAGCATCCATGTCCAGGGTCATGGGATCATCAAGTGCTCTCAGGCAGCAGGATGTGAGCAGAACATAGATCAAAATCCAGGCTCTGACCTGAAAAGGAGATACGTGCACAGGCTCAAGTAACCAGAAGAGCGTCACCTCAGCCTAACCTCAGCAGTCTCTTATCAAGTGGGAAACTATTCTGGTTCCTTCATTTGATTGAACTGGATTTTGAAACAAAGAATTTTAAATTTTTTCATGAAGAAACACATTTCATTTCCTTGTTAACAATATTTTAATGCCTACAATAACTACAAACCACTCAACAAAGCTTCGCTTCTGCTCTTTTCATTTGTTTTGATGTGATTTAAGAAGGGAGGCACAGAGGATGAAGCTCAGGGACTGTATATACTAGTAGGCGCTAGATTACCCCCCCCCCTCCCCAGCCAAGCCTGCCTCTCTAGTCTAAAAGGAGAAGGCAGCAAGCTGTTGCCCTAAAAAGCTCTCCAACATGCAATGTTCCCTAAATGGCACCATGCTCATTTCCCCCTGAAACACATTTATTATTAAGGGTTTTTGGTTTTGTAGACAATGCTTCAGTATGTAGCTCAGGCAAACTCAAACTTGTAGCAATCACCCTGTCTCAGTTTTTTGAATGCTGATGTTACAGGTATGTGCCACCATTCCCTGGCTTTCTTCTGACTTTACTTTCATCACTCTCTGCCTAGCCTTTGATTTTCATGTCAAATTTTTGGAAGCAGGGAGTTGTATGTCTTCCTTACTGATAAATCCCCAGAATGAAGTACTTGACACAGTACAAAGCACATTGGCCCTTAGTAGATACTTATTAAACACATGAACACTATACAGCAGATGACTTCAGTGCTGACTAATATTCTCATGCTAGTTGAGAAAACAGAAAGAGTAAACTGAATGCTGAAACTACTCGGACTAAAGTAACAAGCTATCTGCACTCTGAGTGGAGAGCCCAGAGGCTTATCACAACAGTCACTAACTGTAGAACTCAGGAACAATCAGAAAGGGTTTTCTCCTCCCAGGATAATGAGTGCCAGTTTACCTGGGAAAAGATCCCTTCTTTCAGACTTGACTTTAGCAGAAACTATGTCACTGACCTGACGGCCTGGCACCATGCCAACATTCCTCTGAGGTTAATAGTCCAAGCTGAGAAAGCAAAAATAGGCTGGAGAACCACCTCTGACCACATTCATTAGTCTTACGGTGTTTTGTTAGTAGGGCCTTGTTCATAAAGTGCCTAGGTATCCAACTGCCTCCCCGCACCCACTAATCCCATCTTTTTGAAAAAGACAAAACAAGAATTGTTGAAAACAGATGACTCAGCCAAAACATTCCTCTGAAAACCTAAAGTCTAAGAATGACCCCGGTACTTTTTTTTCTCCTTTACTCCTCTTCTATCCCCAAATACAACTTGTTTAGTATGATCTGATCTCTCTCTCTTTTTTTTTTTTTTTACATTTTTGGATTAGTAAGGCAAATAGCATTTTTGTGGGTTATAAAAATTATAAGTCTCTAACCTGATAACTGAATTGTTTTGCTGGTGGTAATTCTTTGGGTTGTTTGTTTTTTGAAAAAGAGAAATCATTGTTTCTTATAGTGCTCTAATAATACAAGAGATCAGTGGGTACAGGGCATAATTTATTCACATCCCTAGCCCAATACTGAGCAAGGTGTCTACAATATAATAGGCAGGCAATACCTGATTACTAAATTCATTATAAACCAATGTCTTAATTTTCATCTGTTTCAATATTCTAAGCTCCAAGCCAGCATTCCCAAGGTCAACAGTCCCTGCTGTGAACCTTATACTAGTCCAGAACTACATGAAGAACTTCTGGTCAAGCTTTCTATAAAGTGACCCAACTCCCTTGCAGCTTGTGCTTAAGAACTGAATTTCAAGCTCTTAGTGACGGGGAAATCTCTAAGGTCTGCCATGCGCAGGACAGCAGACAGCATGGCTTCTACAACTTTTCCCCAAGCCTCTGAATAAAGTGTTTCAACAACAAAGAATTGAATTTCAAGGCAGGCAAGTGGTACACATTTCTAATATCAGTACCCAAGAGGCAGAGGCAGGAGGATTGAGAATTCAAAGCTACAAAGAAAGACCCCATCCCCAAAAAAAAGGTTAAATGCTTTCAGAATTCATAGGTGAATGAAAGGCTTTTCATCTCCTAATGCAAGTGAATTCTCCCCAAAACTCAATGTATTCACCACTTTGTAACAGGACATGGGCACTGTCCAAGTAACAAACACATAAATAGTCCAAAATTAAGAGCCTAACTCCAAAAAGAACTTCAATCTTTGCTCTTAAAAAATAAAGCAAGGTAAACGTGTGTGATAGCTCAGGCCTTTAATCCCAGAATTCTGAAAGCAGAGGCAGGCAGTTCCCTGTGAGTGAGAGGCCAGCCTGGTCTATGTAATGAGTTTGAGGGCAGCTAGAGCTGTGAGACCCTGCCTCAGACAGACAGACAGACGGACTGACCAACCACTGTAAGCTACTGTAACAGCTTTCTGAAAGGATGTGGGAAAGATGCAACAGCACACGCAGTACTCAGTGGAACGCAGGAGGCTTGACTGAGCCACAGGCATGCAAACAATTTCTAGCCAGATACAGGCTCCTGAGGGAGAAGCAAAGGAAAACCATCCTTTTGTGGCATCTGGGATCTTAGATGGTAACAAAAGGTAGGTCATTCAATTCCAAATGTCTAAAATAAACAAATTAATCCTTTCTGGGAAGATTGGCTCTTCAGCAAAAGTGTGAAGCACTAAAGTGAACTTCTTGGCGGCTCATTCTTGTATTGGAGTCTCCAACACATGGTGTGGGCTGTGCCCTTCGCCCAACAGGTAAGGACAGCAGCTCTTGTTACAACACCACAACACCTGGCTGACGCTTCTCAAATTCCAAGTGGGGATACTGAAGCAGCCAACTACCAAGACTTGGCTAGCTCTGTCTCAACACACAGGAAGGGAAACCCCAAACAAAAAACCAAGCACAACCTTCAGCTTTTCAAATAAAAGAGAAGCAGCACTCAAAATATTTGTTGACTGTGTGGTGTACAGATGGATTCAGTCAAAGGCATCCAGTCTTCCTAGTAGAAGGGCTGTCACCAATTACTCAGTCCTGTGTCTGACCCCACCAAAGAACTCTTCTATTACATCTCTAGCAGACCGTTCAGTTCCCAAGCGAATACAAACTCTGACAGGGAGCTCATTACTTTCAGATCCAACTGTAATAAATTGTTTTTTTTTTTCCTAAATAAAAGCCAAACCTATCACTACACCCTAATAATGTTCACATAATGGTTCTTATTCAGTTCTACTGAACAACAAAATTGACTCCTGAGAATGAAATTAAATCATTACTTTACATAATTACTTGTTGCAGCCCAACATCATTGTCACGAGCCAGGCAGTTTTATAATGTCTTTCCCTAGATTTGTATTTACTTGTACCTATATTCATTTATAAATGTTGGTGCTGACAATAACTATAAACTCAACATGCTGCATAAACAGAGGATCTTGCTCAAAATTCAATTCGGCCTCTGCCCCTGCTTCCACATCCATGCTCTCCAGAAGACAGAAACCAAGAATTAAAAGGAACAAGTTAATATTCCTTAAACTCTTTCAAAGACAATTCAACAGCTGTGCACACTGCAGCACACAAAAGGAGCTGGGTTTGATCCCTAGCAACACCTCCCTGCCAACTGCCACAAACTATCTTATTTGCTCAACAATGAAAGCCAGGTGAATAGCTCATCTGAATGTAGAAAGTCTGAATGCAAATCTTCCAGCGAGAGCCTCCACTGTTTCCAAAGGGATGAAGGCTTGGCACAGAAAGGGAGCACAGTCACTCTGGTTAAAGGCTCCAGTTTCCTCACTTCAAGTTCCACCATTTTCCTGAGAAATTTTAATGCTCATCTGTAATCCATCTACCTTAGAGTTTCATAAATTCTAAAAACTTTCATCTCTATTCATCTCTACATCTCTACTTCAGACACAGACTCTGCCATTTCCTGAAACCATTTCCTCTGTCAGTCTGAAATTCTAGCTTTTTACTCTACAATTTTTTTTTTTTTTTAAAGACAGTGCCTCTACACAGCCTTCAGTGGCCCAGAGCTTCCTCTGTAACCCAGGCTGGCCTCTCACTTGTAGTGATCTTCCTACCTTTGCCTCCTGGGTACTAGGATTACATGTGCAACCACCACACTCAGCTCAGATCTTGTCCATTCTAAAGCTACTTTCTTAGTCTCTACAACATCTACTCTCTTAACCACATTAAGCTTGGGACAATAAAAAGTCCATCAACTGCCAATGGAACATCGGGCAGTATGCTCAAGATTAAACATGAACAACGAACCAGACACAATGCCCATGCTTATGAAATACCTACAAGAAAAAGGGAAAAATTATAAAATCTCACAATAATAAATATTGGAGAGAAGAATGTTATCTGCCATAAGGAGGGAGAAGAAGCCGCAGTGACGTGGCACTTAACTAAGAACTGGGCAGTGAGTACCTGGAGAGACAGCCTCCAAGCCGATGAAGCATTTATCAAAGTTCTGAACTTTGTGAGAGGTGAGAGCCGTAGAGCACAGGTGGAAAGGAATCAGAAATAAATGCTTAACACACCAGAATGTAAAGGTTTTACAGACTTTTGCTGTTGCTGTTGTTACACTCATACTGATTCTGGTGGGAAGAACCTGAAACAGCACAGTGGGCTTAGGAAATTACTGCTAAGGAGACATAAGGAGGTTAGGACGACAAGAGAGCCGGAAACACGATCGACCCTTTTCTTGTCCCTTCTGGCAGAACTGAAAGGGAAACCAATGACTGATCATTTAAATAATCTGCAAAAACCTAGTTTTTTTTAAAGATTTGTTTTCATTTTATGCACGAATGTTTTATCTACATGTATGTATGTATACTACATGTATGTCTGGTGCTCAGAAGCCAGAGAAGGACATTGGATGCCTGGAACTAGATTTATAGCTAGTTGTGAGCTGCCACGTGTGTGCTGGGAACCATAGCTCCAAGAGTAGCAAGTGCTCTTAACCACTAAGCCATCTCTACTGCTCAAAACCTAGTTCCTTTCTTTCTTTTCATTTTTTTTTTTTTTTAAATTGGTCCACATAGCTTTTTAATTTGAAATGTGCAGAAGAAATGTATTTGTGTACTAGGTAAAATGGATTTATGTAAATGTTTATTTTAGTTTAATGAATTTACAAAAATTTAAAGACCTAAAAGTAATTTGCTAGGCATTTTTAGATTTCTTATCGCTGTGATAACAAAGTTCAACAAATTGTGTGGCTTAAATACCACTTTGCAGTTTTATACTTTTTTTAAAATTAATCATTTTATTCATTTACATTTCAAATGATATCCCCCTTCCTGGTTTCCCCTCCACAACCCCCATCTCACCCCCCCCCTTTTTCCCCTATGAGGGTGCTCCTCCATCTACTTACTCCCTCACCGCTCTAGCATCCCCCTAAGCTGGGGCATAGAGCCTCCACGGGACCAAGGCCTCCCCTCCCATTGATGTCAGATAAGGCCATCCTCTGCTACATATGTATCTGGAGCCATGGGTGCCTCCATGTAAACTCTTTGGTTGGTAAAACCTAGTTTCTTTATCATTCTGTTTTAGCTACCCAACTTGGATGGCTCCTCTACTCAATTTCTCTACCACTAGATGGAGTTACTGAGCAAAATAAAATCAAATGATTCTGTAGATCAGTATGCCAAATAAAGTGTATTTAGTTTTCTCTCTTTCATCAAAACACCATTGTCTTCTACTTGACTCTGCTACATCATGAAGTTGTCTCAGGACCATCTCACACCTTCACCATTTTTCCTGAGCCTCCTAGCCAAGAAGCTGTCTCATTTACTCTTAACAAAGGATCTTGCTCTCACCACAAAGAAACAAAATTATAAAGCAAGGCAAAAGGACCTCCTTTAGATTTTCTCCCCTCCCCTTCTGGCACATTTGTGGTGGTTTTAATAAGAATGACCCCCCCCCCATAGGCTCATATATTTGAATGCTTAGTCAACAGGGAGTGGTACTATTTGAAAAGATTACAAAGATTAGGAGGAGGTGTGTCCCTGCTGGTAGGAGCTGAAGTTGCCAAGGCCGGACTGTCGGTTGGTCTGCCTGCCTATGTAGCAGTTTGGAGCTCTGCAGCTCCTGCTCCAGCACCTGCCTAAGTGCACCATGCTCCCCACCATGATAATGGGTTAAACCTGAACTGTAGGCAAGTCCACTTTAATGCTTTGTTTATAGAGCTGCCCTGACTATGGTGTCTTCACTGCAATAGAATAGCAAATAAGATGTCACCACCCTCTTCTTAAATATACTAATCCCCTGTTGCTACTTTCTTAACCTATGCCTAGTTCTTATCCTTCTCAGACGGGCTTCTCCAGGATGACAGTGGCATCACAGGTACCATCACAATCCTCCTCCTCAGCTTTCCTTGTAGCTTCCTAGGTCATTGTGTGGACTCTGCCTGTTCCTGCGCTACGGTTAAACACACAGTTCTGGCCATAAACCCTCCATTTCTTGCTCTGTAGCATCTCCTTGAGAAACTTCATTCTCAATCCTAGCCACTCAAATGCTGATGATTTTAAAGGTATCCAGAGTCTCAAATCCTTTCTGCCTTGTGTGAGAAGCCCCAGACACTTCAACCTAGACACATTAAAAACAAATTCTTCTCTCTGCCCTCCACCCTTCCCAGTGTTTTCTAATCCAGCAAATGGAGCATCACTGTAGGCACTGGGGCTGCAGGCCAGGAAGGCACGCTGTCCTTTCGTCTTCTGCCCTACACTGTGAACCACACACAGCCTTTCAATTTCACCTTTACAGACTCTGAAATCCATCCAATGCCTTAACAAGCTTTTATGTCTTTTTTGAAAACTGGGACCCAGAAAAGGACTTCCTTTTACCTTTCACAAACACTGATTAATCTCTATAAACACACACTATAAGAATTATTTAATATAAAATATGACAATACATCCCAGTGCTCAAAATTCCTCAAAGGCTCCAATAAGCAAAGTTTAACATCTAAATTCTGTATATCACACAAACGCCCTTCGTGGCTGGGCTCTCTCTCTCATTAGCTCCATCAAGTGTACTTCAGATCTCAGTCGTTGTGTAGACTGTTTCCTGCCTGAAAGAACTGTTGGGCTCTTTCCTCTTCTCAAAGACCCACCTGAGTGCCACCTCATTTGCAAAGTGCTCTCCGACTCCACTTTCCCCTTGGTATTCACAATAGAACGTAGCCCTCCACATCTATCACCATTTCCCCATAGCACTTAGATTTTGTTTATTTACATGTTTGTGTCTCCACCAAACAGCAGCAGTATGAGGGTAAAACCTATCTTAACTCTCCTGTGTCTCCCTGTGTCTCCTGTTCACTACCAGGTACACAATTTTCATTCCAATAAACTAAAATATATTTGTATAGTATCCAGCTACAGACAAACAGACACACATACACACACAGACACGTATTACACATAGGCAAATTTACAATGACTTATCTAAAAGACATTTTGCTAAAGACTTAAATTATTTAGAATAGCTTTTCCTCCCTAATGATTGCTTTAGCTCAGACTAATACTGCATCAAAGCCCATCTGTACATACTAAGTCCCCAACAACTTCGTAACAGAGAAAAGAACCTAAAATTAAATGCTGGTGGAAGATAACAGATCTCTGACCCTACATTCTCTCCTAAGCCTCCATGTTCTCACTCTGCACACTCTCCTGGCCCCACCAATGCACTAGAGCAGCTTCTGCGTCCTCTCAACTCCTCTCAAACCTCAAAAAAAAAAAAAAAAAAAAAAAAAAAACCACATTTAAGATTCAAGAATTTTCAAAGGTCAGAGACTCCTCCACGCTCATGATGTCAACTCCAAGGAATCCAGACAGAGAGAGAGAGGAGGGCAGGGGCACACAATTCTTCCTAAGGTGGGAGGGAGAGATGAATGATTGTTTTGGCAGGCTATCTTTGGTTAATACAGATCCTTCCAACATACAAAAATGTAACCTTTCAGAAAGAAAGAGAATATGGCCAACTTCTGCTCTCAAGGGACCCATGTAACATTAAATGGAAACAAAGTGAAAGACTAAAGCTTTAGAAATTATTTCAGTTAAAATTTTAAACCCCTCTAAGAGGTTTGTATCACTAACCTCACCTCACACATGATAATGACAAGCTCCCAGAGGCTAGGGGAGTCCCTCAACATCACACAGTACTAAGTAACTAACCGTACTGTTTACCAGTTAGTCCACCCACAACAGAGATGGGTGCCTGCTCTAATAGCACACTTCATATGGAGAGGATGGAAGAACGCAGCCCATCTAGTCACTCTACTCACTCATACACGAGTCCACCCTCACTGCCCAGACCCTCTCAACTCCACAAATAAAGAATTGACTCTGAGCTCAGACACTTGTTACAAATCTGAATCTAACATTTTAGGACTGCGTCATCCTGTAAATACAACTACTTTGTGCCACATTTTCTTCACATATAAAATGGAAAATACACAGTTCATAACTCTTGTTTGGATTACAAATATTTACAATCTTTAGATAATACCTGATATATAATATCAGGATAAATAATACCCTTGAGAAATGTAAACTGCCTATTTTGTGCCCAAGTCCTTGTCACACACAATACTCTTAACTCCACCAGGACCCAACATAACTACCTATCATTTCTTCCGGAGTTCACTGCTCCCAAATCAACCCCTCCAGTCTTACAAGTCTTTTTTTGTTTTTTCATGTTTTGTTTGTTTACTGTGGGGGTGGGAGGGGGTAGGAGGTGTTTTATGTTTTAAGAAAAGGTTGTATATAGCCCAGGTTAGCTTTGAATTCTCTGTGTTATCAATGACCTTGAACTAGTGGTCTTTCTTTTTCTATGTCACAAGTATTGGGGATAGAGACTTACCACCATATCTGGTTTTTACAGGGCTGGGTATTCAACACAAGGTCTTCATGCATGCTAGGCAAGCACTCTACCAAGTAAGACACATTTCCAGCCCTGCTCATTTTTGTTTGGGGACTTGTTGTTGTTTGTTTGTTTGTTTGTTAAAGACAGGTCTCACTGTGTAGCTCAAGCTAACCTCAAACTCATTCTGTAACCCAAATAGGCACTGACCTTGCAATCCTTCTGTCTCAGCTTCCCAAGTAGCTGGGATTATATGCCAAAACTACTATGCCTAAAGCAACATTTTTTGCTTGTTTTAGATTAATGTATACTTTACATAACTTTTTTTTCTGTTTCTTTTCAGTTAGGAGTGAGAATGGCCCAAGATTGAGCTTTCTTGGGTTTTTGTTGTTAACTTTGGCTTTGTCTTTTGAGTTAGGGTTTCTCTATGTAGGCCTGGCTGACCTAGAACTCATTGTGTAGACCAGGCTGGCCTCAGAGAGATCTGCCTGTCCCCGCCTCCTGAGTTCTGGGATTAAAGATATGTGCCACCACATTCAGCCAAAACTGGATTTTCAATAAAGTCAACTTTTAAGATATCCTACAAAAAAAAGTTCTTCTTGAACCCTTTAAAAACTGATTGCTTAATTTCATATATGCATACCACTAACAAAACAATAACAAGTCAACAGCCGGTGGCTAGAGAGATGGCTCAGCAGTTAAGAGCACTGACTGTTCTTCCAGAGGTCCTAAGTTCAATTTCCAGGAACTACATGGTGGCTCACAACCATCTGTAATGGGATTTGGTACCCTCTTCTGGTGTGTCTGAAGACAGTTACAGTGCATTCATATACATAAAATAAATACATCTTTTAAAAAAAGAAAAAGAGCCAGGCAGTGGTGGCGCACGTCTTTAATCCCAGCACTTGGGAGGCAGAGGCAGGTGGATTTCTGAGTTCGAGGCCAACCTTGTCTACAGAGTGAGTTCCAGGACAGCCAGGGCTATACAGAGAAACCCTGTCTCGAAAAAAACAAACAAACAAAAAAACCAAAACAACAACAACAACAACAAAATCAACAGCCTACACTAATTGTAAAACACACTATCTCCCAATGGCCAATTTGCTAACCTTTAGTGACTCCCAGCCCTTTGCCAACTATTCAGTTACTAATTACTGGTCATTTGTTTGTCAATTATTTAATATCTAGTGAATGGAAAAATCAGAAAGAAGGAAAAGTCAAACTACTGTACTATTTATGTTAGTTATTCATACAAAAAACCAATCTATTTCATAAATCTCTTTTGGTAAATTAATTTCCTTCCACATACAGCTAATAATTTTTAGCTTCCATTAGACAAAGGAGTTTTCCCTTTATAAAAGTAGATACTTCAGAGGCAGGCACAGTGGTGTGTATTTGTAATTTCAGCACTCAGAAGGCTGAGTCAGGAGGAACATTTTGAGCTCATTGTTACCCTAAACTACACAAAGTACCAGATTAGCCAAGGCTATATATTGAGACCCTATTTCAAACAAGCAAACCAACAACTTAGATACTTCAACTCAAAGATTTTCATCACTTTCTTCATTTTAGTTTTGCATCTGTCTTTTCCTACCATCTCTGAACCTCCTTTAGACTCTATGTAAAGCGCCTATCATTGTTATTAGCTGGTCTTTTAGACACTTCCACCCTACCTACAACTTGATTATCAGTCATTTATTCAAAATTTGCCAACCTGGTCTATCATCTTGTAGGCACTGATTTAATGGCTGAGGATACAAACAAAGGAGAGGAGCACAGAAGCACCTGCACGAGTGTAAGCTGCTGCTGTCTCAAGCACAGGGATCCATACAATAGCAAGCACTTCACTCAGGTGAGTGAGAGACCTGGAGTCTTTAAGGACTGCAGGAGGCTAGAGGCCATGGCAACATTTCAGAGGAGATCCTTGATGTGGGCATTCTGATTTAATGCTCTAAGTACCCATACACTTCAAATTTTTTTACTGGTTTCAAATATTTACAATTTTCTGATCTGCCCCATTGATATAATAAAGGTATATACGAACAAATATAATATTTGTAACAATATTATATTTGTAACAATATTTGTAACAATATTATATTTGAAACAAATATAATAATTATGTGTATAGCTCTGAGTCCACTAAATAACTTTGTAGTTTTATTTGTGAAACACTTTGACAGATCATAAAAAGAAGTTTCAAATTATAATAGTACACACTTGTAATCTCAATATTCAAAAGAGTGATGTGGCAAAACTCCCAAGTTCAAGACTAGGCTCAGCTACCTAGTGAGTTCTAGGCCAACCTAAGCTATATATATGACTCTATCCCTCAAATGTTTTTAATTGAATACTCTTGAAGGTTTTTATTCTGTATTTTCTGATAGCTGACACATATACTCAGAGGCACTTGTTTATACCTAAATGATACCCAAATGGCAAGCCAGCTAGACCCAGGGATTCCGATTCTGATTCAGGGTTCATACCAGTTCTTCAAAGATTTATAAGAAAATATCACATCTGTTTAGTCACACAAACCCCACATGCTTACTGACGCTGACTCTTCGCTGTTACTATCCCTCCTGACAACTGCCACCTCTCCAGGCTGCAGTAAAGCACATCCTCTAATCCAGGTCATCTCCAGCACTACCTGGGTCTCTTTCACCCGTGCAGGTTGTTCTTCTTGAAGTATTTTGTTTCTCTTTTAAGAACAAACAACTTAGGGTTGGAGGGATGGCTTGGTGGTTAAGAGCACTGGTTGCTCTTCTGGAGGACCCAGATTTGATTCCCAGCATCCCTATTGAACCTGTAACTCTTTTATTCCAGCTCCAGGGAATTCAATGCCTTTTTCTAGCCTCTGCTGGCAACAGGAAGGTACAAAGCACACAGCCATACATGTGGATGAAGCAACCATACACATAAAATAAAATAATAATTTACATAATTAACATCCTAGGTGAACAAAAGTAGGGAGGCTCAGAAAGTCAGTCTTTTCCTGTGTCACACTTTAGAATCGTGAACTTTTAGAGATATCTTATCAGAGACCATTTTATTCCATGTATCTAGTGATAAAACCAGTTCCTAGTAACTGTCACCTGATGTCACCCATCACCAGCTTTCAAATCCCCAGCCCCGACCCTCCTATCCAGCTAAATCTCTGACTTCCACAGATGTGTACCAAAGAAAAAGATGTGTACTTTAAAAGTCAATCCCTTAAGCAACCCACATTCAGGAAAAGAAATCACTGTGAAGACTACCAGAGAGGCACAGCAAAACACAGCACTTCTGCGTGCCAACCAACACCAAGTAAGATAGAGACTCTCCTGGGAAGAACTCCACGCGTCATTCCCTAAGGTCCAAGGCAAGAGGGCGGGGTAAAATTATGTGTCATAGAGATATCATCCTTATTTTTACATTGATAGTTTGAAGCTAGAATATACTTTTTTCAGTTTAATTGAATACACTTGTCTTTTACTAATTAAAAATTACTGCTGAATTTTGAACAGGAGAAAACATAACCTAAAACCAAGAGAGAAACAAAACATCAACCTTTAACACATTTCTTCTGTTTGGCCCAAGTAGAAAGCCTAAAGCATCACAGCAGTAGACCTCCCTACAGTCATTCAAGCTAGTTTACGTCTTAAAAAAACACTTGTCCTCTTTCTCAGGAAGGGCCATCATCAACAGAGTAGCACCCAAGTGCAAATTCTCCACTCACGAAAACTTAACCTCCTAACTCAATGTCAGTCAGGCCGAAAGGTAAAGGAGAATATATAAGCCGGTACTGCCTTCTAGAAGTTGGGGGCGCAGATATAAGCCAGCTTCCTTTATTGAGCACCTCTCCCCAGCCCCCATTCACGCTTTGTACCCATCCTTGATCTATGGAGGACGCAACTTTTCATGCTGTATTAGACCCTGCTTATGTTTGATTTTATTATCTTTAGTTGTTCACCTCTGGGATCACCTGACATTTGCTCAGAACAGGTGACAATGGACATTCAGAGTATTTCACCAAGGTTATCTTCGTAACACACTATTTGTTATGGGATGGTGGTCCAGGATGTTGCCTTGCCCTGCCCATCTTCTGGGAAAGGTTTTGTTATACAGATAACATAATGCTAACCTCTTGAGTATTTTGCAGATTTGGAAAGCCACCAGAGACACAGGCAGTGTCTCTAAAGGAAACAGGATGAGAGATCAGTCTACACTATGTACAAGGGTCAGACACAGCTGTGAAATTCTTACGGTACTAAAGTCTGGTAAGAAGCATATAATACTTGACAATGGTATTGACAAGATCCTAAAACAGCCTGTGCTTATAATGTAATGAAGCTACAGGCATTCTGGGGGCTCTTGGGATATGGGCAGATTTTCATGCCCATCTTACCTAAGCTGTCTGCCTCTGTATAACTTGATAAGAGCTAAGGAAAAGAAAAAAAAAAATCCCAACTAGAACTACATGGCACTGCAGGTCACGACACTGCAGGTCACGAGTGTTATATGGGACTGGGACAGAGAGGTTCAAGATGCCTCTGAACAAGCTAAGATCCTTGTGGCTAAACAGCTGTGTGCCCCACTACCCCAGTGTCCCTTCCTGTTAGAAGTTACCAGCTATTCAGACAGCTACAGCTGGTAGCTATGGCAAAAGCAACCTGAACAAATTGTTCCAACTGGAATTTGGTCTCAGTCATGGAAAGGAGCGGAAGCTATGTACACAGCACCCACTATGAAACTGACTACATTCTCAATACCAAACAGTTCTAATACTTACAGCTTTGACCCTACTAAATTCTAGAACACAAATGAAATCCAGAGTCTTTATAATGCTTTCTAGTAATTTCTAAAAGAAATCTTTGTGCCTCTTTTGAAACTGTTGAATACCACTTTTCCCAGGTATCGGCACATGGTAGCAATGGGCACAATTTAAAATGAGTGCTCTCAAGCTGCTTGCAGTGGCTCACACCTTTAATCCAGCACTCAGTAGGCAGAGGCAAGCAGATCTCTGTGAGTTTGAGGCCAGCCTGCCTGGTCTACAGTGAGTTCCAGGACAGCCAGCCAGTACAATTATACAGAAAAAAACATGTCTCAAAAAGTCAAAATAAATAAATTAAATGAGTATTCTCTTTAATAACATAAGGTAAGGATACAGGTAAAACTGACCCTGGCTAGGCAGAGAACACCCCATTTTTTATGTTCCTCCCATTCTTGAAACTCTTTCCTAGACTTATGATGCAGAAAGTATCTTCTAACAAATGAACTGAGGAAGGTAAGTGTAAACAAAGTACTGCTGTTCACATAATCATCAGGGAAAGACAAACATCCCAATTGGGGACTTCATGACACTGTCACAAGCGCATTACTTACTACTGAGCGACAAGAAAGGACACGAGAAGGAGAGAAACTTTCAGGAAGCCAAGGAAACAAAATCTCCCCAGCCTTCAAAAGCAGTCTAAAGCAGGCTACTGTCCAGTTCACTCCCAGGCATGAGTGAGTAGGGGAGAGAATAGGCAATATGGGGCAGGTGGGCTTGTCAGAACAAAGACATTTCTTTCTAGAATTCATCAAGAGTCATTAGAACAAAGAAATTCAGGAGGTTCCACCTATTTTTATGGCTTGACTTTTACTTAACATATTTAAAGTTTGTGCAATGTATGTAAGTGACAGCCTAGTGTAATAATGGTTGCACTCATTACCTCTGGGATCCATCAAAGCTGTATCTAAATCCCAGCACTATCACCCTCGTGCTTGTCAGCTTGGGGAAGTGCTCTAGCCTCTTTACAACACTGGCGGGAACCTTATACTTTAGTATTCTTAGTGCCTCAACAGCAGCAGCGACTATTGTGAATGAATTCATCCATGTATAATAGGTTTAGCAGGGCAGTGGTGGCGCACGCCTTTAATCCCAGCACTTTGGAGGCAGAGGCAGGTGGATTTCTGAGTTCGAGGCCAACCTGGTCTACAGAGTGAGTTCCAGGACAGCCAGGGCTACACAGAGAAACCCTGTCTCGGAAAAAAAAAAAAAAGAACAGGTTTAAGTCAGGGTAGGAGCTACTATCAAACAGTACCACGGTCTTCCTTTTATTTTCCAGCCAGGTCGGAGGTTATAACAGAAACCCTGGCAAAGAACAAAATGGGATACAGGTCCTACAAGCCAATGTTGGAAGGGAAGGTGTTTACTACTAGAGACCTGGTCAGAAAACCCAGCAAACACAGTCTTGGCAGATGAAATCAGGAACTGTGCCAGGCCCTTACAGTAGAAATATAACAAATGGTGATTCATAAAACATTATTCTGAATCCTTGAGCATCTGTCAACCGTAGATAAAATCATGGCCAAAAGAATAGATGAGAGGTGAGAAAGAGCACTATCTTAATGTATCTGCTTACGTATTTTAACACCAAGTACAAGCCTCTAACCTGTTAGTACAAATATTCACCTGTTTCACAGTACTCACTTCGCTTCTTAGGTAAGAGCACCCACATAAGTTGTCCTTAACTGTTGACAATATACACCACAAAGAGTTGAATTTAAGAGCTCTCTCTATTCCAAAACCACATTACCTACAGCCTGCTAACCCAAGCAGCCATCCCACTTGCAAAGAAAAAACTATTTCATCTTTAAAACTAAGAGTCAGAGAGAATATGCATTTAAATTAAAACTCCAAAGGAGTTTGAATACAAAGAATGTTCTCTCAAAAGAAGACAGCACTAATTACTTGTTATAATTCACTCTGAGCATGACAGCTGTAAGTATCCAGTTAGTGTTTAAGTGCACAGAAAACCTATCAGGAACGAAACAGTTTGTGGTTAGACATCATTATAATGTGGTCTTTAACTTCCCATTACATTTCCCAGGCATCTGATCTGCATTTTTAACCACCACCTACCTCCTCCTAAGCAATATGATACAGTAAAAGAGAACACAGAAGGACAGTCAGGAGAGCTCCAGGCCAAGCTCTATTGCTTACTAGAGGCAAACAAACCACTGACTTCAACTCTCACTTCAGTACTAACTGAAAACCTCTGGTTATAATCACTGTTTTCCAAAGTTTCCCACCAGGGTAACCTTCCCAAGAAAAGTAAGTATCTCAACGCAACCCAAGTAAGCTTTCCTATTGTTCTAACCCGTTTAAACTATGCACATTACTATCTATTCCCATCCCACAATAATAATTACTAAATTTTATTTCTCTTCAAATCACTCAAATTTTCTCATTCATGAGGGGAAATTTTGACCTCTACTTTGCATACTTGCATAGAATGCTACATGAATTGACTCCTCACTTGGTATTTAGTGGTCATGACTTTGCCTTAATATTTCTCTCCCCTGCAAATATTTAGTACTCACAACAGTCACTAACTTCTTTGTCCACGTCTTTGCAGATGCACACTGTGTTGCAGGTACAGACGCAAGTGTAGGTACACACATGCTGTGTGTGGAAGTCACAGGCCTACATGAGGAATCATTCTACTTTTATTTATTATTTGTCCACTGTTGTTTTATTTGAGACAAGGTCTCTCACTGGCCTAGAACTCACTTGCATGCTAGTTGTGCTGGCCCGAGACCCAGGGATGGATCTGCCTGTCTCCCCTTCCCCAGTTCAGGGATTACAAGCATTACCACACCACCACAGCAGCTTTTCTATATGGGTTCTGGGGACTAAACTCAGGGCCTCGCACTAGTGACGGACAAGCACTTTAAGAAGTGAGCGATTTCCCAAGTCCTAATTTCTAATTTCTTGGTGTGTACAACTCTATACCAGAGGCCTAACTTTTCGGAAAGCAACAATTAGTGTTTGTTGTTTACTCCTGTCTTGAACAAGTAATTCAAACTTTCTGGTCCTTGTTTTCCTCAACTGGAAAATGACGATAACATATAAAATTCCTTTAGTTCTATGCTACATATTCTATATTTGTTTCTCTTGTTGAGAGAGAGAGAAAGAGACTTATTAAACCCAGAATGTGGGTTCCCACAGGACCTAGTCTCCTACTCTTATTGCTTATTTATTGGGTTCTACCTTCTTACCATCACTTCAGTGCATCTATCCAGAGTCTAGTATACAGAGAGTGCTCAGGAGCCAGGATGTATCATCTTCACCACTCAGCAGAAAATGCCGATGGAAAGTTACACAATCTTAATTTTCATGACGAACAAGTAAGTATATGATAAAGGAGAAGAAATTTTAGGTTGTTAAAATGAGAGATGTCGTTATGCCAAACAAGTAGGAATTCATTCGGGGGATCAAAAGAAGCTAGGATGAGGCAACTCTTCAGTCTAATTTTCAATTTCTATTTTCAGTATTAGGAGAAGAGTTATGGAAGACTATCCTGGTCAGTAAACAAGAGCAACCAAGTATTGGGGACATCAGACTTGTCCCCTAGTAAGGAATGGGAAATCAAAGAAATGAAGGGCTTAACAGACAAGTGAGCTACTCCCTGTTCAAAGGAAACAGAAGCAAATGCTCACAGAGGGCTTTAACAGCAAACAAAAACTTGCGGCCTAAAATGTGCAGTTGGCAGAATCACACTTTCCCAATATTTGTACCTCAGTTCTTCCAAGTAGACTAGCTCCACACAACATCAAGTTCAGCTAACACTATAGCCTCAGAGAAGAAAGCCCCCTTTTCTTTGGTGTTAGCTGCTAATGATTCAAAAGGCAGAAAAGGAGTAACTCATTTAAAATAGCCTTAACTTAAAAACAAAACACAACAACTACTGCAGAACACAAAATTGCCATTTTCAGCTATATTTCACATAGCATGTTATCCAATTAATTCTTAGTATATAGCCTGGAGCTTACACAGAACCCTACACCAGGCTTTGAAGAGTTCAGGAAAGATGCTCCTGTCCTCGGTCCTATTCTGCAAGACTTGCTTTTTTGCTCTTTCCCTGACTTCAGCACTTTCCTCCCCAACCTAAGAATATTCTGGGAACCACAAAGTAATAGAATAGTCTGGGGCTAGAGCTCTTTCTTTCTTCCTTCCCCAAGTCCCTAAATGAGGTCAAAGGCCAAAGGCAATTTTCTCCCTTATGGAGACAAGAGAGGGGACATGGAGATGGCCAAAACAGGGAGTGTGGGCCAGGGGCAGTTATTTATAGGACATGTAAACTTATCTACCTAACACAATTACACATACAAAGTCACAGCAAAAGCTTTCATCAGAGGCTTCTTGGCCAGAGCTAAGCAAGTTACCAACTGAGCTCTTTCCCCAGCTCTAATTTATAACATCTTGATTCTGAAGGTGTTAACTGAAGCCACTCTAGCCCCACACACTCCCTTACAACCTTCTCAACACCTCAAGCATGTGATCCAAAACAGACACTCCATCAAATTTCCACCAAACAATAACTGTAAAGGCAAGTGGTTGAAATAAAATTCAGAAGTACATTTCATAGATACAACTGAATTGGGTATTACATACTTCAAAAACTTCATGATATTGTGCTTCAGAACCCCAAGAGGAAATTAAACTTCTTGTTAAACATAAGTTTAAGTATATAAAATTACCAATATTTGACTTTTTTTTTTTTTTTTTTTTTTTTGGTTTTTCTGAGACAGGGTTTCTCTGTGTAGTCCTGGCTGTCCTGGAACTCACTCTGTAGACTAGGCTGGCCTCGAACTCAGAAATCCACCTGCCTCTGCCTCCCAAATCTTTTGAAGATTTTAAAATAATTGTCTGTAGCTTCTGAAACATCCTGCCCTCTTGAATTAAAAAAAAGAAAAGGAAGAAAAGAAGCCAGGCAGTGGTGGCACAAGCCTTTAATCTTATCACTGAGGCAGAAGCAGTGGGATCTCCAAGTTCAAGACCACACTCGTCTACAGGACAGCCAGGGTTACACAGAGAACCCCCATAATTACCAGAGTACTCTACTCCTTCTTGAAAGACAAAAAAAGTCACATGTAATCTGGCAATCCCCACAGTAGATAGGCTTAGACAGGAGGATTGAGAATTCTAGGCCAGGCCAATGTGAGCTACATAATGATGCTCTATCTTTAAAACAAACAAAAAAACAAAACAAACAAAAAATGAGAAGCTGGAGATGGGACACATGTTTAAAATTGCATGTGCATGTGCGAGCATACACACACACACACACACACACACACACACACACACACAGGTATGTAAGAATGTGTGTATCAAGCTTTCTTCTTTAGTGGCCAAATTATCTTGTCCTCAGCAGTGTTTAGTAAGTAATCAGAGAGGCTGGGGTTTCATTTTGTTTTCTTGTGTGTGTATGAGAGACTGAGACTGTGTGTGTTGGGGGTTGGGGGGAGTTTTAATATCCATCGCTAGTGAGGAAGTCAAGACCTTGGTGACTGAAGCAGAATCTGATAGCCAGTGAATGTGTCTGGCCACAGGAGCACAGGAGAATCAAAAGGCACCAGGATCAATTCCCAGGAGTTTCCCAACTCGGATGTTATCACCTATTGACTCCTGCTTCAAATTCCAAGGAATATGTGCTTTCATTCCCTGCAGGAAATTAGTCTTGAGTGTACTTAATGGATATCTCAATATGGTTTTTATTGCAAAATGTTTCTTCATAAGCTTTATTTTTATAGGGCCATCTCAAAATTTAAAATTAAGAATTCAGTAACACAATGGACACTCGTATTTTTTTATTTGTTAATATGACCATTTAATCACTAATCATGACTAATGATTACCAAATGCCTACCTAGTGTTAATTACTGTGGTAAGATCCACAAGGAAAACAAAAATAAAAGAGACTGTTTCTGTTTGGAAGGCACTTACAGTGCCTTACCAATGCACAAATAAGCAGAAGTATGAGAATGTGCAAACACCACATGACAAATACCAACGAAGAGTTAAACCTCAGCAGTGGGGCAGCCAATCGGATCCTCTTGGAGGACAGAACAAGAGAGCCCTCCTCTGTGAAAAGACCACTCACTGAAGCTTAAAGGTCAGGTAGGGATGCCTTAGTAGTAGGAGGAAGTAAGCTTAAAGATTGACAGCCGTATTTGTAAAATATTTTAAAGAGTACAAGACATACTAAAGCAAGTATGATAAAATATTAATTTTCTTTAAAATTGGGTTGTGAGCTCAAATTACCTGTTGGGGCTTTTTTCCTACGATTTTCTAAAAGTTTAAAATAGCTCATCAAGTAAAATTGAAAAGCCGATGGGTGGTGGTGCACATCTTTAATCTCAGCACTCAGGAGGCAGAGGCAGGTGGATCTCTGTGAGCTTAAGGCCAGCCTGGTCTACAGAGTGAGTTCCAGGATAGTCAGGGCTAAAAGGGGAACCTTGTCTCAAAAAACAAAACAACAACACATTGAAAAGGAAGGCTAGGGGGCTGGAGTGATGGTTCAGCCGTTAAGAGCACTGACTGTTCCTCTGGAGGTCCTGAGTTCAAATCCCAGCAATGACATGGTGGCTCACAACCATCTGTAATGAGATCTGATGCCCTCTTCTGGTGTGTCTGAAGACAGCTACAATGTACTTACATAAAAAAATAAATAAATAAATAAATCTTTAAAATGTTTGAGACCAAAAGTGTTAGATTAATTTAGAAAAAGAAAAAGAAAAAGAAAAGGAAGGCTGGGTGGCTGGGACACCGGCAGAACCACACGCTGGAGAGTACAGTGGCACGGCATGCAAAGGTGGCTCTGGAGCTGATGCCCTTCCACAAGAGGAAGACCAGAAATAAGAGCCATTAACAAACGCAGTAACAACACTCAGAAGCAGGATAGTCCCCCTAACCTTTTAGGGCAGTGGTTCTCAACCTTCCTTAGGCTGTGACCCTTCAATACAGTCCCTCATGTGGTGGGGATCCCAACCATAAAATTATTTTGTTGCTACTTCATAACTAATTTTGCTACGGTTACGAATTGTAAAATATCTGATATGCTACACCTGTGAAATGGTTCATTCAACCCCCACCCTCCAAACATGGGTTGTGACCCGAAGGTTGAGAATCACTGTTTTAAGGGAACATGTAACTCTTGTTTTAGGCTGAAGATCTTCAAACACTTCATACAGTATACACAAGAAGTGCCTAGAACAGGGTAGAGTAGAGGTTGACAATACAGACTAAGAATGAAGTTTTTATTGCCATCCCAAAGCAGATAGCTGAGGGAAGTGAGAACCACCTTCCCAAATAACTTAGATGCCGGTGGAGCCAAGTCATCTCCCCCCAAAACAAAGCAAAAGAAACTTCAGCTACAGAGGATTCCCTACAAGGACTTACTGTGAGTAGGTCTTCTGTACCTCCCTTCTCCCCTCCCCCAGGACTCACAAACAAAAACAAAATGTACCCTTGCCCACTTGAGAAAGAATCAAGAATTGGCAGCTCTGCTGAAATGGACAGCTTCCAAACCAAAGCCCTTCTCTGGGGAAGACATTGACAGCTCAGAAAACAGGAGGAAATCGCTGGTTAGTCAAGATCTGAGGAAGGCCATCACAAGGTACCCATCCATCCTTCCACACGCCCCGGTGTCTTAACTTCCCTAGGGGAATCAGGAAATTGAAGATGTTCTCTATCTGATCCTGTTCTTCCTCAGCAAAGAATGACAAACACACAACTCTCATATTAAAACAAACTTCCTTCCACAATTAAAAGGAGGAGTTCAGATCTGAGTGCAGAATCTGATTTACCACTGCCTGTTTGTTTTGGTTTGGGTTGAGGTCTTGTTTGCTTGTTTGTCAATTTTTGAGACAGAGTCTCATTCTGTGATCCAGATAGTCCTGATACTATGTACCCAGGCTGGGTTCAAACAGCCCGAAGTCCTTCTACCTCAGCCTAAGTACTAGGGTTACAGGCATGAGCCACCAAGCTGGCTGGGAGTACGGGAGAACAATGACAGTGTTGCACTACTGTGGCACAGGATAGCCTTAAACTCACGATCCTCCTGCATCAACCTCCTAAGTGCTGGAATTACAAAAGGAGGCCACCATACTCAGCTATAGCCTATTCCTAATAACAAAAGTTTTGCTGGTCTAACTTAAAAATAAGTTTAATAGAAAACAACTTGAAGGAAATTTAGAGGGAAAGAGAAATAGACCCACACACTCAGTAAAGCCGTGACTCCTTCTACCTCTAAGTACTACAGCTGATGGATCCCCAGCTCATCTCCTCCTGGACACCTACGGACCCAGGTCAAACGTCCCTCCTCAGTGGTACATTCAATGCAGCATGTTCTCAATCAAACCTTGGGAAGTACCACTGTTCACTTTGGTTTAAAAGGACAGTGGAATGGGGGTAATAAGCCATTCTGTGGTCTAGCGCAACATAAGGTGGGAAAAGGGAAAAAACACTGAAAGAGGGCAGGAGAGAGAATAGTGTGGTGACCTCACACCTATTAGTCACCCGCCAAAGGCCAGTCACTGAAAAGTCAATTGTACACTGAGCTATCAAAACTACTCTGGTTCTGATTAAATCCTCAGGTAGTCTATTTGAAAATTAATAAGAAAGCATCATAATCCCTCCAATTCTCTGACTCCATAAACTTCACCAACAAATGTGCTCTGGTTAAACAGGAAATTACAAAGTCCTTTGCCGTGTTCACTTAGAGCACAATTTATACACCACCATAACCTTTCTTGGATTTTCAACTTATCTGCATATGCTTATAATCCTTTATTACCTCACCATTTACTGCATTATGAGATAAAGTTCTCCAGCAGTAGAGCACATGCCTAGCATGTATGAAATACTGTGCTCAATTCTCAGCACCACAAAATAAACACAGGTCAGGCATGGAGGTTCACATCTGCACTTAGGAGGCTGGCAGAAGAGCTATAAGTTCAAAACAAGCCTGAGCTGTGTAGTTAAATTCCAGGCCTGCCTGGGTTACATTGTGAAATTCCATTTCAATAAATAAATGGATGCATGGGTGGATGGACGGACACACTGACAGGAGATAAAGCTCCACATGATCCAGTCTTGCCCGATCTTGTTTGCCAGCCATACTATCTTGGATACTACATGAAACAGTCTGTTTCATTCCTTTAAGTTTTTTTCATTCTGGCTCTATTCTCAGCCTACAGTGTGCTACCTACCCTCAGTCTCCGGTAGGCTATATGCTTAGCTCATGGTTCATGGGCCAACACTCACTCCTCTGGGAGGCTCTGTCCTATCATTGCATGCCCAAGGCAGGACTCACCTGTAGGCCTCCACTTTCTACTCCACGACTTTTATTACAACATTTACCACACTTCACTACAATTATATATTTACTATCTTTCAACTAGACCAGTGGTTCTCAACTTTCTTAATGCTGCGACCCTTTAATAGAATTTCTCATGTTATAGTGACACCCAAACACAAAACTATTCTGTTGCTAACTTCATTACTGTAATTTTGCTACTGTTAATGAATTGTAATATAAATATCTGATATTCAGGGTATAAGATATACATCCCTTAAAGGGGTTGTATCCCACAGGTTCAGAATTGCTGAATTAGACTCTTATGTTTCTTGTGAGTGGAGAATTTTCTGACCTGTTTCCACCCCTTTAGTGACCAGGACAGTTTGTAAGATGGGAGACATCCAAAAGACACTAGATGGAGCAGAACAAAAAACAGAACGAAATAAACAGGAAAGAAGGAAGAAGCAACTGGGATGGCCTAGAGGGAAGAAATGCTAACTCGTAGGCTCACTGACAGTCTTTACCTTGCTGCTTTCTCTAAAGCCAGTCAACACACAACTACAGTTATTGATCTTTGCTGATAATCTCTTTTCCCTGCTTCTACGCAACTTCAGGTTCCTAGCTTTGGCAACCAAGACAGCTTTCATATGGGCATGTGCCACTTTACGCCAATATACCCCAAACTGAACTCGTCATGCTTTCCTTAAAAATAAGGAAATCTGCGGCTACAGATATGGGTAAGCATTTAAGAGCACTTGCTGCTCTTTCAGAGGACCAAGGTTCAAGTCCCAGCACCCACATCAGATGACTCACAACCACCTGTAACTAGTTTTAGGGAACCTGGTGTCCTAACCTGGCCAGGTGAGGCATGCATGTGGCATACATACGTACATGCAGGCTCTCCCACATGCATATGTAATTTTTTAAAAAATTTAAAAATAAGTAAATCTTCATACTGTCTGTCCAAGTCAATGTCTCCTACAGCACAGGCCTGATGTGGTCCTACCTGACTCATCACCATGTCCCCTACCCAGTCCTCACTAGTGTCAGCTTCCCTCACTCTGTGTTCTACCTCAAGACTCTTCCAAGTCCTCATCATGTCACAGACTCCAGATAGCCATCTCTTTTCCTATAAAACAACACGCCAGCTTGCATCTTACTGTCACATTAGCATTCTAATAACCCCTTCATGGGTTCCCTAGACCCCATTTCCCACCTTTTAACACATTTATTAGTCTACCTTTCTAAGACTGACTTTTCCCATAAACACAATCCCAAACAATGTAAATGTCCCCACTACTCAGGTCAACCTAGTCAATGTCTTTAGAACATTTTGACCACTGTCCTGTTCCTAGGATTTTGTTTGGTCCCCTTGATTTCTTGGGGTTTTGATTAGTTTTTTCATTACTGGTATCTGCCTTTTTAAGATGTCACACTATGCTGTTAAAGCTGATCTGAAACCCACCATCTTTGATCTTCAGCCTCTCATGTGCTCAGACTTGGTATTACAGGCAGGTGTATTACCTGGCTTTCCTAATGCACTTTTTAAAAGCACTTGACATTTTGTAATTCCTCAGTGGTACCTTCCATAATTACCAGAGTACTCTACTCCTAAAGTATCTACAGTATAAGGCCTGGACTGTGCAATTAAATTAAATTTGATTCAAATTTAAGCTTTCAGCTTAAAAACCGTGCCTGGTATGTAAACAGAGGCTCAGCAGATAGCCATTCCTTCTCTCCTTGTAACTGAACCCACAATTTTAAACGACACAAAGTTGTCATCACCACCCCCCCAATCCTTCAAGCATTTAGCATAGAGCTGAACTCACAGCACGTAAAAACAACAAGTTTAATTAATTCTTCTTACCCAAAACTATTTCTTAGAAGAAATTAAGGGATAAGATGTAACTAAACAAAACAGTTGAAAACAATCCCAGTCTAACTGTACATGATAAGATTCCTGTCTTTTCTACCTCTGCTTTTCCAGCTCAGAAATAGAACCACCTGACTGGAGGTAAGTGATAGTCCGTGCTCATGACATCACAGGGTTTTGAAATGACTACAGGAAGGTGGAGCCTGGCAGGGATAGGGATGGCAAGGTCACCAGAGAACAGCCGTGTGCTTTGTTTACTGTTTACTTGGAGACTTCTCATTCCCCTCCCTTTTAATTAGTCATATTATCAAAAAAATTTTCCTTCAGGAGACCTGAAGATTTTTCAGTACCCAAGACCTTAAGAAAGCTACCTTATGAGGGGCTTGGTGGTGTACACCTTTAGTCCCAGTATTCCAGACGCAGAAGCAGGAGGATCTCTCTGAGGTGAAGCTCAGCCTGGTCTACAAAGTGAGTCCAGAAAAACCTTGTCTCAGAAAGACAGACAGACAGACTGACTGACAGACAAAAAGAAAGAAGCAAGCAAGCTATCTAGCTAACTTATCTTTAACAATGCAGTGAGATCCCCCGACACTATGATGAAGATTCATTCTAGCTAGAATACAGATGTCATCTACCAAGTGTTCTTACGCATGAGGGAGACAGCCTGAGCGGCCACAATCGACCTTCAAAGATCTTCAAATTAGCATACATTAAGATACTTAGTATAGTTTAGTTTTAATTACCTAGAAATGGACTATTAATTTTGTGGATTCTAAAGCCGACTATTTAAGGCAAAATAACTGTATGTCACTCTTTCTAAAGTCTTTTCATAACTACCAGGTAATACAAGCATAGAAACATAAATTTAACATCAATATAACCCCAAAATAGTAAATCTGGCTTTAAAAATAATGCATTTAAAAAAAATAAATTCCTGCATAAAGTGTTGAATTCTTAAGCCAGTATTCTCTACATTAGCAGAACTAAAGGCTCTTGAAACATATCATCCTTACCACAAGCTTTTGAGCAGAACCCCGCCATAGTCTTGAGATTTTTCCACAGGCTGGTGCACTATGAAACAGGGACAAGTAGAGCTCAGACAGCAAGGTATGCAAATACAAAAGCTTCTATACGAGATCTTATGTCTACCAATGAGACTGTATGTCTTTGGGCCAGGATGGTACAGAAAAGGAGCAGAGGGGTCACAATGTACCGGTTCCTGCCTGACTCCTGTCCCTGAGTTCCTGGACCAAAGGGCTCAATATTTCTCATTAAATTCACCCTTTGTTCAAGGACCTACAATGACTCTATTGACCCTTCTCTCCACAGCCAACAAGCTGGCCTCTGAATCCCTTCCACCCTCTTACTCCCCATGACTTGACCAACCCACATTCTCTCCAGTCACTCTCACACATTACTTAGTCATTCATACACACCATCACTGCACATTATACATTCTATACTTTATTTGGAAACTCCTTTTGTTTGGAGTTTTTGAGACTGGACTTCACATATCCCAGGCTGGCAATGAGTTCTGATCCTCCTGACTCTGTCTCCCAAGTGCAGGGGTTACATATGCCTAACACCACACTCAATTTGTTCAGTGTTGGGAACAGAATCCAGGGATTCCTGCATGTAAAGCAAGCACCCCCAGCTCCTCAGAAGATCTTTTCTTTCATTCCTAACACAGAGAACGTTTTTTCCCTGACTTCACTGTATATACATACAGGTAATGACAGAGAAGAGACCCCGGCAAGGTCACACTGTAAAGAGAAGAACCAAAGTTCATCTAATTTCACAGCCTGTACTTCCATATGACTAATCCATAACCTCTCAAGTCCATTTCAAAACTAATTCAGAAACCTTTTGTTTAATCTCATTAATTCCTTGTTACTTCATGTTTCCTCCAGCCCATACACACTCCGGCACAGTACGTTACATTTGGTTTTGTTTAGACAGTTTCCTCCATTTAAAGTCTAAACACTACAGCTTCTTCACGTTATGTCCATCATCCTCTGCCCTGCTCCATGCCTCAAGTGTTACTTCCCTGTCCCTCACCCCCTATTCCAAGGAAAAAGACATCTTTTTTACATCTTTCTATCTCCCCCAGACACTGGAGCTTAGAGGTTGCTTTATCCAAGGGAGTGTTAATCATTATTCAGTAAGAATTTTTTTTAAGTTCTCTCTATTACCTTTTAAGTCAACTGAATTCAGAAATTCATGAAAAAACTGTCCTGCACAACATTTTAATTGTATGAATTTATCAGGTACTAAGATTCCAGTCTGCTATTCCACTGACCTTAGGTTCCATAGGAAATACATTTCTGAGACCACATTTGCCAAGATGGATTTTTTTCCCTTTGGTGGGGTTAAGTGTTTGTGGTAAGAACACTTCCTTAGACACACATACATACAGTTCTCTGTCTCTATCTCTCTCCACTAGTCTCAGCCAGCACTGTTAGAATACCTGAAGGATTTGGGAGCTCAGAAACTTTAATAAGCAGTATAATATCCCCATAACAAAGTGAATATTTGCTGATATTAAATTGTTCCACAATAACTCACTTGGCAGCATACAGTGTACCTCAGTTTCTAAAAAGTCCTCTAAGAACTGAGAATAGCCATGGATATATTGAACTGCTTGTTCTACACTCATTCCTAGGTTTATTCAAACTCTTTAATCCATACCCAGTGGAGTAACATACACAGTAAAACAAAAGGAAGTTAGATAGAGAAATTACCCATATGTCATAAAGCAACTACTAGCAGTCAAGACTCAGAGAAGATATATGTAATTTTTTTAAAATCCAATTTTAGACTCCAACTGAGATATTTTTCCACTAATAGGAGGAAGGAGGGGGGAGGAAAAGAGAGATAAAGCAATTATTACTTCAAGAACATTTCCAAATCAGTGACATAACTCCATCACAGCACATCTAACACTGGGCATCAATCGTTGTCCACCTTACTTTACACAGCCCATCAGAGTCCACGGCCGGTCATCCTGCCTTATGCAACACACCAGCCTTTTTTCTTTGACAAAATTTTACTTTTTTTTCTCCTCCACAGAGAAAGTCCCTGGTACTAAATGAAAGGGATAAGACAAATCAGAGCACTAAAAGTAAATAAATTAGTAGTAGTTTGGAAACTACCTACCGTCTTTACTTCCTGCTTAAACCAATGATGTCCAAAGCAGACATCTATTCAGTTCTAAATTATTCACGTTAATGGATAATGATTGGCAGAAAGGTGCTGATAATCCAAAATGAGAGCGAAAAATCGAAAAAAGAAAAATCTATTTTGGTTTTGGAATATGTGTTTTCAGCATATTTACCCTTCTCAATTATGCCTAGCATGAGCTAATATTTGTGCTCATGTGCAATCTCTAAGTACACAGAAACCGGCTTGGACTAAGAAGGTGCCCTGAAGATGCCAGCTCACTAGTAAAGTTAGAACAGACTGCCATTCAGCCCTGTACCAGAGGAGCAGCAATTTCTTTTATTTTACATTCTGTTCAGCCTCCAAAATATCAATAGACTAGCGCAGCAGGTTAGTAAACTTAAAAGACCTGCTTGAAAAACAACCAGGGCAAAGAACATAATTAGTTCCTCATTGTTTACCTAGAATCTGTTCATTTGTAAGTTATGTACCGCCAACATTTAACTACAAGTCTGATTCTCCCTGGCAGTCCTCAGGAACAGAATCTCATTTACCAAGATACACATTTCCTAAATGTCTTTTTAGCCATGCAATATAGAAAAAAATTAAAATAGAAATTAGCTACTCCTTTGGAGTCTTACCACCACGACTTCTCCTTATTTTTCTTATCCACCTGAAAAAGGTTTTGAGAGACAAAGGGATCCAGCTTCCTAAAAGACCTAAGTATATTGTAGGAAAAGCCAAAGACCAACAAAATTACCAGCTTCTAAGTAAAACATCCTATGTAGTATTCACAAAAAGATAAAGCAAAAGCCGAAGTCGGGTTAACGATTGGCTTTGCAGTCATGAAAATTCCCTAAGTTTTTTTCTTTTGGGGGGTGGGGTGGGGGGTGGGGGGGAGAATAACCTCTTTGATCAAATTTCACCAGTCCACTTCTCTCAACTTCCCCATTTTTACGTGAGTCTTGTGCCCAGAAAAAACACCTAAGTTAAACAGACACTCTATCACCAGAGAGGAGAGACAGACTCTGAGGGTTGGTCCTTGTGAGCCGACAGGCTAAAAATACGCCGGCCCAGTAAACAAATCCCATTCCATCCCGACAGGAGCCACACCGTTAACCTAGTAATTATGAGAAGAGTGAGATCACGCAGCCCCCAGCTTACTCATCATCAGCTTCTAAAGTTTCCATCGGCTCAGAGCAACTTTTGTTTTTTTCTAAAGTCCATAAGCCTGTCCTAGAATTTCTACACCTACACTCACACACAGTCCTCTCTCTCTCTCTCTCTCTCTCTCTCTCTCTCTCTCTCTCTCTCTCTCTCTCTCTCTCTCTTTTCTCTCTCTCTCTCCTTCCTCCCAAGCCCTTCCTCCATTACTGGACGCACCTCGGTTTGGCTATCCTTAAGAACAAACTTGTCTTTTCTTTCTACTTTTATAGTTGACTTTAAAAGAACTTTATCCTATTAGGGAGAGGGGGGGCCGGCGGCTGCATCTAGACCACCCTAAAACTCCGCCATCCCTCTCCCAATGTCTAGCTGACAAGAGGGGACCATCCAAACTGCCCAGCACAGCTCGGGAAAGGACAGGAACCGCTGGCCAGGGCTGGGAGCGCGAGACACAGGTGAAAGATTGGCGTGAAGGGGGAAAGTGGGGACCAAGCAGAGAGGCGAGGCGAAGAGCGGGTGCTCAGGGGAGATGGCTTCAGGTGAAGTCTGGTCAGAAAGAGGGGGCAGTGGGGCTCGACGACGCAGAGTTTGGAGCGCTGGAGAGGCGGGAGGGGCGGGGGAAATGAGGAGGGTGTCAGGGCTGGGGGCTCCGTTACCCTCGCGACTCTCAGAGCAAGGCTCTAGGCCGGGGCGGAACGCGGGGCCCGGCCGCCTCGCCTCATTCCTCGGCAGTGACCCCGGGGTCCGAGCGGCCCCTCCCCCGACGACGATGGAGGCGGAGGCGGACACTGCGTCCGCGGCTGTTGCTCTCCACAGGAGATGGAGCTGGAGCCAAGCCGGGACTGACCGGAGCTGGCCTCTTCCCAATGGCTTTCCGCCGGTTCCACACCGGGTCGCCACTCCGACTCCAGCGGCTGGCTCAGGATCGGTGGCTTTCGGCCGTCCGGCCGGAAACAAGCGCCCGTTTCCGGCCGGAGCGGGTTGGCGGTGACACTCTAGCCGCCCCCGGGCCTCCTCCCGCCCGGCGCGGCCAGCCCCGCCCCGCCCCGTCCCGCCCCGCCCCGCCCCGCCCCTCCCCGCAGCAGCCCCGCCCTCAGGACCGCTTTGGGGCTGTGGCCCGTTTGGCGCTTGCCCGGCGCGTGACCCCGCGCGTTCTTGGCTCTGGTCCCCGAGCCCCCGGGCTGAAGCACTTTTGAGCGGGAGCTGGGAGTTCGGCATGGACTGTTAAGACTTTGGGGTCGCATCAGTTGGCGCCAACCCTAAGGGAAGAAATGGAGACAGGTGGAGTAGCTTTCGAAAGGTGAGAAGGATAAAAATACTTGAGAAGGTTGAAATTCTAGTTACTCCACGCAATCCTGGACCAACCAGAGTGAATTGAACATCGCTTCTTAGAAACCAGCCCCACCTAGTTATGCATTCCCCTTGTTCCTTCTCTCTTGACCGAACATACCCTTTTCTGTATTTACTTGCGTAACAATGACTCCCTAGTGACATCCCTGCTACAGTCAGTAAAAGTTTTTTAGTACTTTTCATTGTTAATGTGTTTTTATAACATTACAGCATAATTTAACGCTTGTACTTAATTGAAGCCCTACTATGTAAAGGCACTATACCCCATAATACTGGAAATAGAAAACTCAACAAGACATAAATCCCAAGCATCAGCAAACTAACAATTTAGTATTAATAAAATTCGCTGAAGTATTTTATATAAAGCAAAATGAATATATATGTCATGTAGGTTACAATGAGCTATGCCTAGGAGCACACAAACAAGCCATCTCAACCTTTCGTATTTGTAAAAGATTATGGACTGCTTCCAGAAGAACCACTTTATTTTAAACACAAAATGAGCCCAGCCTATGCTATACTTTAACCAAATGAATCCTAAATTTTAATTCAGAGCACTAACATTGTGGTGCTTAGTCTACACATTCAAGGCAGTGTTTATTATCAAAATTATGTTCACTGGGTCTATGTAAAAACACATAATACAGTTGGCTTTTCATGTTCCTCACTGTTCTCTGAGGCTTTTGGTTTCTAAAGGGGAAGGACAGAGCATAGAATTATCCAGACTAGGAAACTGACACCTGAAACAGGAAACCCACTGGACAGCCTTATCTCTTGAAGAATACCCTTAAGTTTAGAGTTGAAAGTTTAGGGCTGAACCTAAGGCCATGTATGCATACCTCAGCCAAACAAAGCAACTGGTACCTTGCATGGAACATACTAGAACTCACAATGCAACTTAACAAGCAGAGCCATTTGGCCAGAACTTAAAAGATTCAGGGAGTACTGATTGTAACTACTATTTTGTGACAAATTTGAAGAGAAGAGGGTGGGATTTGGTCTCATTGAATTCCACAGATCGTACTAGACCCTGCTAGCTATGTCCGAGGAAGGCAGAACTGTGCAAAACTAAGAGCTGTTTTCACAAAGGCCACCAGACCCAGGTCATGCTCATCAATTAACTATGCTTCACACAGACTCCTTAGGACCAGGTATGGAGTTCAAAGGCTCTCTCCACCTTGAGTACAAGGCAGGATTTTTTTGTGGCAGTGACTACAAATAATGGTCCAGATTCAAAAGCTGAGCCAAGTTGCCAGTCAAAGCCATTTAAGAAACAGCACATTGTAGGCCTGCCTGGAAATTTAGGGATCAGGAAGTGATGGGGTTGCAGTTGCTCTGTGCCTGTTTCTTACTCTGACCATCCATCAGGCATTGATGTTTGTGTAATTGCTCAATGGGTTACTTGTCTTTGGCCAGCTCTGTCTGTGTGGGTAGCAGTGTGGTCAGCTGGGCTGGAAGCCAGGCCACCTGGGTTCTGGTCCCAGCTCAGCCAGTCCCTAATCCATTAAGTGACTCCCTTCCCATTCCTATGCCATCAGTTTCTTTGCCTATAAAATAGGAGTGGCTTCTCTTCTCTTGCAGTGTGCAGACACTGTCCCAATGTCTGATGCTCAGAAAAGCTACCATCTGATAGTAAACAGTCACAGCAGCCTGAAGACAGCTGAGTCTTTTTTTTTTTTTCCTTCTAGGTAGATTCGTAAGGAAGGAATGGAAAGGCATCAAAGAAAACCCCAGCAGTGTACACAAGGCCACGCCCCTCATCTGCCGATCAGCTCACTGGTTTTTTTTCCACCCTGACAGAGTGTTTTTCTTTTTTTTTTTTGCTTCCTTGTCTTAGTGATTCTAAGCTTCAAGAAGCTCCATTTGCTATTAACTTGAGTTTCACCAACGCTGCTCCAAGGAGACTCAATACTAGGCTGGTGGGTACGGTGTAGGGGAAATATTCAGAGAAAGCTGTTTTGCAACTAACCAGGAAGAAAAAAGGAGAAATTATTTGCATTTATATGTTTTTGTGGTAGAAAATAAAACCAAACCAAAATAACTTCCTTTCTACCACTGTGACTATAATTTAGACCAGTGGTTCTAGAATGCCTTTAAAACTATGTACTGTACATGCTTAGGAATGTCAGACTAACTCAGAATTCTTGGGGCTGAAGGCCATAAATCCATATATATATATATATATATATTAGTCAGGGCTTTTTCTAAGTTAAATCCATTCCTATCCCCTGACCCAGAAATTCTGTTACTCCATATTTACTCACTAGAAAGGAAAATATGTGTTTATGAAAAGCTTATATATAAATGTTCATAACAACTTTATTTCTAATAACCACTCAATGGAAACCTTTCAAATAACCACAAAAAAATACACACACACACACATACATAATGGAATTTTTATTAAAAAATAAATAAGCTACCTTTTAAAGATTTATCTCATTTTATGCATTTGAGTATTCTCCCTGTATGTATGTGTGTGTGCTGTCCATGTGTGTGTGCTGTCCATGGAGGCCAGAAAGAGAGTGTCAGATGCCCTGGAACTGGAGTTACAGATGGTTGAGAGTCACATAGTGCTAAGAACTGAACTTGGGTCTCCTGCAAGAACAACTAGTGCTGTTAACCACTAAGTCATCTCTCCAGCCCTTCAAAAACTTTTGACTATTGATGTTTGCTCAATTGTAGAACCCATACATAAGGCCCTAGATTTGATACCCAGCAACACACACACACACACACAAATTGTTGAGGAAACAAAAGGCAAAAGTTCATAAACAAAAGTTTATGAAACTGGAATTCCAGAACAGGTGAAAATACACAATAGTAGATACCAGCCATGGTCACCTATTAAGGGAGAAGGAAAATCAATTTAAAGGGACACAAGAGGATTTTCTAAAGTGGTGGAATGTGCCGTGTCTTACTAAAAGTAGCCGTTACACATGTATGTCACATTGGAGATTTCATCTTAACTTTAAAGCATTGTGTTATTATTTTACATATATGGATGCATTCCCTGTATGTATATCATGTATATCTGTGCACCATGTGCCTGGTTCCCATGGAGGCTAGGAGAGGGCAGTCTGCTTATATATCATTGCTCCTAATACTAATACTCCAATACTCCAGTGATCTGTCCTTACCAAAGTGATACCGACACATAGCAGCATAGCTATTCTTGGTTGTCAACTTGACAAACCCTGGGAAACTGGAACCTCAAATGAGGATGTGTCTCCATCAGATTGGGCTATGTGCATGCCTATGGGATGCTAACTACTGCAAGTAAGCCATCCCTTACTTGCAGATGGGTCTGCGTTGTATAAGAAAGCAGGCTGAGCAGAAACAGCAGCCAGCCAGTAAGCAGCACTCCTCCACAGGCTCTGCTTCAGTTCCTGCCTCCAGGTTCCTGCTTGAGTTCATGCCCTGACTTCTCTTGAGGACTGACTATCGTAGTCTGTAGGATAAAATAAATCTTTACAAGTTGCTTTTGGTCACGGTGTTTATCATGGCAACAGGAAGCAAACTAGGACTCCTAACCAATGTCTGTCTCCTTCCTCTTTGCTGAGAAAGGCTCGATTGTATTCTATAGCAATCCTCTGTGTGACTCTGAACTTCACAGGAGGCTGGTTCTGGTGAGGTGGGGGGAGTTGCTAGTCAATCATGAAACTCCATTACCCTCTGTTTGGCTTTGTTTAGACAGGGAGTCCAATTCTGACCAATATGAAATGCAAAGAAATCTGCTGGAGGCTTTTTCGGGGTATTGGGTGGGGAGTGTTTGTTCTTACAAAGAGACATGAAGAAAGTATTTTTTCCTGATGTTTGAATATTGTCTTTTGAACTGTTGTGCTGATTGCAAGACTAGCTTGATACTCAGAAAATAGCAGAGGAAAAACAATTAAAGAATCTGGACCTTTGGTAAATGACTGTTAACCAACACTGGTGTGGCTCTACTGGAAGTTTTTGTTACATAAGATGTCTAACTTATTGTCTAAACTATTTGAATTAAATTTCTATGACTTAAAACTCAAGCATCTCAACTGATAAGGTGACATTAGTTCCTTGGTATTATAAAGAAATTTAGAATTCCTTCTTCTCCATTATAAGCTCCTATGCAGCTGACCTCAGTCTGGTTCTAGCTCCAGAATACAGCAGTGTATTCATCTCCATCTCTACCTCTGTGTTCTCTCCCTTCTCCACCCATGGTGTGCTAGTGAGCATTAACAACTAGCTCTCCAGAGGGGGAAAAGGCACTTGCCGGTTTCCAAGGTGCACGTATGCATTGACAATGTCCTCCTGTGGTGTGATTTTACTGAATAAGGTGTTAGGGAAAGAGCCAGCTTGATGTGACCTCAGCACACCACTGTGTTAACATTCAACTTGCTCCTCACTGATATGTGTTCTCTGTATGTAGGGCTTGAGGTATAAACTCTACCACTCCCTTTAAAGGGCTGTATGTAAAGCCCCAAACTATAAATGTCTTCACCAGTCGGAATTAGACAACTGCTTCGAATTGTCTATTTCTACATGTGTTTCTTCATAGTTAACTATTTAATTTATTTAAAAATAATAAGGAGTAATGAACGAATGGACCAAAAGAAGAGTCTGCCAGTGAGCGTCACTTGATTACCTTTGTGCACTTCTAAAGACTTCCTAGGATTAGGCATTAGGAAATCCGTAAGAGGAACATCTCTGCCCTTCAATGGCCCAAGATCAAACTACTTTGTGGCCAGTAAGCCTTATCCGCTGACAATTAGTTCGAGCACAATCCCTGGTTGAGCTATGACAGGACATTAACTGAAGAGCCCTTGGCAGAGTTGGGTGTGTTCTTATTCAGGTCCTGACAAATCCCCTGAGGATATTAGGATGGCTTCTTAACAACAGGCTGGTAAAGAAGAGAAGCCAGTTCCTTAGGCTGTGAGGAGAGTAAGAGCTGCCCTACCTGATTGGAATGCCAACCAGGTGGGTCAGCTCCATCTCCACCTTGCAGGTCTCACACACACACACACACACCACACACACACACACACACACACACACACACACACACCCCAGACTTGGAGGAAACAAATAATTAAGTCTGCTAACATATTGGCCAAGGCGATGAGGAGAGGCCCAGGAATGAATGACTAAGTCACTCTACCCCCTGACTAGGTCAGCACGGGAAGCAAGCCAAATTCAAGCATATTCAGGGGTATAGCAGAGAATTGACTGCTGCTTCTGGGTACTTGCTTGAGCTCCTTTAAAAACAAATGTGATTAATTGCTAATGTTAAACTATTGTACTGTACACTAAGAATGCTTTCCTAAGTTGTAAATACATGCTTATTTTCTGCATGGGAACTGTGTCTAGTTGGCATTTGCTAGACTTTCTTAGTGATGTGTTGCTGATGGTTGCTTTCCAGATTTATGTACTGGAGCATCGTGGCTTTTCCTGTGCTGTGGATGGTCTGTGAAGAAGCTCATAGTTTCTTCTTAGGTGGAAAAAAAAAGATATGGATCTGAACATGAAAAATATTATTATTTAGGTAACACATGTAATAATGTGTAATTGTTTAGTTTAAGAAGAGTAAAATCCTGAGATCAGAACAAACTAATGGAATAAAACCCAAAAGCTAGGGAAGGCTCCGTAGATAGGAGGACGAGGGGGAACATGTCCGATCTGAGGACAGTTTGGTGAGAAAGTAGTGACTATCATGAATGAGAGGAAGGGTAACTGAGCTGAGTAAGGAGGCCTGATAGAAGGAGGTCCCAATGCTACTCAACAGTGCCAGCCCCACCCATGCGGACTCACTGCCCCAAGGAATGCCCTTCCTCCTCTTCCCTGGCCTCAGGTCACACAAGAATGGCAACTTCCCTTTTACTGCCAATGGATGATGTGGAATCAAGCAGTGGCCAGTTTACCCTAGGCCACTAGGGTGCGTGAACAGTAAGTACTCAGCAGAATGTAAATTAATACAGTATATTTGAGTCTTTCGGCCATTTCCCATGCTCCTACGGAGCATTCATGATCAAGCCAGGAGCAGGAAGTCCAAATTCCTTTCTGCTTGACATATGTCCTTTGTGGTAACTGTGCACAGGGAAATGAACTGTCAGATGGTGTGGATGTACAGGGACAGTACAACCTTAGACTGTAGGTGTTTGTTCATGAAAGAAACAGAAGGGACTGCCTTGGCTGCCCACCATCTGCAGTCTCTCCTCTCTTGATGTAGAAAACCCGTACCTGTTATCTGCCATCACACCATCAACAGGTTCTAATACTTAGCAAGAGAATGTGGTGGCTAATTTTAAGTGACACACAGCCCAACAGGTTGACTTCACTCTGGCCTATTATTCCTGCAGGGACCCTGAACTTTCATCTGCGCATGTTCGGTTAGGTAACACTGCACATGGTTGGTACCTGTGTCCCCACTTTAGATTAGCTTTCTGTTCAGTGTGTAAATCCTGTACCTCTTGCATCAGTTCCTTTCTCTCAATTCTCATGGTCACAGACCTAGCTCACTACCTCTGACCTTCCTAGTCCACAATGGGTCTCTTTCCCTGATACGGTCTTTTCTCATCTACTCAGATAGGAACTCTGATCTGGTCTATCATTTCCTCTGTTCCAAAAGCCTTCAATTGTCCTTGAAGGGACATTTATCTATGGGCAATAGTAACAATAATATCATAACCTCTGTTATAATTATTGTGATTGACTTTAGAATTCAGAGGATTGATAGACTATTTTGGAAACACTGTGTAACTGGGAAAAGAAGAAATTGTTATTTAAAACCAAAGCCACTAGGCATGGAGTCTTAGGCCTGTAATCTAAACCTTCAGAAGGCTGAGACAGGATTCAAGCTGGAGACCAGCATAGGCTACAATGTGGTACTACAAACAAAGAAAAGCAACATTGATATTGACCCATGAGGGAAAGACATGAGTCATATAGACAATAAAATGAGTCTTCACACTGCCTCTGTTAGCTAACAGAATTGGAAGGAAACAGTGGCCATCAGCCAGCTTCTACGGCTTCTTCTCATTACCTAGCAAGACACACTAAAGAATCCATTACTACTGTGGGGCAGTGGTGGCTCATGTCTTTAGTCCCAGCACTGGGGAGGCAGAGGCAGGCAGATTTCTGAGTTTGATGCCAGCCTGCTCTACAGAGTGAGTTCCAAGAGAGCCAGGGCCACACAGAGAAACCCCATCTATCATAACAAAGTACATTAAAAACTGGGAGCCACATGGAAAGGTGAGAAACCTTTAAAGGAAGAGGTTAGGCCAAACAAAATGGCAATATGAGGTGTCACTATTACCTCTAAACCTTGTGAGAGCTAACACATCTGCATGAATATCTTCTGTAAAGCAGCATCACATCTCAGTGTAACACAGTGCAAGTGAGGATGGCACATTAGCAACCAGAAGGAGTGTACAGCTCATCCTCAGTCCCTGGTCCCTGAGGAGACTGGGATGCTTACCTAGAGGTAATGTCATCTTTGCCCAGTTCCCTTCCACTTCTTTTTTTCTTTGTTTGTTTGTTTTGTTTTGTTTTTCGAGACTGGGTTTCTCTGTGCAGCCCTGGCTGTCCTGGAACTCACTCTGTAGACCAGGCTGGCCTTGAACTCAGAAATCCGCCTGCCTCTGCCTCCCAAGTGCTGGGATTAAAGGCGTTCGCCACCACTCCCTTCCACTTCTGATGGTTTGCCACAGGCCATGAGGTTTTCTGCTCTGGTCCAGCTGTGATCACTAAGCAGTGTTTCTTCCTTCCCCGTGTGAATGCTCCTTGACGTCTTTGTCCCTCTGTCCAGAGAGTGGAACTTGGGTGAACCCTTTGAACAGCCTTTTTCTCGATGAAGAAAAACACCTGTCTGTTCCCCGACTTACTGCCCACACCCTTCACGGACAGGCCTCCCGTGAGTAAACTTTGCTAATAAGGTTCCATGTAATTAGTACAAGTAATTGGATCCAAAGAGAGAAATAATGGAAGACACGGCTGCGGTGTCCTATTTATTAAAGCCAGTATCTTAGCCTTCCTGAGGTCCAAGGGAAAACAGAGAAATGGCCAAGGATAAAAGCAGGTTAGTAATCGTCTTAGAATAAAGAAGGGGACAAACCAGTGCTCACATGAGGCCCTGTGTAAAGGTCCTCTCTTCCCTGGGCCCTAACCTTGAAAAGGCCTCATTCTAGTGTTTCCTGGCTACATAATTCCCTGTTGATGAGGAAGCCCAAGACCGCCACATTAAGTGCTCAACCCAAAAGGCCTAAGCCCATCGAAGCGCCTATTTAAGTCTGGTCCCTAGACCCAAATTGCCGGGGATGAACACATCACTGATAAAATTGTGTACGATGTACTCTCACATCTTGGGGGGTCCAGTAATTCTGCATTTGAATCTGACTTTACAAGTTATTATGAGGAAATATTTGTCAAGGTAAGAGAATAGAACATACTTTATTTAACAAAGCTTACTAACTTTGTCTATAGCTTTCAAATATTTACATATATAATATATGGGCCTCTACTCTTACCCCAGGCATCACAAAATTTGGGGGTAGACTTATTTAAAACAAAAACGTCCTTAAGACTAGATAACTACATGCTTAACAGTAAAATGATTCCCTATAATTTATTAAAAACTTGTCAAAACTTAAATATTTATTTAAAGTTATTGATTTATCTTGAAAATTTTCTTAAAGTAAGCAGACTCCTATCACATCTGTGTATAAAATGACACGTTCCTCACAAAACTTTTGTTGTAAGTAAATGATTGTCAGCACTGGCTGATTTCATGGCTCCCAAACAAGAGTTTGGATCTCCCACACATACACCAGCATCCAGCTACACCCCCGCCCCTCCTCCCCCCACACCCCCACCCCCACTCCTGTGCCACACCCACACACCCACACCCACACCCCCACCCCCACACCCCCCACAGTGAGCTCTCTCGCCCATGCTGACTTGTTTTGAGGCAGCCTGCCCTCTGTCTTCTCTTCCTGCTCTACCCCTCTCTCTTCTTTCCACAATTTACATTACCCAGACTAAACCAAAAAATGTATGTGTGTGTGTGTGTATATTTGTGTGTCTACATGTTCACGTGTGTGTGCATACATGTGGACGTCAGAGGTCAATGCCGAATCTCTCTCTCCACATCATTATTATTTTTTTACATTTATCTGTAGCTTATGTACGCATGTACTACAACATGAGCATGGAAATCAAAGACAGTCTCCTTCCGCTGTGTGTGTTTCAGGGATCAAGCCTGCGTCATCAGGCTTAATAGCGGCCATCTTTCCTCTGAGATTCTCACTGGCCTGCATTTGTTTTTGAGATAAGGCCTTTCCTCGAGCTGGAAGAGCACATGTGTGGCTAGGTGACCTGGCCAGCCAGCCAAGCATCTTCTAGTCCCTGCCTTCCGAGCACTGGTAGAGGCACACAGTGCCCAGCTTTTACAGGAGAGCTGGGGATTTGAACTCAGGACCTCATGCTTACACAGCAAATACTTTCCCACTAGACCGTCTCTCCAGTCCCCCAAAGCAATGTGTTTTTAAGTACATAGTTTTAAAAGATTTTTCTGTTATTGGGTATTAAGTTTAATAGCAAATTTCCCCCCTTTCTCTCAAAATAAATACTAAGTTTTTAGTGACTCAGCTCTCCCTTTGTGGAGGTCATACCCTCTCTGTAGGAACTTGATCTGTTTGCTGTATTAAATACGATACAGTTAAGGTGTTTGATGTCTAATTTTTCCCCCTACTGGCGTGCAGAGGAAGACACTGCATGGGCCTAGTCCTTGAGGCCAGGAGGAGTTGAGTTGGCAGTGAGTGTGTAAAGCTTTGTCTGGGATGGTATGGCGAAGGGTTAAGTATTAATCTAGAAAAGCAAGTTCCTGCCATCTCATCAAGTCTAAGGATCAAATCCAGAGCCTGAAATAGAAGATGACGCCACAGATCAGGAACTTGGTGCTTTCAGTCCAGTGGTGCAGCAGGTATGAGGTGAAGGGTTCTGCGCTGCTATGGGCAGTCAGGGTCTCAGGGCTCCTGTCCTGTGACCACGGCACGGGCGACACAGCAGCCGCAGCTCAGGAGAGCCCATATGCTCTAAGATAAGATGTGTTTAACTCTTTAATCAGCAGTATTTATGGAGACCATTAAAGATTTGCTAACATATGCATGTGACTGGTCACTTCAGCAGCTTTCCTAAAGAGAGGAGGTAAAGGTGTGTGGGTGGACATTTAAAATTCACTAAAATTACAGACACAAAGGTTATCGTAGGTTACTTTAGACTTTCTCTTGCCACCAAATACTATATCCAACCCGGTCATTTAGAAGCACAAAAAACACAAATAGCCTGTCATTCAAAAGAAAAATTTAGGCTGTTTGCTCATTCACTCTTTCTGTCTCTCTGCGTGTGCCTCTCTTTCTTTCTCCATTTATCTCTCTGTCTCTGTCTCTCTATTGCCATTTCTCTCTCTTCCTTCTTTCCCCTCCCTCTCCCCCTTTTTTTCTCCCTCTCCCCCCTCTCTCCCTCTATCTTTCTGTCTGAATCTGGACCACACAATGGAGATAATGAGTCATTAGTTCCTTAGTCTTCACCTGTGACAAAAGCTATACCGTCTCTTGCCTCAGAGGCTGAAAGCTTCTGAGCTGGTTGAGGGAATATGCAGAAGTGACCACATACTCAAAGCACACAATTCATGGACTGCAGAGTGTGGTGTCCAGCAACACAATGCTTGGAAACCCATTGGAACAACAGACAGCAGACACGTGGGCACAGACACCTCAGTGTCTCTGAGCAGTATTATGCAAACTGCTAGCTGTGCATGAGTGTTTACCCTCTGGGCAAACTGCTTTGGGTCATTCTCCATTCACTTTCAGTTCATTAAACTAAAGAAACCCATAGCCTGGCAGAGATGGTACACACCTGTAATCCCAGCACTTCAGAGGCAGAGCCAGGTAGATCTCTGAGTTTGAGGCCAGCCTGGTCTACAGAGGCAGTTCCAGGACAGCCAGAGCTACAATGTTCAAGAGTCCAAAGAGTCTCTGCTCAGCAGCATCAAACAGAATCAGCATCCACTATGACCTTATTGTTTGCCAACATTATGGCAAGAAGTTTATCCCATTAAATGATGGCTGGCGGTGAAGAAAATTAGGGAGAGTCCTTTTATCTGGTAAGTTTCCTGAAAGCAGATCGAGAAGTGCTAATTTCAAATGTATAGGAGCAAAAGTATGCCATGCTTACTATTCCTATACTAAGACATGCTGGACATTCTTGCCACAAAACTGTGCCAAATACATGAGACGACCTGTATGTTATCAGTTTGATTCGATCTTTCTGCAGTGCATGCATATCCAAATATCACATGGTCCCCCATACATACATATAATTATTATCTGTCAGCTAAAAAATGTTAAAGGTGTAGAGATGCAGTATGACATCAGCATTCCTGATTCCTCCCATACATGTTGATGAGTGTTGACAGAATTTAACTACTTCAGCAGAGCACAGTTTTATTTCGTCCCTCTAGGTGATGTACCAGCTCATGGTGATGCTAAGGATGAGTAGACAGTTATTTCTCACTAGATTGCAAGAATTTACCACACGGGGCAGTGAGTGAGCATTCCATCCCATGAGTTAAGCCTAGCCCCTGCTGCACTTTTCTGAGAAGCTACACATTACAAACTCCCCACAACAACCATTTTTCCTGGCAGGAGTGTGACCCTGTTTATAGTCGCTGTGTTCTGGGAAATAAAGGATCTCACAGGCTTAGGAGGAGACGTGATCATAAACAGGAAGAGGGCAGTAAAGAGGATAAAGGGTTTAGAGATGAGGTGATAAAGACAGACCAGATGGCTTGAAGAAAAATGCCAAACAAGGCTGAACCCTGGCCTCAGCCCTCAGTGTTCTCAAAGACTACAGAAATTATTCTTGTTTATTTATCTGAGCTTAAGATGTGACCAGAATTATAAATATAAATATAGAACTTTGAGAGGAAAAGCCTCACAGAAACAATCATAGAAACAAACATAGGAATAGAAGCCGGAGAGAGGCTGGCTTGGTGGTTAAGAACACTTGTTGCTCTTCTAGAATGTTAGGGTCCAAGAATCACCAGAGATATTACCCCAGACTCAAATAGCGTACAAAAGGAACGAGTGTTTATCTAGCTGAATTTTCTGCATGCAGAGGTCTCCCCATTTGGGAATGGAGACCTCCTGGTGGACTCTCAGGCCCAGCTTTTATTGTCAGTTAGGGGACTTCCGGGGAGGGGTTTGTGCCCTTTTACCTTGATTGGTTAGCTCTATCTCTAGGGTCTGACTACAATTCTACAATTGGTTAGGTTCTGGAGACCTCCCTGGGAGGACACTTATTCTTTCTACCTATCTATTCTTTCTTCAGACCAGATGACAAAGTGTCCTCTGATTGGCTGCCCCAGGCTGTGGTTGGCTGACTACAGATTCCTAGATGGGGCTTTCATTTCTGGGAAACAGAAACTTAGGCCTAGTCTCCCAAACTGCCAGTTTCCAGTGTGTCATGGAGTCAGCCTGGCTCTGGCTAACTCAGTTCTTTGAAGAGTACTGAAATTCAATTCTCAGCTCCCACATGGCAACTTAAAACTGTAACTCGAGGTCCAGGAGGTACAATGCCCTCTTGTGGCCTGTGTAAACATTTCATGCTTGTGGTTGGTGCACCTACATACATGCAGACACACATACATGTAAAACTATAAATAAATTTTTAAACAGAAATAAGTATCAACAGCTACCAGTTGTGTTATAACAGAGATGCCACAGGCCATGTGACAAGATGAGTTTCTGCCAGGCAGTGGTGGCACATGCCTTTAATCCCAGCACTTGGGAGGCAGAGGCAGGCTGATTTCTGAGTTCAAGGCCAGCCTGGTCTACAGAGTGAGTTCCAGGACAACCAGGGCTACCCAGAGAAACCCTGTCTTGAAAAACCAAAAAAAGAAAAGAAAAAGGAAAAGAAAAGATGAGTTTTCTTTCACTTCACCTCATCAACAGCTCTTCTCTTACACCCAAGTCTTAAGTGACATTTTATAAACCCTACAGCCTGGTCTTAGGTAAATTAAAGAAAGCAAAACACAGGACAGATCATAGGAAAGACTGCAACCAAAGACTCGGACATTCCCAGAATTCCCTGCAGCATTCATCCAGGTTTTTATATGGTCTAGTTTTGCCTTGGTGGCCTTTACTGCTTGGGTTCCTCCTGTGAATAAAGCCATAAAGTATTTGTCGTTTCTGTGACTGTATTACTTCACTTAGTGTAATGCCCTCAGGTATTATCCAGTGGCATACATATATCCCCCATCCTTAAGGCTGAATAGCAACAGCTGTAGGTGGTATGTAGATGCTGCCTTTAACCAGTCATCTGCTGACCAGACATCTATGACTTAAAGTTGCATATTAATAACTTCCCATCAGCCATTTCTGTAACGACATTAGCTAAATGGTTGCTTTGATGGTAAGTTGGAAGGCTCAGCTTTGTTCTAAGTCTCATGAAGATTCGGAAAACGAACAAGGGAGAAAGTTCACTCTGTAAAGCACTTGCTACACAAACATGAGGACCAAAGTTTGCTTCCACGTACAAAGGCTGGACATGGTGGTGCTCACTTAAAATTCTAGAGATGGAGTGGCAGAGAGATAGGGAGATCTCTAGGGTTCATGCTCAATGAGCATAGATGAAGCATCAGACTCCAGACCAATGAGAGCTCCTATCTCAAAAACATGGTTGGATGTAATGGCAGCTTACAATTCTCTATAATTCCAGTTCCAGGGGATCTGATGCCCTCTTCCGATGCTCATGGTACACATGCAGACATGCAAGCAAAACACTCAGCACATATAATAAAGACTTAAAAAAAATAAGACCAAAAAAATCTACACAAACAAATAAACAAGACAAGGTAGACAGTTGTTCTTAGGGACAACACTTTAAGGTTGACCTCTTCTGAATACACATACACAAAGATACCAGAAGGGATATATTTGCTTATGCAGATGATTAGATCATTATTATGAGTTTAATAAAAAGCTCTTACCGGGTTTTTATTAAAACCCTGGGGTTGCATCACAAGGGTAGAGCACTTGCCTTACATGCACAAGGCTCTGAATACCATGCTCAGCAACCACCACCACCATAAAAGAAGATAAGGAAGAGGAGGAGATCCATAACCAGTAACAACCTCCTACATCTGCTTCTGCCTTGACCCTCACATTCCTCATATCTGTCTTTTAGCATCAGATCCCACAGTCAAACTGTTAGTGCATTGGCCTCCTTTTTGGGTGGCACATACCAGTGTCTGCGGACCGACCACTGTCCTCAGTTTATTCAGGTTACCAGTTAAGTGGCAATGCCTCATACCAACTTTTCCAAAGTAACCTGGGTAGTGTTTGTTGAAGTTGATCCTGTGGGAGAGCATGCAACCAGCATTATGCAGCCTCCTGGGAGCATCTGGTATTCACCAAGGCTGCCCTGGACATACATTATGTGGCCTCGAAGTTTCTAGATCTTCTTCAGTCTGGTTGAGATGGGGCCACCTAAAGCAAAGAATGATTTCATGCTCATGGCATTTGCTGTATAGAAAAACATTTTGTGGCAGGCAAGATGGCTCAGGGGGTAGCTTTACAGCCCATCAAACCCGATAACCTGAGTTCAATCCTCGGGACTCATATGGTGGAAAAAGAGGACTGACTAACTCCTAAAAGCTGCTCATTGACTACTTACACATACACACACACACACACACACACACACACACACACACACAATCGATTAGTCAATGCAATGCATTAGTTAAAAATTTTGGTCCCAAATTCATGCACATACAAGCAACACTGAATATACTTAGTGAGAGAGAGACAGGGGAAAGAAAGACAAAGAGGGAACATGAAGGTGGGAGGGGAAAGTGGTAGCAGGAGAGGAACTCAACGGACAGGAAAGGGGAGTAGATTTGATCCAAACACATTATCCATCCATCCATCCATTCATACATACATACATACATATGAATATTAAAAATATTACAAATATTTTTAACTCCTTGGTATGTCAGACTTCTCTGATAGGCTTTGATTATTTGCTCATCTGTTTTCATTTTCATGTAGCTTATGTCATTTTCAAACAGACATGTTTGTTTCTCGTGTGTACACTTCTTACACTGTCACATTGCCTCCAGAGTGTGGGGATTGAGGCATGTGTTTGTTTTTTGAGACAGAGTCTTAGGTTGCCCTGGCTGGTCTTCAACTTGCCACTTAGTAGATAATAATAATTATTAGTCATATTATTGCCTTGAACTCCTGATCTGGAGTCTCCTGCTCTCACCTGTAGAGGGCACAGGTGCTCACGGATAAGCACTGGAGAAACCAAGAACTTCACTCACGCAGGGCTGTCTCCTCAGTGGAGGAGAGTGTACCTGGTTTCCACTCAGAAGGCTGGGAGTAGGTGTTGTTAATGACCTGGTGACCTTTGCTATGTAGGGCCAGGCCCCACCCAAATCCCCCAGAATGTTTATCCCAGACTCTCCTTTCCTAGACCTTTATCTTTAGTTTTGTTTCTTGGCCAATAGAAGTCATCCTTGGAGGAGACGTCACATGTATTTTACAGCCTGCTGACTTCTACACTATCTTGGTCAGAGACCACACTAAATCCTAGGCCCTTAAACTGTAGAACCCATCTTCATGGTTAGAGGTCACATGTACTTTGCAAAAACATTTCAATACATTCACACTTTAAGCTTTAGTGTGCACATGGGATTGGGATAATTGTTACCAGAAAACTTTTTTCCAAAGTTGTACTGTACTTAAAGATGTCTAAAATAAACTGCCTGGTGTCAGACTCCAGAAGTTTGAACCAACACCAGCTAACTAAGTCATACTGAACAGAGTTTCCTTCTTGCCTCATGCAATTGGTTTCCCTGCTGGCCATGACGCTTGCAGGGATGACCCCCTTCCCCCACATTACCTCCTCAGTTCTGGGATTACAGGCATGGTCCATCACAATCAGATTCAAATCTTTTCTGATGTATCTGTTGACATGATCGTGTATCTTACCTCCTCTACTATCTAAAGGATCTAGTGAATTTTATTTATAGACCTTCTAAGATTGATAGTATACCATTTCTACAAACCTCTAATGAATCCTACTTGGTCACAGTAAGTCACCCTCTCACTGAATTCCTGTGAAAGAGTGCATGCTGGTAATATTTAAGACTTTGTGCTTTCATTCATAAGAAAGAATGGTGTGTAATATTCTTTGGGGGTGCTATTTTGTATAGTTTGAGAATTCTGGTTTCATCAAGTTGTACACTGACCCAGAGAGTTATTTTTCTTTTCTGGGCTAAGTCATAGTTATTTCTCTGTCTCAATGTTAGAGTAGAAACTGTGTGAAGTTAGGAACAGTGTCTGTCTCATTATCTGATCTCATAGCTGTAAGACTTTGCAGGAAGTAAAGAATATAGGCTAAGCTGAGTCAGGCAATGGCCAGGCCTGGTATCCCAGAAGTCAGAGGCATCATGAGTCCTGTTAGTATACACTGAAGATTTCAGGGCAGCCATGACTAATGAGACTCTACCTCCCCACCCCACCCCTCCTCCGTCAAATATTAGATACACAGAGTTCTCTCTATTTCATAGTTTCTTTATTTGTGTTTCAAATGTTATCCCCCTTCCCTATTCCCCCACCCAGAAACCCTCTATCCCATACTCCTCCCCCTGCTTCTATGAGGGTGTGCCCTCACCCACCCATCCACTCCCTCCTCCCCACCCTCGCATTCCCCTACACTGGGGGAACGAGCCTTCAGGAAACCAAGGGCCTCTTCTCCCACTGATGCCCGACAAGGCCATCCTCTGCTACATATGCAACTGGAGCCATGGGTCCCTCCATTTGTACTCCTTGGTTGGTGGCTTAGTCCCTGGGAGCTCTGGTTGGTTGATATCTTTTCAGAGCTTTTTATTGGTAAGTATTGTATTTCTTTCTTGTCTCTTTTACTAAATTATTTTATGTTTCACTGGGGCTTAACAGGAAGAATATAAAGGATAGTTGTTGAATAAATTAAAGAAAATTTCAAGCAACTTGAAAGAGCAATGTGCCACCATATTTTAGATGAATAGGGCCAGGCCTACAGCAGACTTTTCTCGGTGATAGGCCCTGCACTGTGCTCACTAACTTATGCTTGCTGATTCCAGCTCAAGTGAATTCTGGGAGCCTGTGGGCCTGGCTCCTCCTGTTGGCCTCCCTTTCCCTTTGTAAAACTCACCATCCAGTTTCTCATTCTTTCTGGACCTAAGCTTTCAGCCAGCAAGTCACACAAACTAATTCTCATTAACAGAGAAAAGCAATTAGAGGAACCCAAAGTAGCACATGCAGACAATAAATGTGGAGTTTTTTAAAAACAAAATATTGTGCTTTCCCTGTTTATTAAGCTACATGCTAATAATAGAAAAATTAAGCACCAGAATCCATAAGGAAAATAAAAAGCATACACAAAACCCAGATAAGTCATAAGTCATAACATCTTTATTTTAATAGGGTGTATCAGTCAAGAGCCTGTCCCTACTGCCTGAGCCTGAGTCCCACCTCTTCAATGTTAACTTGTTAGGCCTTAGGAAGGTTATTTAATCTCTCACTATCACAGCTCCACCACTTGAGAGACAAGGCTAGGGATGATAGTCATTAGTTCTGTGTCGATTTCATTAGTTAATATAAGTGCTTAACACAATCCCTGACCATGGTAAGGCCTCTGTATTTTCTATTATTATTTTGACCAGTAGTCTTCCAAAGATAAGACAGAACAACCAGTGGGCAGAAAAGCAGTATACCTATAAACATACTTACTTTCAAAAAAATTGGAGGGAGGGGAGCTGGAGAGGTGGCTCAGTGGTTAAGAGCACTGACTGTTCTTCCAGAGGTCCTGAGTTCAATTCCCAGCAACCACATGGTGGCTCACAACCATCTGTGATGGGATCTGATGACTTCTGGTCTGTCTGAAGAGAGCAACAGGGTACTTACATACATAAATAAATAAATCTTTGGGGTTGGGGATTTAGCTCAGTGGTAGAGCACTTGCCAGCGCAAGGCCCTGGGTTCAGTCTTCAGCTCTGGAAAAAAAAAAAAAATGAAAGCAAGACTGGAGAGATGGTTATTATTTCATCTATATGTACTTCTCTTTCTATGTATAGAAAGGACTCCTTTTGAGGGGCTGGAGAGATGGCATAGCAGGTAAGAGCCCTGACTGCTCTTCCAGAGGACCTGGGTTTGATTCCTGATACCCACGTACTGGCTCATGACTACCTGTAACTCTAGTTCCAGGGCATCCAGTGTTCTCTTCTGGCCTCCACAGGCACCAAGCACACACATGATGCATGGGTATATATGCAGGCAAAGCACTCATACATATAAAATAATTTAAAAATTAAAATTCTATACCTATGCTTGCTTGCTTTCCTGGAGCACTGGATAAGGAGCCCAAGGCCCCATTCACACATGGCAGGTGCTCTACCCGACCAAGACCCCTGAGACCTAGTTATACTCTTATTTGTTTTTGTCAATTCAAAGTACACCATAAGTATCTTTCCACATTTAGTCTTCAGCAGTATCCCTGTAGACAAAATTCCTAAACCCCACTTGACCACAGTCCTCACCACTCTCTATACCATCACTCGCAGTTACTTCATAACCATCTGAAGGAGATCTCTGTACATTCAAACATGATTTGTAGTAATTTGTAGTAATTATTTCCTTTGTGTTGTGACCATTCCCTCCCTTCTTCTTTCTCTCTCTATCTCCCTTTCTCCATCCCCTTCCCCATATTATTCATGTGTTTTTGGGAGTCAAACCCAGAGCCTTAACCATGCGAGGCAAGTGCTCCACACTCGACTATTAAGATACATCCCTGGGCTGGAGAGATGGCTCAGCAGTTAAAATCACTGACTGCTCCTCCAGAGATCCTGAGTTCAATTCCCAGCACCCACATGATGGCTCACAACCATCTGTAATAGGATCTGATGCCCTCTTCTGGTATGTCTAAAGACAGCGATGCACTCACAAATAAATACATAAATAAATAAATCTTTAAAAAATTATACATCTTTAATCCTTTTCCTCTTTCTTAAGATTTATTTTTATTTTTAATTGTATGTATTACAATTAAAAGGCCTCAAAAGCCAGAAGAGGGTGCTGGATCCTCTGGGGCAGGAAGTTACTGGAAGCTGTGAGCCCCTTAGTGTGGGAGCTGGAAACCAAACGCTGGTCCTTTGACCAGATTAATAGCTGCATTACTGCTGAGCCATCTCTCCAGCCCTCCCACTCCAGCCCTTTTTCTTAGCCAGTCTCTATGTTAGTCATTGAGGTGGTCCAACTCACTCTCATGCATGGAAGAACATTCTTTTTAAATTTTTACTTTATGTGTATGGGTGTCTTGCCTGCATGTACTGTTTGTACATCCCATGCTTTATATGCGGTACCCAAGAAATCCAGAAGAGGGGATTAAATCCCCTGGAACGGGAGTTACAGATGGTTTTAAGTTGCCATAGGAGTACCCAAAACTGAACACAGGACTTCTGCAAGAGCAGCCAGTGCTCTTAACCACGGAGTCATTTCTCCAACCCAGAATCTTAACCCTGTTCTTCAGTGACATTCAGGATTACCCAAGTTTCCCCATGCTTCAAAGATACCATTGGCGGTGAGTAATTAGAGTAAGAGACAGAATATTTTTAGTCTGTGCTGACCTCTGTCATTAAAATCCAGAGTTAGCATGAGTCTAATTGCTTTTGTAGCTGTAACAGTAGGTGTCACCTGCTGCTTGTTCAGTGACTCTCACAAGATCAACATTACTCAGTATTATACTGAGCAGAACTGAGGGTCAGATGGGTTCAAGAAACTCGGATAAAGTTGGATACGGTAGGTAGTGCACAACTGTAATCTCGCACCTGAGGGGGCAGAGATAGGATGGTTGTGAATTTGAGAGTGGCTGAGGAAAAAATAGTGAGACTCTAAGGAAGGAAGGAAGGAAGGAAGGAAAAAAGGAAGGAAAGAAGGAAAGGAAGAAGGAAGGAAGGAAAGAAGGAAGGGAGGGAGGAAGGGAAAGAGAAGAGGAAGGAAGAGGAAAACGTTGTGTGAAGGTACATAACAATAAACAGGAAAGCCCAAATTCAAGCACAAACCTAGGTACCTCTAATAATTCGCTTTTGTTTAGCACTTTTATTTAATGTTTTGATTTTTTGAGATTTCCAAAAAAAGTTTTATATGTGCGAGTATTTTGTCTGCGTGTATGAATGTGCATCACACATGTGTCTGGTGCTCATGGAGCCCAGAAGAGAGCACTGGATCCCCTGGTACTGACATCACAGATGGTTGTGAGCTGCCATGTGGGTGGGGACCCAAACCTGGGCCCTCTGCAAGAGCAGCAAAAAAGTTTTTAACAGCTGAGTGCTCTCTCCAGTGCCTTGCTTAGCACTTTCAGTTTGCCATAGACATCCTTACAGACTGGCCCTGACAAGGGTGTGGCTACCATGAAAAAATACTGTAACCCATTCATAGATTAGGCCAGGACAACAGCACTCATCAGAGTGCAAATAGTGAAGAACCCAGGAGCCCGTTGTGTTCTCCCGAGCTTGGAACCAGCACCCTATCACTCTCAGAACTTAAAGTCGCTCCTGTAAGCACTTTGAGTTAGATGTAGATAAAGTACTATAGATTTTCCGCTTGCTTAGGCTTCTCTGGCTGAAGCGGGAATGCCAATTACAGAGCCGTGACAGGCCCTCTGGCCGACCTCAGCAAGTTTGTCCCTTTCCCTGCTGTTGCTCCCAGCTGACAGAGCTACTTTTAAAGAGGAAGTCATTTCTGCAAACCCATTTGAAGCAAGCTCATCTCTCTCTGGCTGTTGGCAGATAGGACTCTGCCGAATAATCTAGAAATCTCTTTTCCAATGCTAAAATAGAAATGCCTGAGTTATTAGTTGATTTTTGAGTTGTTGTGCTAGTAAAATATAAATATATTAGTGGGTCTTGATTTATCCAAAATAACATACTTTGTAATTAATAATGGATCAAAAAAAAAAAAAGTTAGTGCACTTTGCAGCACTAAAATTCATTGCATAATTAATTTAAGCAGCTTTCTTTGTACATTACACTTTCTTTTCTTTCTTTCTTTCTTTCTTTTTTTTTTTTTGTTTTTGTTTTTGTTTTTATTTCTCGAGACAGGGTTTCTTTGTGTAGCCCTGGCTGTCCTGGAACTCACTCTGTAGATCAGGCTGGCCTCGAACTTAGAAATCCGCCTGCCTCTGCCTCCTGAGTGCTGGGATTAAAGGTATGCGCCACCACTGCCTGGCCAGCGTACATTACACTCTTGACAGCCCTTCTAGTACTTAAGGATCTTCTGATGAGCAACATAAACCAAGTATAAGAAGACAGTAGGCACTTGAATGAGTCTAAGGGACAGAGAGCAAGTACAGGATGGGGGTCACAGATGCCCCAGCAAAGTAAGGACATTTGGAACACTTAGTCTCCTCTAGCATTAAATTGTCAGTCTCCAGAAAAGAGAAAAACAGAGAGTGCTCATCAGCATGTGTCTCCATGAGCCTCCTGTAGGCTTACCTCTGGTTTTGCTTTTAGATTTATTTTAGTTTTAGTTTTTTGAGCACATGCAAGAGTATTTTGCTTGCAAGCATGTGTGTGCCACGTTGCTTGGTGCCTAGAGAGGCCTGAGGAGGGTGTCAGGGTAGGGGACCTGGAATTATAGGAGGTTGTTTGCCACCATGTGGATGCTAGGAACCAAACCAGGTCCTCTAGAAGATCAGCCAATGCTCTTGACTGCTGGGCCAGCTCTCCAGCCCCATGAATCTCTGTTTTAACACATTCAGGCCTCGTACTGTCGTCATCATCATCATCATCATCATCATCATCATCATCATCATCATCAAGAAGATATGGAAGGTTAAAATGCAGAAAAATTACTAATTTTAAAAACCAGACCACTGTTCCCATCCAGAGCTGGCAGTTGTAATAACAGCCTTCTCTTACTGTGACTGAAATGGTCCCTGCTTTGTCTCCTTCACGCGGTCTCCCTAGAACTGCTGGCCAATAGCAAGAACAGCAGGAACTCTTGTTGCCTGGCCTTCTGATGCCTCAAAATCAAATACGGCATTTATACTTTTAATAAATAGTGCTGGAGAGATGGCTCAGAGGTTAGGAGTACCTGCTACAATTCCAGAGGACCTGAGTTTCTTTCCCAGAACCCACCTCAAGTCCGTCACAACTGCCTATAACTCTAGCTGTAAGGGATCCAACACCATCTTCTGGCCTCTGTGGAAACTTGTGTGCGCACACATACACAATTTTAAGGCAAGTTTTGTTATTGTTTTTGTTTTTTTTTGTTTGTTTGGTTGGTTGGTTTGGGATTTTGTTTTTGCTGTTGTTGTTGCTGTCCTGGAACTAGCTCCCTATATATACCAGGCTGGCCTCAAACTCCTGGAGATCTGCCTGCCTCTGCCTTCCTATGTTGGGATCAAAAGCATGTGCCACAACACCTGACAAGAAAAGCTTTTTACAAATGGTCAGGGAGATGAGGAAGTGTCCTTATTCTGCTGCTGTAGCTTTTATTGGGCCAGAAAAGTTAAATTTTATCGTTTTAAAATTGCATTACAGTCGGGCAGTGGAGGCGCATGCCTTTAATCCCAGCACTTGGGAGGCAGAGGCAGGTGGATTTCTGAGTTTGAGGCCAGCCTAGTCTACAGAGTGAGTTCCAGGACAGCCAGGGCTATACAGAGAAACCCTGTCTCGAAAAACAAAACAAAAAAAACCAACAACAACAACAACAACAAAGATTTATTTATTTATCATGTATCCAGAGCCTGTATTTTTTATGCTTGAGTTCTTGTGTTCAATCCCTAGCGAGCATGTGCACAAACTGAGAAACAGGACTTAGTGGGCAAAACATGAAAGAACTGCTCTCGTGAAACATTCTTCCAGTTTATTCCATTAAGTTCTTAAAGGGTGTGGTCAAAAGACTAAAAACTAGAGATTAACTTTGGTTCTAAAGTAAATCAATTTCCAAACAACTTGCAGTCTTCCGAATCAGAACAAGTTTCCTATCAGTTACTGAATTCAACACTCTCATGACACAGTCCAGCAGATGTGTGGAGAAGGGATGCAGACTGAGGCTTTATAATCTTCCAACCCTCGGGACTCTTAAAATGTTCTCATTTTAGATGAATGAGCTCAGGGATGGTTATGAACATTAATGCTAGGATTGTTAAGGATTCAGATATAAGTCATGAATTAACAGAATGTTTGCAAAAATTGGTCTGAGTAAATCGCTCATTTTTTTCAAGCTTAAGCACTGTTAAGGTTTATTTTAGCTAATATCTATGCATCTAGATGGCTTAATCTCTAAATCTTACCAAAACCAGGTATACAATGACAAAATAACCTTAGCCACTGCTCATTTGAAGTTCAAGGACATGTGGGCAGGGAATATGACTTCCGAGGGTGCACTGTATGCTTCTATAATGTAGTTCATTTACTTCTTCCAGCTTAACAAAGGTAAGGAACGAATGTTAAACATGAAGCTGAAACAAGCTAACCATTAAAGGGGGTCTACAATCCCAGCATTTGGGAGATATAGAAGCAGGAAGATTGCTGACATGTTCACAGCCTTGACCGAAACCTACAGAACTCTGAGCCAAGGTAAACCTTTCTCTGTCTTTCTCCCTGTCTTTCTATCTCTCTGTCTCTGTCTCTATCTCTGTCTCTGTCTCTCTCTCTCTCTCTCTCATTTGGGACTCTTACATCATGCACCCCAATCACGCTCACCTCACCTCCCGGTCTTCCCATGTCCACCTGCCTCTCCCCACAGCTTGACTGCTCCCCACCCCCAAAAAACAAGTCCATTTTGTATTTCTCCATATATTCACTGGAGCATGGTCAAATTTGGAGCATGGTCAAATTCCTAGTGGCCAGCTTCCCAAGGAAGGATGAGTCTCCACCTGCAACCACCCTAGAAGCCATCAGCTGAGAAGAGACATGTGGAGGCCAGAACAGGGCGGGGCTAGTTCTCCACGCCCACAGTACTGTCAGAGCACTCATTTGTCAGAAGGCAAGGGGTGGGGCCAGCACTCCCTCAAGGGGTGGGGCTAGCTATCCCTCAGGGACAGGGACAGCTCGCTCCCACCCGTGGACATTAACAGGGCTGCAGACAGCAGTCCCAACTACGAGCATCTACATGGGCTTCAGTGGTAACACAGCTGCGGACATCAACATAGCCTTTGACCATATCAGGACCATTGACCCACTCATGGCCCTCAGCGGCTTCATGGCCATTGAGCATCAACGGGGGTCTCGGGTGGCCATACAAGCCATTCATATCACCCTCCTCTCCGCCCCCAACCCCAAGGCAGCAAAGCTCAAGGACATCACCAGGGCATCAGGCAGCAGCACAGACCACATCCACAGATCTCCACATGAATCTCAGGCTTCATCACAGCCTAGGGCAGCATTATGGACCACCAGCACCAACGTGGCTCCTGTGGTATTGAGGACCACGATGGTCCTTTGAGGAATTCCAATCCAGAAAATGAAACTTTCCTCATCTCAGGCCTCCTTGGTTGCCCAGAGCCAGAAGAGATACTGCAGCCAGGAGGCAGGTTCGAAGGCTAAGTCTGTGTTTACATAAGCTCCAGGCATGTTGGTATACCATCCCATTCACCCTGCTGGGCAATGACAACTTGCCACCTTAGCGCTCGCGCTCTCTCTCTCTCTCTCTCTTTCTCTCTCTCTCTCTCTCTCTCTCTCACACACACACACACACACACACACACCTGTCATTATCATCACATCTTGCATTTGCACTGCTCTGTTTTTCTATCTTTCCTACCTCTCCATGACATATTTGTTCATTGTAGTGGCACCCACCCACCTCAAGCCAGAGGCCTAGTGCTCTGGTATCTTCCAGCCGGGTCAGGCAATCTTTCTAATTTCCAAGTCCATCCTCTCAGGGTTTTTTTTTTGTAACAGAAATGAAAAGCTGGTTAATACAGAATCAAATATTACTGGATTCAGATTTTAAACCTCATTTTTTAAAAAGATAACATTTATCTGTCTTTGAACTAAAATTTTAAGCTGGGCCTGATGAGCATGCCTGTAATCCTAATGCTTGGGAGGCTGAGGAAGAGGACCCTGGATTCAAAGCCTGTCTGGGCTACACAGTGAGGGTCTATCTCAATCCCTTCCCTCCGAAACACTTCAAAAACCATAATTTTTTTTTTTTTAAATGGTGGCACAAGCCTGTAATCCTAGCACTTAGAAGACAAAGACAGGAGGATCAGGAGTTCAAGGACAATTTGAGCCACAAACCGTTTTAAGTTTCATCTCACAAACAATAAACTACAAAGACAGATAGTCCCAGTCAATTTGGATCGCTCTGGTTTTCACCACCCCACTCCCACCCCTCTCTAAACAATCTGGTCTGAAAGATTAGAAAAGGAAGCAATACCTTTAATCCCAGCACTCAGGAGTCAGAGGCAAGAGTATCTCTGAGTTTGAGGCCAGCCTGGTCTACAGAGTGAGTTCCAGGACAACCAGGGCTACACAAAGAAATCCTGTCTCGAAAAACAAAACAAAACAAAAAATGAAAGAAAAGGGGGGGGGGGGAGTCACCTTGTTCAGGTCTTATTTAGGCAGCCAAGTTGTTGAGACTTCATGTATGTAGCTTCCTGGCATAATCTCACAGTGGCTTCCTGTCCCTCTGGGTCTTACACTCTTTTGGGTGCATCTTCTGCAATTCGACCTTCTCTGAGCCTCAGATGCAAGGGCCATGTTCCCGAGACTAAGAACTACAGACAACTAAGGAGCAGGAGAAATAGTCTTCCCCACAGAAGAGCTCCTAAATGTCCTACCCAATATCAAGTGCTCAGCCCTGAAAACATACGTGCAAGTAACACTCTCTGGACTGAACATATTGTATTTATAAGTTAGGGATGAGTGTGTGTGCGTGCGTGTGTGCGTGTGTGTGTGTGCGTGTGTGCGTGTGTATCAACAATAAAAGGAAGAAGCCATGAATTTGAGACAGAGCAAGAGAGGATACCTGGGAGGGGTTGGAGGGAGAAAAGAAAGAAATGATGCAATTATATTTTAATTTCAGAAGATAAAAATCATTCATTAAAAAATTGGTCTTTTCAAAGTCGTAGCCAGGTGGCATCTGGGCGATCTATTAATAGCTCATAGTAACACTGAAGGGGAAATGTAGTCTCCCCCAGACAACTTGCCTTTCTGCTGTTATAGGCTCCCAAACCTGCCTACTCATGGCCTCTATGAGCCCTGCTTAAATCCCCCACCTCCCAGCCAGACCACTGTAAAGTCCATCGCCTTTGCCACGCGATCTACTCAGCCCAGCCGCTAGACTAACAGTTCCCAGTATCATTTTCTCTCAGTGTTAGCAGGCTCACAGTAAAGCCTCGCATGGTTCTTTGGGTCCTCTCGTCTGCTCCAGACGTCTCAGCTGTGGCTTCCCAGGCCTCTGAACAGAGCATACCCACCTCAGGGATTGTTTTCAGTGGCTATCCCATCACCCAGAAAGCTTTCTTCTTTTTAATTTTTAAAAAAACGTGTATGTCAATGCGCTATGTGCATGCATTGCTTGCTGAGTTGTTAGCCACTGTGTGGGTGCTGGGGGACAACCTGGGTCCTCTGCAAGAGCAAGCACTGATAACCACTGAGCTCACTCTAGCCACTGACCATGACAAGCTCTCCTCTGGAATCCACGTGGCTGTCTAGCACTTCCTTCAGGATTTTGCCCATGTAGCTTTGAATGATTTTGTGAATACTTGCTTAATTCATTAATTTTTTTTCAAGACAGGACCTCCTTATATTGCCACCGGGTGGTCTAGAATTCTTGGGCTCAGGCCATCTTCCTGCTTCAGGCTCCTAAGTTTAGACAGCAGCCTTGTAGCCCTGAGCAGCACTGAATACCCTATTTATACCCCGGAACTGTGTATATCCAGTACTCTCCGAAGCCTCCCTCCATCTCCCTACACTAATCTGTTTTTCTCTGTAGAATTTATCACCATATAATTACTATATATTTTATTTATAGTCTGCCTTTCCCCACAAAGCTGAGTTGTATGGGATTAGGCATTTCTATATTTTATTCACAGTTCTATTTCCATGACTACGAGCACATATCCAGTGTGAGCATCCTCTACAAATCCAGTAAGCAGTGTTAAGAGTTAGATACAGGTAAAACACAAAGAACAGAATAGAAAACTCAATATTCGCATCTTCATTCAATTAAAAGCAGTGCCATTAAATTAAACATCTGTGTAAGAATTAGTAAACCATTCTCTTTACTTCCTTACTCTTCCAAGTCCTGCTACCCCAACATGCCTTTCACCTCTACAGAAGAAAGCAGAGACCGTAGTGGACATGCACTGCCCAACATTCGTGCAATCTACAAATCCAGGCTGGGGCTGCGATCAGCTGGGAGAATGTTAACCTTCCATGCATAAGGGCCCAGGCTCCATCCCTAGCAGCACACAACAACCTGGGATGGTGGTGCATGCTTATAGCCCCAGTATTTAGTAGGTAGAGACAAGAGGTTCCTGAGTTCAAGGTTCTCCTCTGCTTGTGAATCTGAGGCCAACTTGGGCTACATGAAGCACCCCCCCCCCCCCAAAAAACCCTAAAGACAATGAAGTCCACTAGGAATTAAAGATGGGAAATATGGGCTGGAGAGGCAGCTTGTATAGGCTGGGGAGATGGCCCAGTGGTTAATAGTATTGGCTGCTCTTCTGGAGGACCTGGGTTCAAGTCCCACCCATTGTGGTGGTTCACAATCATCTGTAACTCCAGTTCTAGGGATCTTCTGGCCTCTGTGGACACTGGGCATGCACATACAGACACATACATGGGGAAAACATCTATATGGATAAAAGAATTAAATTTAAGAGAAGAGGAATATTCCCTGAATCTCCCCCTAAGGAAATGGTTTAATCCAGACAAAAGAAGGAATGAACAAGTCACACATAGGACCTGTACACACAGTACCCATAAGCACAGGACCCACACAGAGACAGAAGAAAGAAATGTTGTGAAAAATGCCAAGGACAGCCACTCTGCCCCTTACACTATAATGAGGATCTCAGCAGTGCTAAAACAGAGGCATGACATTGTTAAACTGTTATCATGGCTCTGCTTCAAGAAATGAAGATCAGTGTATAGTGAGTGACTAAGATGGGAGGAAGATTCCATATGGAAACCCTAAAACTCGAAGTGCTTAGAAATTTAGACCTCCACCCCCTCATTCCTGCTTTTAGTTAAAAAGTAAAGGTTGGGGCTGGAGAGATGCTCAGTGGTTAAAAGCACTGGCTGCTCTTCCAGAGGACAGAGGCATTTGATTTCCAGCACCCACCTTGGGCAGCTCAAAATCCCTTGTAACTGCAGCATTCTGGCTTCTTCTGGCATCTACAGGGGCACACACATATTATTGTAAATATTTAATTTCAATTGAGAGTTTCTACCCCGCCTATGATCATTAAGTTCCCAGATAAAAGACACACAATTTTTATATTTATAATAAGCATTTAATGCACCAGAGCTGGGTGGATATCTACTATCTATGCTATTAAAATCTACTTCCCCATCAATAACCCAAGTTATAACTTGTCATGTTCCATCTGGGCAGTTCTTAATTCCCATTGGTCAGCCCTCATGGCTATGTTTTTTCATGACTCACCTTCCCCAAGGTGGTGGTGCCTTCACCTCTCTCCATTTTCCTCTCTTTTCCTCTGCTCTCTACCCCCATCCTCTACTCCCTCCAACAATTGGCTGTAGCCATTTCTATTTAACCAATAGTTTTAAATTAAAGAATAAGATTTGCACCACAAAAGCTGGTAAGTGTAAGAATTCATTCTTAGGCCTGGATCTTGGGGTACAGAATTTAGCATCACAATACATAACAACAGTCCAAACCTCAACACACACACACACACACACACACACACACACACACGCACACACACACATCAGAACGTTAAGACAAATAAATAAACAATAACAAAGGCACTCTGAGATAAATCACTCCTAAAGCGAGAACAGATACTAGCAGTGGAACGTACCATCATCCCTCGGGGTTCCCTGTTCCCAGCTCTACCTTCCTTTCACTCTGTAAATGTGAGTGTTCTCCAAACCAGAGACAGAGGTGTTTTGCACCCAGCACCTGGGCATGTGTCATCAGGAAATTAAAAACCTGGCTTCCCAGTAGCACCCTAAGCTCAGGCATGGTGAACTTGACTGTTGCTTTGTACTTTCAACAATAACTGAAAACTAAAAATGAATGAAACTCAAATTCACTATTTGTACATTTTGTGCCATGTGTGGTAACAGAGGAAATGGCTGTTTGCATTAACCTTTCCCGGGTATTACCAGGGATTGTGTTATTCGTCTCCAGGATTAAAATCCAGTTTCATCCCTTAGAAGAAGTAAGCTTAACTCTCTAACCGCCTAGTCTCATTTTTAATATAACATTTTTATTAATTCTTTGAAAATTTCATACAATGTAGTTTGATCATATTCTCCCCATTCCCCTCTTTTTAATTTTTTTAAAAGACAACACTATGTATTTCAAAACGAAGTGTATGCAATAAATACATACAACTTTGTCAATTAAAAATAAACTAAGCCAGGTGGCAGCACTCAGAAAGCAGAAGTAGGCTGATCTCTGTGAGTATGAGGCCAGCCTGGTCTACAGAGTGAGTTACAGGACAGTCAGCACTACACAGAGAAACCCTGTATTGAAAAACCAAAAATAAATGAATAAATAAATAAATAAATAAATAAAAATGTATAAAAACAAAGGGGAGGCTATGTATAGTGGAGACATCTTCAATACCAGCATTAAGGAGGCAGAGGCAGGTAGATCTTTGTGAGTTCAAGGCCAGCTTGGTCTACATAAAAAGTTCCAGTCCAGCCTGGGCTACATACTCTGTCTCCAACACAAAAGGAGGAAGAGGGAGATGACCAAAGTACCACTTATGTCACAGAATTGTTCTAAGAAACAAGACACAGAAGACAAGATACTTACAAAAGAGCCCAAAATGGATATCATCTTGTTTGATTTCTATTGCTGTGATAAACACCATGACAAAAGGGAAACAGTTAGTTTCATTCTACAGCTCCACCAAGAAGGGACACCAGTGCAGGAACCCAACGCAGGAACTTGGAGGCCGGAACAGAAGCCATTGAGGAAAGTTGGTTACTGGCTTGCTCCCGATGGCTCCCTCCACTGCTTTCAAATACAACCTAGGACCACCCGCAAAGGGGATAGCTCCGCCCACAGTAGACTGAGCTTTCCTACAATCAAGAACATGCCCCACAGACTTGCCTGTAAACCAAACTGATAGAAACATTTACTAAATTGAGAGTCCCTCTTCCCACATGACTCAAAAAAAAAAAAAAAAAAAAAAAAAAAAACCATCACATCACCCTGAGAGGTGCACTGGCAGCAAAAGCAGACATTATATCCAGCTCCAACCTGCTGAATCTCAGATAGGACCTCACACTTACCAAACAGACCTTCCCAACTAGTATGCTTCTTTAGGAAGTGTGTGTGTGTGTGTGTGTGTGTGTGTATACATACACACACTTCAAAGCTGCAAACAGATGAGCCGGAGAGAGTGGTTTCATACTTAAATCCTATCTCAGACTGAGGTCATTAGATCATTTGAACCCAGGAGTTTAAGTCCAGGCTAGGCAATATAGTAAAGGCTGAGAGCAAGAGTGAGACAAGAAACAGATTATACTACAAGCTTTACGTAATCTATTCTAGCTAAAACAATTCCCTCCCCTCACTCCTGTGAGCGCTGGTCACAGGACAGCTCCCAATTTTAGAAGCCCACCTATTCCCTAGAACCTTCTTGTCAGTCCAAGGGCGCCCTCTGTCTGAATGCTAAATATCCAAAGCTATAGAGAATTGATGCTGTCTCAATCACACACACACACACACACACACACACACACACACACACACTTTATTTATTGGGGGTGTGGGTGTGAGTTCATATGCTTTTGTGCGTCGCACACACGCGGAGCTTAAAGGAATTGGTTCTCACCTACCGTGTGGGACCCTGGGATTGAACCCAGGTAGTCAGTCTTGGCAGCAAGACCTTTACCAGAAGAGCCATCTCACCAGCCCTCACGGAAACTCTTACTCAACAGTTTCTGGAATTAGTCCTATCTTTAATCGCTGCCAGAGGATGGTGGAAAAAAATACAGCGCGTCATTTGTTTATTATAAGCCCTGCCACCCAACAATCAAATCAACATCCCCACTGTTTATCTGGGAAATTGGAGAGAAGTTTTATATTTTCCTCAGAATTTATTCCATATTATCCAATAAAATTATTGGCATGAGCCACTCAGCTAATCACATTGATCTCTTTGTCTGTTCTGCCTGTGTAAAACTATACTCTGTTTAACATGCCACTGAAGCCGTGTGTCCAGTAATGAGTTTCACCAACATCAAATATTTATTGGCTATCTTCTCAGGGCAGGACACAGTTCTAAGTGAAAAGTATGAATAAACCCTTTTTCTATCCTTAAAGAAATGATACCCTGTCTAAAACAGAAAGTGTAAAAGAAACCAGTACAAAGAGATAGTAAATCACCCACTGGAGTAGCTTCTTCCAGTTTGCTGCTTTCTCGAACTTCAGGGAAGGTAATTTGACCCCTCCTAGCCTCAAAGGATCTGCATGCACCTCACACAAAGGTTGCAAAGGGTGAAATCTTCCTAAAGATCCCTAGGCAGGCCTGGCAGGGGTGGTGCATGCCCTTAATCCCCACTTGGGCAAAGGCAGAGTAGATCTCTGAGTTCAAGGCCAGCCTGGCCTACAGACCAAGTTTCAGCACAGTGAGGACTAGACAGAGAAAGTCTGTCTTGAAGAAGCATATAGAACAAATGTAAGTTCCCAAGGCAGCTCTTAGTGGGTTTTTTGTTTGTTTTGGTGTTTTTGTTTGTTTGGTTTTTGTTTTCTGAGATAAGGTTTCTCTGTGTAACCCTGGCTGTCCTGGAACTCACTTGGTAGACCAGGCTGGCCTCAAACTCACAGAGATCCATCTGTCTCTGTCTTCTGAGTGCTGGGATTAAAGGTGTAGGTCACCACCACTCAGCTAGGTAATGATTATTATGAAGGAAATATCAGATAATATCTGATAGTAAAGACATTTCATTTGCTTAAAGTAGAAGTAAAATATTTGCATCTTAATTTCACAATATGAAATATTCTTCCTCAAACTGATTGTCATCAAATGATTGATTAAGTCCCTAATGAGTCATCCTAAAGAAATATTATCACCGGGTAGTGGTGGCGCACGCCTTTAATCCCAGCACTTGGGAGGCAGAGACAGGTGGATTTCTGAGTTCGAGGCCAGCCTGGTCTACAGAGGGAGTTCCAGGACAGCCATGGCTACACAGAAAAACCCTTTCTCAAAAACAAACAAACAAACAAACAAAAACCAAACAAAAAAAGAAAAAGAAATATTATCAACATAAAAATAATATAGTCTAGACTCTTTTTCATCTAATGAGATTTAAGGAGTTATAAGACTATGAATTTTCTGATATGTCATATGACTTGCCATTTTTTGTGATGCATTGCATAAAATACTAAAAGTATTTTAGTCATATTTATGGTCATCTACATATCTAATACTATGATCAGCCCAAGGAAAAATCATATTTATAAAAGAAATCTCAGCAGTAATATAATTGCACATATAATATATATATAATGCAGTATATTAATATAACTTGAAGTATGAAATTCTCAAAGAATAAATAAGATGTATTTAAAAAGACAGAACTTGTTACACAGGCTTTAAATTGGAACATATTTAAAAACTTGTCTTATGTGGGACTGTTAAGATGGCTCAGTTGTTCAGAGAACTGACTTCTCTTCCCGAGTTCCTAGCACCCATGTGGCAGCTCATAACCATACCCATGACTGTAGCTCCAATCCCAGCGGATCTGACACCCTCTTCTGGACTCCATGGACACTAGGTATGAAAGTGATACAAGACATGCACGCAGGGAAAACACCCATACCCATGAAATAAAAATTAAAAATTTATCTTATGAACTTTATTAATTTTGCAGGGAAGTAAAATGTAGCAATCAATTGTTGTTTGCAACTAGTAAAACTAATTGTGGCATGAAAAGATGGCTAGAGCTTGGCTAATGATTCTTTAGTTAATTCTCTCACTAACTGAAGGAAGCTGTTGTTTTCTTCATTTTCAAATGAGGAAACTGAAGAACTGAGCGGCTACGTAACTTGTCAAATCCACAGGTAGGCAGCACATTTAATCTAGATTGGCTGATTCTAGAGTCTTCATTTTTATTTGTTTATTTTGAGACAAGGTCTCAGTATGTAGCTTGGCTGTCCTGGAATTTGCTAAGTAGACCAGGCTAGGAGATTTGCCTACCTCTGCCTCCCAAGTGGTGGGATTAAAGGTGTGCTCCACCATGCCTGGCTAGAATCTTTTCTTTTACAATAGTTTATATACAGAAGTATATAAAGACCATTTACATGATCTTTAACAATGAAATACAGCTCTTGTTTATGATTTCAAAAACTCTGTATCTTTTAAAACTATTTTTTAGTGTGTGTGCGTACACGTGCTGGTGTGTGCGTTTGTGTGTGTGTGTCTCACTGTGTGTGGTATGTGTGTGCATGTTCGAGTGTGTATGTGTGTGTGCATGGTTTGTGTGTGTGTCACAGAACAACTAGTGAGGAGTCAGTTCTCTCTTCCCACCTTTTGGATCCCGAGAATAGAACCCAATTATCAGGCTTGGCGGCAAATGCCTTTACTCACTGGGCCATCTTGCTAACTTAGTGATTGGTATTACAAGACATTATACAAGGAGACAACACTTTTCATTTTCATACCGTTTTATACTTTGAATGTACTAGTCCTAGCTGTAAGGATGAAAAGCTGTGCAAAGGCCGTGAGTTTGAATAAGCTGGCAATTTGCTGCCAGCTAGCAGTGCAGCTGGACCCAACTGTCCTAACCTAGGCAGGGAGCCCTGAAAGCCTCACACACAGACCTGTGCAGCACAATCTGCCCATTTCACAGAGCAGCTGGCCGCAGAAATGGGTCCTGAGGAAGGTGTTGAGAGAAGTCAACAACGGCGTCAGAGCCGGTAATGAAGAGAGCGGAACCTCATTCATTGTCACGGAGTTCCCTCACCCTGATGATCTTGGCTGCTCAAAATGTCGTTCCTGGAACACAGGGGCCAGAATCCCTGGGAGCCTTGAAAAATACAAGAGCTTGTAGAACCACTGAATCTGCGTCTTAACGTGGTTTCCAGGTGATTCCTAAGTACATGAGTGTTTGAGGAACTATTCAGACACACTGAGGTTTAACTACAGAAAATATGTTCCTGTCCAAATTGGTGATATTTGAATGGCTGATAAGTCATTAAACATCCTCTTAATCTCAACTTTAGTAGAGACAGACACATTACAAAGGGTACTTAACGTAGCTTTTATGGCTTTTTGATTGGTGCTAGGGCTTGAACTCACAGTTTTCACATGTTAGACAAACACTAACTCTGAGCTCCACTCCAGTTCTGGTATCCTTTATGCTTATCTATTGATGACTACTTAGGAAGAGCCTTTATACAGAGTATATTTCTTATTTTATTGTTTTCTTCGGAGAGGTACCAAATTTGTTGTTGTTGTAAGTAAATGTAAATTTACTTAGTGGTGTTCATTTGTTTTGTTTTTAACTAGACTTTTGCTTTCAGTGCTGGGGCTGGAACCCAAAGCCCCAGGCATGCCAGGCAGGTGCTGAACCGCACCCGCATCCGTGACACATTCTTTAGGAATACTGGCAATTGGGGGTAGATATGATCAATTTAACATGTATGAAATTGCCAAAGAATAAGTAAAGGAGCAACAGAACCTGACAAACCTGAGTCTATACTTACTGCAAGCTCATGCCCACATTTCATGGTGTTTTTTTGAAGTCTAATCTAGGTGGGGGAATACATTTGCTAATGTGTTTATCAAAATAAACACAAAAGTATACATAAATTACATATTGCTTAGCTAAATTGAGATCTAGGTATCAATACACATTCCATAATCCATCTCATATGTTTACCACTTGATAAAGAGAGAGTCAGGGTTGCATAAATAACTCAGTAACATGCTTGCTGTGTAAGCATGAGAACCGCATTTGATCCCAACACCCATGCAAAACCTCAGACATGGTAGCATGTGCTAGTAATCCAGTACTAGAGAGAGATAGGTGGATCTTTGGGGACTCATGGGCAAGCCAGCCTAGCCTAACCAGTGGGGTCCCAAGTCTCACTCAGAGAATCTGTCTCAAAAGCAAAACAAAACAACAAAACAAAACAAAACTCAAGGTGAACAATTCCTGAAAAATGTCCCTCAAAGTTATCCTCTGCTCTGCACACACACATGCATACATGTACACCAATAAACATGCCAAGCAACACACACACACACCAAACTGAGCAGTCTTTTGATTTTTAAGTAATTTTAAACATTTCATGAAATACAAGATTATTTCAAAGAGGAAAACAAAATCAGCCTGATGTGGTGGTGCACAGCTTTAATCCCAGCACTTGGGAGGCAGAGGCAGGTAGATTGAGTTCGAGGCCAGCCTGGTCTACAGAGAGTCCAGCATAGCCAGGACTACACAGACTAGCCTGTCTCAAACAACAATTCTTATTTAAATTTAGGGTCTAGAAAATGAAACAGTCTGTCAGCGGGGTCTCAGACTTTCCATGCCTTCCCTTCCTTGTGTCTACACAGCTGGGTGAGGGCTGAAGGAGTTAATCAACAGTTACTGTCCATTGTGGGATAACTTACATTTCCTCACAGTTCAATTAGTGAAGCCCTAGTGTGGAATCCTAACGAAATCCCAATGCTTAGAAGGTAGCTGTATTTAAAGCTGAGGTTGGAAAAGGAGACAACTAAAGTCGAATGCAGCCATCAGAAAGCCCCAACCCAATACAGTTTGTGTTTGTATGAGGAAGTTAGAATACAGAAGCCCAAAGATACCACATGTCATCACAGGGCAAGACCATCTGCCGAAGTCCCAAGGGATGACCACCCTTCAGAACTATGAGAAAATGGCATTCTGTTGGCTTAGCCACTTTGTCTGTTGTCACTCTTATGATGTCCCCAGCACATTAATACAGCATCTGACATGGAATATATGTGATAGGTATTTATTGAAGAGAATTGATAAATGTTACATTTTATCCATCTACCAAGTCTGCCCAAAGCTGAAGCTGACTTTCCACCAGTAAAATCAGAAAAAATATATTTATTATGAAATAACACAGGCAAAAGAGATACAATACAGTAGAGCCAAGTGTCCTCTACTTACCCGATGCATTGTAAAGCCTCAGCACAAGCTGAAGTACCCTGTGTTCTGGCCCTTAGTTGTGTGTCCCTTGCTCCCTCTCTGACCAAATCAGCTTATCACTCTCATGAAGCATTTGTTTATGCATCTTTCTGGCCTGAGGTTTTAGCAATATGCTATTTTTACAAGACAGTCCTGTAGTACACTCTTTAAGAATGGCGTGTGCTGCCTTTATCCCCAGTACTCCATTTATATCCAAGGACACTTTTTGTTCTGATTCATCCACAACCAATGAATACAGTAGTTAATTTCAAATTATTACTTATTGTAAATATTATTTATTCATTCTTTGGGTGATGGACATCCAGATTGTTTGCAACTTTGTTTCGCTACTCTCAGTGACACTGTTAAGGGCATCTGTGTACATGCTTCATAAACATGTGAGAGTTTTTTAGAGCATGAAATTTCTCTCATGGCCACATACAGTGAACACTGGGAAAGCTGACAGCTGAAGCTGCTCAGAGGTAGTGGGGTCCCAGGGGCTCCAGGTGCCCAAGCCCTGCATGGCCACTGCTGGGTTAACAGTGTGGGAGGAATGCTCTACTGTACACGAACACCAAGGGGCAGGAATGTTGAACCCACAAGCACAAGGGTTTTAAGCTTCACTAACATTTTGAGATAATTTCACATTCCTATTTAAAAAGCTCCTTTACTCTTGCTTTGGTAACCTATGGATTCTTGACTGTCTCCGACCCTTGGTACTGTCAGGCATTTTAAGTTTTGCTAACTTGATAGAGAAGAAGTACTGTGACTATTTCGGTTTCAATTTGCCTCTTCAGATGTCTATTGAGTATCTTTCACGTTTATTGGGCATTTTCACATGTTTATTGGTTATTTATTTTATATTCAGTGAATTTTCCCTTGTGATATTTTGATGAAGAAAATATTCCTTACTCCAGACAATGTATTTTTTTTATTTTCTATGTTGGTTAGGAATCTGTCCTAAACAAAAGCACATTCAATATTCTATATTGGAACAACTTACAAACCACCATGGACCACAGTCTATATTTTGAAAACTACTCATTTGTGCAATGGTCTAGAACTTGTTGAGAGATAGAAGAGAGAGCAGGGGCTGCATTTATAACAGACCTGGCTCCATTTAAAGTAAAAAGGTCACCCACTAGGTCATTTCACCTTGGGAGTACAAAGATTGTATCTAACTGAATTTTCCATTACCTGAGTCTCTGCATAGGTTGTGTGTGGTTTCTGTAAACAAGAATGGTTCTTGCTGTAACTAGTTCCCCTACAGAAACTCATCTTCTCTGGTAGCCTCAAAATTCTATAAATGAAAAACTTGCAATCAACAATATGAGTTTGGAATAATTCAAAGATCTTGCATAGGAGTCATGCTATAAAGCTAACCCTAATTAACCACCACCTCCAGGTCTGTAGAGACCAACATACCCAGAAAGCTGGAACCACTGAAATGATTGATGTGCAGACAGAATTCTTCATGCTGGTTTTTTTTTGTTGTTGTTGTTTTGTTTTTTTCAGACATGGTCTCACTAGGTAGCTCTGGCTACCCTGAAACTCATTATGTAGACCAGACTGGCTTTGAACTCGCAGAGGTCTTGCTGGCCTCTGCCTAACAAAAGCTAGGATTAAAGGTATGCACCACCCTACCTGGTCATACAAATACATTTAAACTAAGGATTGACACTGGTTAAATGCTATAATCCATGGTGGATTAAAGCAGCAGTGGCACAGCTTTGATCCCAGCACTTGGGAGGCAGAGGCAGGCAGATCTCTGTGAGTCCAGGGCCAGCCTGGTGACAGACTGAGTTCCAAAACAGCCAGGGGCACACAGAGAAACCCTGTCTCAAAAATCAAACAGACAAACAAACCAAAAATCAAAACAAAGAAACAAAACAAAAGCTCTTGTTGCCATGAAGTTCAATATTGAATCATTGAACAGTTAGTTTCAAAAAGTTTATGAATTGTTTGGCTTGATTTGGTTTTGTTTGATCAGACACCAAGATTTGGTGATAATTTAAAGCAAAAATTTCCTAAATTTTGCCTTCATTTAAAAAAACACCTATGCTGGCTAGTTGTGATGGCTATTCTTTGTTGTCGAGTACATCTGGAATGAACTAAAACCCAATGACTAGGCACACCTGTGAGTCATTTTTTCTTAATTATTTGAAATGGGAAGATCCACTTCTAATCCAGATCTTTGAGATGTGAAAACCTACTCTAGTCTGGGCCAACCTGTTGGGACCTATATAAAGGGCATGAAAAAAAGAAGCTTCTCTCTTTGTCTGCTTGCTCTCACTCCTGATAGTGAGTTCATTCCTTCACTGGTATTGGTGCCTACTGGCACACACTGAAGACCAGCTGAGACACGAGCCTTGCAGACTGAACAACTACTGGATTCTTGGACCTTTTGTTGGAAGACAGCCGTAGCTAGACTAGCTGGACCACAGCCTGAAAACCATTCTAGTAAATCCCCGTGTGTGTGTGGGGGGGGGTGTATGGGGGTGTATGTGTGGGGTGTGTGGGGTGTGTGGGGGCTGTGTGTATGTGTGTGTGGTGGATGTGGTGTGTATGTGTGGGGGGGGTGTATGTGTGGTGTGTATGTGGTGTATGTGTGTGTGTGTGTGTGTGTTGTATTCAGAGTTCTAGCCTTGCCAATAAGGTGAGGGCAAGCAGGCGAAGAGCAAAAGCTTCCTTCTTCCACGTCCTTACATAGGCTTCCATATATATATATGGAGAGAGAGAGAGAGAGAGAGAGAGAGAGAGAGAGAGATTGACTCATTGTATAAGTTCTGTTATTCTAGAGAATCCTGACTAATACAGAGATCTAAGCAACTTCAGTTCCATCAAATTTCATCTTTATTTCCTTCTTATCCAGGGCTTGAGGAAAATGTGTTTACATGAAACAACAAGGATGGTAAATTTGAGAATTAATAATTAAATGTAACTAAGAACTTTAATATTGTTATTGTAATTATATTATATGGAACTTATCTACCTAGCCTTTGTTTTATATTGAAGCCTTGAGTTCTTATGGAAGAGAAAAGCCATGATTTAAATAAAAAATAGGACTTAAATTTTCAAATAGTACACACTTTGGGAAAAAGCTAAAGTACATGAAATTTTTTGATAATTATCACTACTTATTTAATTTATACGTTTAAGAACAAGCCTAAATAAAGTGTTCAGATATAAATATCACATTTTAACTTCCTGTTTTATATCATTAAAGCAACAGTTTTTGGAACCCAGTGAAAATAATTTTTTTTTTCCCCAAACTGAGTCTGGCTGGCCTGGAACTTGCTCTGTAGCCCAGGCTGCCTTCAAACTCAGAGATCCACCTGCCTCTGCCTCTCAAGTGCTAGGACTAAATGCATACATCACTATATGTGACACAAAAATAAATGACTCAAGTAATTATATCTGGAGTTTTTTATAGTTCACAAAGTCACTCATATATGAAGAATGCCATGATTTACTTTTAAATGTAATGTCTTTATTGTTAAAATATTTATCAGTTTACTTACACAATAAAAAAAAGGCACTTCATATTGTCTTCCAAATATGCTTTTTCTTGCCTGGGTTTATTCTGGATGAGTCACAAAGCATTTCAGTCTTATTTTTAGAGATACAGTGATACAGAAGAAGTCCTTACTATGGAAACATTTGAAATAACTTGTGTGGTTTTCTTCAGGAAGGAAGGATGTCCTCAAATGTCAGGGCCATCACAGCACCTATTACACACATAACAATTTTTTCAAAATGTTTATGGCTACAGTTATTTTCATTCAAGTATAAAGTAACACTGTCATTGGCCTCCATGGAATTTTATGGGGAATGGAATTAGTGAACTTTGTCAAAGTAGGTATTTTCCTCTCCTTCAAAAAGTCATAGCTGTCTGAATATAAATAACTAAAAGGAGTCTTTCCTCTCATCTCTTACAATTGTAATCTGACAAGACTCCACCTCAAGGACAATCATTTTCCTACTCCTCCCTTGCTTGTTTTGTTTTGTTTTTTGAGACAAGGTTTCTCTCTGTAACAGAGCCCTAGCTGTCCTGGAACTCTCTGTAGATCAGGCTGGTCTCCAACTCAGAAATCTGCCTGCCTCTGCCTCCTGAGTTCTGGGATTAAAGGCATATGCCACCACCGATGGCTTGTTCATTTAAAATATAGAAAGTTGAAAAAAATTATGACATATTATATTGCAGTCCAGGTAAGGTAAAAGAATCCAAGCAGACAAGGGAGATGGTGATTTTTCAGATACCAGTAACTTGCTAGATTTGTAGGTAATTCTTATTTTCTTTGTTGATTCAATATTTTCTAAAATAAATAAAAATTTTTATTGATAAAAAGTATTATGTATAATATCAGATCTCATTTGTGTGTAGCTAATACATCACCAACTCCTTTAATATATAGCTTTAAGGCTTCTGTCAAAACATGTGCACACCAGTAACTCTGGTACAGCAGACACTGAGGCAGTAGGATCACAAGTTCAAAGTCAGCCTGTGTTACATAGCAAAACCTTATTCAAACAAAATGGAAGAAGAAAAAAAAGTCTCAAAAACAGTAATATACTATAATAATAAAGAATACTATAATAATAAATGTGAAGTTTTATTTACTTGACTGGAAAACTGAAAAAAAAAACACATTTTCACAATCTTAGAAGTAACAAATATCTGTATTTCAAGTGACTTCTGGTTTTCCTCAAAAGATTTGGAAACTTCATATAATTTGCATAACCCAATTAAGTTATTTTGTTCTATTTAACCGCATATTTCTTACACTATGTCGAAAGAACTAGTATTTAATGGTGCTATGTTGATTTTAAATTAATTTTGAATTAGCATTCATAATGAGTTTCATAATGGCATTTGTGCACATTACAATTGTATCTCATTCTAATTTGCTCCCCTTCTTCCTGCCTCCAGCCTCTCTACCCCTCACCCCAGTTTCCCAAAGCTCCTTGGTTCCCTTCCTCTACTAAGTAGTCCTTCTGTTTTGTGCTTCTTGTATTCATTCCCTTGTTCCAATTCTTTGTCTATCCGGGTCCGCCTCTCTTAAAATCTCTTTCTCCCCTCTAGTGATTTCCTTTCCAGTTTCATATTTCACACGTGTCATTATTTTGATGGAAATGTTTGAAGCACTAATAGTCAATGATTTGTTGCAGTTATTTGTCTTCCTGGTTTTATAGTTTTCCATTGTAAGGTGAGGAACAAAACACCTTGATCCAAAGTGTAGTAATAGACCTGTATGATCTGTTGAGCTTTTTGGAAACTGGTGCTTTAAGATCCATTTTATTGCTAATCATTCATTGCTTCTTAGATAAAAATGTGTTTCCCTTTAATTCTCAAGCAGGTTTGCTTTAGCCCCAATGAATTAACTGCCCCCAGCACATTTCAGGGGCCCTGGGAGCCCGGTGTCCCTGCAAGCCAGCGAAATTCAGTACTTTGGGCGCCGTGGGCTCGCAGTCCCTGTGGTCCTGAGTAGGTGACCGGTGGAAGCTCCGCGCCTTCCTGGGGTCTCTAAGGTCTCTCGTACAACATCCCTAAATAGTGTTCCCTTTATTCTTTTATTCAACAACCATGTGATGAATTTCAGCTCCACTTCTCTCTTTAGGAAACCCAGTTGAATCTCATTCCACGACCTACTAAACACAAAATGCCGTCCCATGATGCTACTTTGGATACTTTCGAAAACGAGGTCTCCCTCTGTAACCTAGCCTGGGCTATCAGAGAACTTGCTATGCAGTACAGACTTGTCTCGAACTTAGGACTCCGCTGCCCCAGCCTGCCTAGTGGTACAATGACACGCGTGGGTTTCCATGCGGGTCTCCAGAAAAGATGCTCAGCAAACAGTAAGCATAGCCACTCTCGATGGTTCCTCTGTCCAAGACAACTGTCTCCCGCGATGCGCCAAGCTCTACCTACGCAGGACCAGAAGCCAGCACAGCGGCTGTCCGAGGGAACAGGTTGCCTTCCACTTTCCAAGCGAGGTGCGTCGGGAGTGGCACCTGAGCATAGCAGCTGAGTCTGGTTTCGCGACTCCACGGAGGAACTACAATTCCCAGTATCGGAGCTACCCGGACTCCCGGAAGTCGAGTCTTTGCCGACCGGAAGCAGGTGAGACCCAACAGGCCTGAGGTTAATTCAGCCGGGAAAGTAGGTGGGAAGGGCTGTGGGGCACCTGTCAATTCGCCACCATGAACGTGGTCTTTGCTGTGAAGCAGTATATTTCCAAAATGATAGAGGACAGCGGGCCCGGCATGAAGGTACTTCTCATGGATAAAGAAACGGTGAGTTCTCTTTTGCTTAATATTTATAAAGGAAGCTCCCCCTCCCTTAGAATGCTGGTCCCGTTCCACTGTAGGACTTATGGTCAGTTCTTTCTGGCACTGGAAACGTTGTATAAAGCTTTCCCATTGTGTGTGCAGTCTAACCGGCTCTAACCAGTGCCAAGAGACTTCTTAAACCTGAAAGAGTATCTGCCAAGAAGTTGTTATTGGTGACACAGGGAGGACTTTAGGGTGACCCTCACATTTCACTCAACGTTGTTTTTAAAAGTAAATTGTTGGGGCTCAAGCTTAAATGATAGGTTATTTGTTGGCCACAACTTAAAAAACCATAAAGGAATGGAGAAAATCCTCTTTAGAAGTTCCTGAGTTGTTCGTGTTCAGAGAGAGTAGTAGGCTTTCATTCTGACACATTACAGCCTGTTTTGGGTATTTAGTAAATATTATTCTGTATATTAGAATTTAAATTACCTAGTCAAGTATTAACGACAAAAGGCTTAACTATTGATTAATGTTTTTATTAGTTTAGACTAGTATAATCTTAGTTCCTTCTTTTGCTTTCCAGACTGGGATAGTGAGTATGGTCTACACACAGTCAGAGATTCTTCAGAAGGAAGTATACCTCTTCGAACGAATTGATTCTCAAAACCGAGAGATCATGAAACACCTAAAAGCAATTTGTTTCCTTCGACCCACAAAGGTATTACACAAACTGAGCTGCCATCATCTCTGCAGGCAAATGCAGAGACTGACCCGAAAGCACTAAAGAAGGCAAAATAAATTTGTGTTACCATCATTTGTGGCATCGTAATTATCCTGTTTTGTCAGAGTTGTGACCTTTCTTCCTCTCCTTTCCATGCCTCTCAGTTCAACCCTCACAGCCAGGTTTTCCTCCTAGATATCTTTTAGATTAATAGCTATTTCCAAAGCCACTAACTCCGGGAACCTAGATCATTTTAGTGCTGGCTTCACCTCCATACCTAGCTCTGAACACCACCATCACATCTTTTTCCAACAACTCTTACTGTTGTGAACTTTTCTCATTTTATTTCCATCTGTCCTCAGGAACAAATCTGTCTTTATCATGAAAAACAGTGAGAGGTCACTCAGTGATTGCTATAGTGGCTTAGTCTGACTACAGTTAAAGCCAGTGGCCTAACATGAAAAGGCCCTCCTATGGCCAGTTTGGTCTTTCTGTGCTCTAGTTCTAGTCCTGCGACTGGCCCTTTTTATTCCGCTACATATTTATTCCTGTCCTTTATCTTTTCACTTCCTCTAAAAATTCATATACTTTTTTTTTTTTTTTTTTTTTTTTCCGAGACAGGGTTTCTCTGTGTAGCCCTGGCTGTCCTGGAACTCACTCTGTAGACCAGGCTGGCCTCGAACTCAGAAATCTGCCTGCCTCTGCCTCCCGAGTGCTGGGATTAAAGGCGTGCACCACCATTGCCCGGCTTTTTTTTTTTTTTTTTAGCTTTTGTACATCAACTTGCAAATCTGGCTTCAGTGCCATCTTTACACTAAAACTATATCGTTGGGTTGGGGTGGGGTATGCCAAAGGCTGCGGGTGAAGGTTGAAGGTTCACCTGCGGGTGAACCAACACCTACAGGAGTTGGTTCTCCTACCTTCCGAGTCCCAGGACTCAAACTCCTGTAGTCAGGCTTACCCACTGAGCCATCTCATCTCTCCCACACCCTTGTTTGTTTTAAACAAACGAACAGACAAAAAACCCTTTCCTACTTCTTATTTTTAATATTCTATCTTTTTGGTTTGGGTTTTGTTTTGAAACAGGCCTAGCTGACCTGGAACTCATGCTAAAAATCAAGCTGGTCACAAACTTGTGGCAATCCTGCCTCTGCCACTGAGTGCTAGTATTGTGTCTGCCACCATACCTGGCTTTATTTTCTCTTGTCCCACATTCATGTTTGTCAACTCCAGTGTCTTTCTTTATCATGCTTGTACATTGTTCACTTTGCCTAAAGCAAAACTGATTTTTTCACACTGCTTGAAATCACCGAATGACTGCTCATTTCAATGGTAAAAACAGATCCCTTCCTTGTTGACTGCCCAGTGCAGCATGGTACAGTTCCTCTCACTTTTTGAGCCTCATTGCCCCCCTCGGCACATTAGCTACACTAGCCTTCAGTCCACTGACATTCTCCTGTTTCACCGTGCCATGTGGTCTTTGCATGGACTCCCCCCTCTGCCTGGAACCTCTTTACTTCCTCAAGCAGATCTTCCCTGGCCTTATGGACTTTCAGACATCTTTCTTATAAACAGCACCACCTTCCTCTCTGTCACTGGTCACAGTTGAGGTTGTCTGTTCTTCTACAGGGTTTCACTATGTAGTCCTGGCTAGCTGCAATCGTTCTATAATTCCCCACCACCCCCACCTCTGCTTCCTAAGTTCTAGGATCACAGGCATGTGATACTTATTTGACCAAGTTACCCAGGTTTTATGATTGATAGCTAACCCACCTACCGCAATGAGCTCCATGAGAGCAGAAATTGTATCTGGTTGTTCATCTTACTGTGTTCCCACAGTGCATGCTACATAAAAGATGCTTAAGAAATAGTTGCTAAATGAATGTTGGGTTGGTTTTTTTTGTTGTTGTTTTTCTTCACATTTGTAGCTTTCAGACATGAAATTTTGGTCATCAAGAGGGGTCTTAGAGATGATTTAGTTCATTATCATATTTTTGACCTTTTTACCTGGCCTTATAAAGAAGTAATGTTAGACTTAGATTAATTGTTAAAAAGAGTTTGTCCTTGATATTATAAAGTAAGCTTGACATGGTAGCACATGCCTACAATTCCAGCACTTGAGAAGTAGAGCAAGAACATCTGAAGTTCAAAGTCATTCTTAGCTACATAGTACATTTGATGCCCACTTAGGCTACATGAGATTCTATCTCAAACAACAACAAAAGGGGACTGGAGAACGGCTCAGCAGTCAGAGTCACTTGCTGCATAATTATGAGAACCAAAGTTTAGATCCCAGTACCACCTAACTAGCTGGGCATGCCCATATTCCTTTAACCCCAGGTTCAAGGGGAGTGGAGGTCAGATCTCTGGGACTTGCTGGCTTTCAGCCTAGCCAAGAAATGGAATCCCTAGGCTCAGAGAGAGACTCTGTCTCAAATGAATAGGCAGAAAGTGATAGAAAAGAATGCCCACCACCCACACACATACATGCTTACACAGATATACATGCAAATAAATACATTTCTTTGTAACACAATATACATGCTTATAAATATAATTTTTTTGTAGTTTAAATAATAATGACTTTTTACTCCCATTGAGTAGGCATGGTAATTCCTGTTCATTTGCTTGCTTGCTGTCAAACAGGGTCTGGCTGTGTCATCCAGGCTGACTTCAAACCCACATCCACTTGGTTCCTGACTTGTGAGTGCTAGGATTTGTGCACAGCACCACCCTCAGTTGCAGCATTCAGTTCTTAAAACTATTTTTCACACTAATGACATAATTTAAACAAATTTTGAAGTGTTTAGTTTAAAATATATTAACAGGGACACAATCAAGTAGTAGAACCTTTTTGTCCCCACAAATTTTAGTTTTAAGACCCTATTTAATTTGAAATTTTTACCATGTATTCTGGTATCAAAAAACAGATGAACTGTTCTTTAGAATGTCTGTGATTAGAATTCTCATGTTTTGACTGTATAAAAAGAACTGGGCAGAAGAGATGTCTCACTAGTGAGGACTGTATACTGTACTGCTCTTACAGAGGACTCAAGTTTGATTTCCAGCACCTTGTGTTGGGCAGCTCACAACCACCTGCGACTTGAGCTCAAGTGGAGTCTGATGCCTCTGTCCTCCACTGGTAACTGTGTGTGCGTGTGTGTGCGCACACACACACACACACACACACACACAGACTCTCTTTCTCTCTCTCACACACACACACACACAGACTCTCTTTCTCTCACACACACACACACACACACACACAGACTCTCTTTCTCTCACACACACACACACACACACACACAGACTCTCTTTCTCTCACACACATACACACACACACACAGACTCTCATATACGCAATTAAAAATTAAATCTTAAATGAATTGATTTTTTTTTGCTTCTATCATTTGTTATTTATTTTAAAATAATGTAATTATAGAAGGGGTCGCAGGCTGATACTTACATATACTTCACGAACATTGTAGTTGTGAACTCTTAGACTTCAATAAGTTAAAAGCCAAAGTAAACATACTTAACTATATTTTCTCTTGTTTTTAAAGAACTACATACATTTTGGTATTCTAAGTAAGAAATTGGATCAGATGAGTACAATTTATTGATAAGCAGCTTGAGGTAGATTTGCAGTTAGTAGCAATTTTATGTTATATTTTAACATGTGTCCTTTAATTTTATATTAATTTAACCAATACAAACAGCTTATATTTAGCATACTTATATATACAAATTTGTGTACAAGATTCTGATTAATGTATTTTTTATTTGCAGCCTTAATTACCCAATGTATGTACCAGCTTGACCTCAGCACACTGTTAGACTCCAAGTAAATCAGGCACAGTACTTACTAACTTTTAAAGTTACATTTCTGGCGAGATTGCAGGGGCCAGTTCTCTCCTCCCAGCCGGTGCATGGCGGGGACTCAGCTCAGGCCATCAGATGGGGCAGCAGATGTTCTTCTCTGCTGAGCCATCTTGCCAGCCCTTCCTTATACCTTTCACTGAAGCACCTCTGCTCATGCTTTGCTTATTCTTTGTTTTCTAGGAGAATGTGGATTATCTGATCCAGGAGCTCCGAAGACCCAAATACAGCACATATTTTATTTGTAAGTACTATATCTCACTTTTCAAATCAGGGATGTATGTTCCAGCTAGTCTATGAAATTGAGTAACTTGTATCATCAAGTTCATTGAACTCATCACTTAAAAGCTTGTGTGTTCAAAGAATTAAAAGTATTGGAGGGACTGGATCGATGGCTTGGCTATTAAGAAAACTGGCTGTTCTTCGAGAAGAGCAGGTTTTGATGCCCAGCACCCACACGGTGGCTCACAACCCCGTGTAACTCCAGTTCCAGGGGGGTCCAGTGCCCTCTTCTGGCCTCCACAGGTACTGCATAACGCATGGTACACAGACATGCATGCAGGCAAAATATACATAAAATAAAAATGAATAAACCTTTAAAAATTACGTCATTGCCATCATTCACTTTCTGAAATCAAAATAACAATTTCTATTCATCAATGATTGCTTACATAAAAAGTTTTATTTCGCCGGGCAGTGGTGGCGCACACCTTTAATCCCAGCGCTCAGGAGGCAGAGGCAGGCAGATTTCTGAGTTTGAGGCCAGCCTGGTCTACAGAGTGAGTTCCAGGACAGCCAGGGCTACACAGAGAAACCCTGTCTCGAAAAACAAAACAAAACAAAAAAAAAAAAAAAAAAAAGAAAGAAAGAAAGAAAGAAAAAGTTTTATTTCACTTTGCATTTTAAAGATTTATTTATTTATATATCTTATGTATCTAAGTATATTGAAGCTGTCTTTGGATAGCTGTAATGGACATCGGATCCCATCACAGATGGCTGGGAATTGAACTCAGGACCTCTGGAAAAACAGTCAGTGCTCTTAACCACTGAGCCATCTCTCCAGCCCTCACTTTGCATTTTAAAAGGCTGAGGTATAAGCCAAAAGTTATAAGTAGCCAAACTGCATGTTTTTTTCTCCATCAAAGTGTTTACTTCTGTGTTTCACCTCTAAATTGAGGTATAGAAAATAATTTCTTTTGAAGGAAGTATACGGGAGCTTATTGTGTTTGTTGTTTTATGGGATTCGTGAAAGGACACATCGCCAAGCAGTTATCTCTTGTATGCCCACATGGGGGTCTGGAAATGAACTCTGTTCATGCCTACTCAAAATTGATTTGGATTGTCTTCCATTCTGCTATGGAAGTTACAACTGCTCTCCTCTAGGGGTCACCATTGCTCTTTGTAGAATTAATGAAGTCTGGTGCTAGTTCTAAAACTAGGGAGCGAACCTTGCACCCAGAAAGTAGGACACTTAGGCCTGCTGTGGTGGTGCACGCCTGTAATCCCAGCACTCAGGAGTAGAGGCTGGCAGATCTCCACCATCCTGGTCCACATACTGAGTCCTGGACTAGCCAGAGCTATGTGGAGAGACCTTGTCTCAAAAACAAAGAAAGAGAAAAGAAGAACATTTGAGAGGTTTTCAAGCTTTGGGGGTTTAGACTGTCATCTAAGATATACATTTTTCACCATATATTAATATTTAATGATGTCAATGGTGGCACACACCTTTAATCCAAGCATCCTGGAGGCAGAGGCAGGTGGATCTCTGAGTTTGAGGCCAGCCTGGTCTGCAGAGCAAGTTCTGGGACAGACAGGGCTACACAGAGAAAACCTGTCTCAGAAAAACAAAAACAAACAAAATTAACAAAGCCAAAAATTAACTTTAAATAATATTTTAAGCTTTATAAAGAGCTGTTTCATATTTTATTTCACTTGAGCCTTTACACCATCTATCATCTAGCAGGTAGAAATATGTTTAATAGTTTCTCATCCTAAGAATGGGTCTGCTATCAAGCCAGCTTGGCCAGGTGTTGTTGTCTCTCACCAAATGAGGTCCTGCACCTCTCCCCACTGCCTGAGAGAGGTCCTCATGACATGTGGCCTCCAAACATTGCACTAGAACTATGAACCCAGACACAGAAAACAAACTAAAGTGATATTAGTTGTAAGAACGACAGAGATCCTGTATGCCTTTTACCCAGTCTCCCCATGTAGCATCTGTCACGACAGTGGTGCAGTGTCACAACCAGGATGTGCACAGTCAAGCAGCACAGCCTTTCTGTTCCCACAAGGATCCTTATGTTGCCCCTTTATTGACCATATCCACTTCCATCCCCTATTCCATTGTTAGCCCCGGCAACTGCCTCTCTGTTCTTCTTTCTGTAATGTTTGTTATTCTAAGAATGTTCTGTAAGTGGAAAGCACATGGCTTTGGGGTTGGCTGTTTTCATTCAGCACAGTTCTCAAGTTGTTTGCATGAGTTAATTTCTCTTCCCACCTGAGTAGTAGTCCACTGTGTTCATTAACGCACCACCGAAGGACATCTGACATGTTTCAGTTTGACTGCCTGAGTTGCAGCTGTTATAAACATCTGAATGGTTTCTACATGAACATGGCCTCATTTCTTTGGGATGAATGATAGTCAGTAGCACAGATGCTGGGCCGTATGGTAGTGGCGTGTTTAGTGTTTTCCTGAGGAACCACAATGTTTCGTGTCCCCCTGGCAACGTCAGGGTAGTCCATGATCTCTGCACGCTTGCTGTCATTTTAGCCAATGTGGTAGGTATGAACCTCTACCCAGCAGCTTGGTATTGGAAACCTAAGAGCAGTGAGGGAATGAAGAAAGGACATACACACAGACATATGTGGAGAAAAGCTGGGCTCAGGTGGGTGTGTACACTGACAAAGCAGCACCAGCTATACACCAACCAGGAACCTCAGCGAGTTTATTATGACCAGGGAAGGATAATGGGCAAGTGATTTAGCTCAGTGGTTCTCAACCTTATGACTCCTTCGAAAAACAAATGACCCTTTCACTGGGGTCACATATCAGATATTTATATTACAATTCATAACAGTAGAAAAGTTACAATTATGAGGTAACAATGAAAATAATTTTGTGGCTGGGGGTAAGCACAACATGAAGAACTGTATTAAAACGTCACAGCATTTGGACAGTTGAGAGCCACTGATTAGCTAGTTTCCCAGGACATCTCTGTAGGAGAGAGAGAGCAGTCTCTAGCTGCAAACATCAGGAGGAGCAAGCTGCAGTTGCTAGTCTTCACACAAACAGCCAACATTCTAACTCCTACCAGAGGAAGACTTTGCCATCCATCTGAGCCTTGGGGCAAGGTTTTGCTAATTTCCTAATTTCTGAGGCATTGGTCCTTAATGTGGTCATGCCCATGTGTAGCCATGTTAGTATTTTTTAAAATCAAATTACAAGCTACAGCCTCATTCATATATATAATATGTTTCTTTGAGTTCTGTCTTTAAGTTGCTATATAATAGAAGCGTTCTTTTTCTGAGTCTCTTCACTGAACATGGAGTGGGGTCATACGGTAAAAGGCCTCATTTCCTCCACATGGCTTCCCTGTACAACAAAGAATAGTAAGTCTGGTATTTATAAAGATTGTTTGGTTTGGGCTAGAAATCTACAAAGCAGAAGAAAATTACATTAGTACTAAATTCTATAAAATATCAACTACTGAAATTTGTAGGATATAGCAACTGATCTCAGAATTTTATTTGGTTAAAGTAAACCAAATAAATTACTATTTAGTAATTTTATTTATTATAGACTTTTAGCACAATTTAAGTTAATACTAAACTGGCCTGCTGCTCACCTCTCTGTTAATAATTTGAGATCTGCTAAATCTCTTACTCAACAGGTCCTTTTAATTAAAGAAAACTCTTTTTATTTTTTATTTTTTTTATTTATTTATGTATTTATTTATTTATTTATTTTTGGTTTTTCGAGACAGGGTTTCTCTGTGTAGCCCTGGCTGTCCTGGAACTCACTCTGTAGACCAGGCTGGCCTCAAACTCAGAAATCCGCCTGCCTCTGCCTCCTGAGCGCTGGGATTAAAGGCGTGCGCCACCACTGCCCAGCCTAAGGAAACTCTTTTTAAAACACTATAGAAAATGTCAAATGCATATAGGTAAAACAGTAAGATTATCATAAATCCCAGTGTACCCAGCCACATACAGTCTTGTTGGAATATGCTTCTATCTTCTACCCACCAATATTTTTTAAAATGAATCTAAGATGTCATATAAGATTTATTCACCAGTATTTCATTACACATCTTTAATAGAGATAGATTCATGTGGCTAGAAATGAAAAGTAACTCCCATTTTCAGGAACTCAATTCAGTTGTCAGATTTCAAATTCTCTCCTATCTGTTTGTCCATCTGTATGTCCATCCACCTATTTATCTATTTATCTATCTATCTATCTATCTATCTATCCATCCATCTATCCGTCTGTCTCTTCATTGTTTGAGTCTGGACTAAAGTAAGGTCTACTTATCAAATCTTACTGGTCAATATGCTGAGTTTCCCTTATTTCCTATAGGATCTCTTCTTCCAAGCAGCTGGATTACTGAGGAAGCAGTTATGTTTTCTAAAGACTCCATCTTCTTGATTTCATCAGCGTGGGCTAGTTCTACATACTCCTTCAAGTTAAAAATGTCCCTTTATTCATGTGTCTGTAAGTGGATAAGGAACCTGAAATGGATTAAGCTTTGATTTCTTTTTGGCAAGAATACAAAATAGGTGATTCTGTATAGTTTCTCTGGTTGTTTCTTCTAGTGATACTGTTAGTGAAATTAATGTTTACAGGTTATTCAGTGAGGAGTTGGAGGGGGAGTATTCTATCATCCACATTCCATGGGGTTTTTAGATGAAAATGTTTCTGTAAAAAATCTTCCCTCATCTTTTATTTATTGCAGTAAAAGAGAGGAGAAAGGTTTGGTTTGTTCCCTATAATTACCGTCTAAGGTAACTATTTGAGTTTGTAGTGTCCTCCAATGTCTTCCGTGACGGTCTTTTTTAAAGTACTAATTTGGGGATTTAAACATATTTGTGCTCCTTATTCCAGCCTGAAGCATATGGCTTTGCTGTGTGCCACACTATGCGCTAAACTTCACTGGTTCTTTAGGCTTTACCACTGGCCTGTTTACATCTAATTGCAGGAAAACTGATACTGTTTGAGTCCAATGTGATGTGTCTGTTTCAGATTTCAGTAATGTGATCAGCAAGAGTGATGTGAAGTCGTTGGCTGAAGCTGACGAGCAGGAAGTTGTGGCTGAAGTTCAGGTAAAGGTGTGGGTCCTGGAGCATCCTTTGGGTTGGCCCCGTTAAAAGATTTTAGTCTAAAAGTAAGGAAGATGCTGTCTGGTCAGAAAAAAATCAATGTGCACACACCAGACTAGGCTTATATTTACAAAGTTTGCAGGAGGTTCTAAATTGGATAGAAAGAGAAGTCATGGAATCAGCAGGCAGGAGCAGAAGGGCTGATCCACTGGGGGGACATTTTCACAGTTGGGGAAGAGTCAGGTGTGCTCCTTGTTAGTTCATGATAGTTCCTGGGCCCTACTTTACACACCTTCATCAGTAAGACTGCACACGATTGGGAGAGGAGAGGAATCAAAAGTGAATGAGGGCTCCTCATGCTCTGTTTGGGATGGAGACTTATAATTTGGGAACTGATAACCAGCCTTTGTCACTAGGTTAAAACTTGGAAACTCCTAATCATTTATGTTATATTCTCTATGATATGAAACATTAGCATGTATACTGTTATTTTTCCTACTTGAATAGTTTAGTGTTCTTGAAGACATTTATCATAAATATTTGATATATTTATCCCTTACATGAACAGTACTGTGTTTATAGGCAACAAATTAAGTAATTTTGAGTTTTTAAAAAGATGTTCTAGGTGATAGACTATATAACAAGAGTGATTTATTTTAAGTCATACTGTCCTACACAAGAATACACCTGGCACTTAATATGGTGTATCCTATAATAGTGTTCCACTTTTTACTAATTGAAAATTTACTTTGGTGTGTATACTTCAGCTTTTAAGAAGAACATTTGTCATTGCTGTATTTATAGTTAGTTCAATTCCACCATACTGGCCATTGCTACTCACTTGAACATCTTGTACCTCTTTACCTTAGATTTTCTCATTTGACTGTAGTACTTGATACAGCTGCAGCCTCTAGCACTCAGTACGGCTGGAGTCCATAGGACTCGGTACCGCTAGAGTCCATAGCACTTGATGGAGTTGGAGTTCATGGACTGACTAATCTTGATGCTTTTCATTTCCAGGAATTTTATGGTGATTACATTGCTGTGAATCCACATTTGTTTTCACTCAATATTTTGGGTTGCTGTCAGGTATGCAAGGCAAGGGTATTCAAACTAAGTTAATCAAGTAGAAATTAATTCAATGAGTAATGAGTTAAAAGAAAAAAGTAAAAATTTTTTTAAATATTTTTTTACCAAAAGGGTCGAAATTGGGATCCAGCCCAACTATCCAGAACGACTCAAGGGCTGACAGCTCTCCTTCTGTCTCTGAAGAAGTGCCCCATGATTCGTTATCAGCTTTCGTCAGAGGCTGCGAAGAGACTGGGAGAATGTGTGAAGGTATGGTATTCCCTGTCCCTGGTTCTAAAACCCCAAGGCTAGTCATTTCCCTGTAATAGTTGAGAAATACCTGAAATGCCAGGCATAGTGGTACGTGCCTTGGCAGAAAGATCTCTGTGAGTTCAAGGCCAACCTGGTCTACATAGCAAGTTCCAGGCCAGACATGGCTACACAGTGAGACCTTGTCTCAAAATAAATAAATAAAATAAATAAATAGAAGAGATGAAGAAGAAAGGAAGGAAGGAAGCAAAAGAGGTGATATGCTAGTTTTATTGGCAAGGAAGTATGGCTATATAATTCAAAATAATAAAAGAGAGACAATTTAGCGCCAGGACCCTTAGGCTTAACCTAAGAAATAGTCACAGCTATTTAACTTTAGGGGCCCAGCTGAGGCCCTGTGAAGTCAGGTTTCAAGGCCTGACTTCTTAAACAGTGTGCTACAAAGCTCTAGGAAGGTCTTGAGTCCTCTTATGGTAGGCCCCTGAGGGTGGGAAACTGCGTCGTGTGCTTTATTCACCTCCTGGTCCTGTCACCTCTACTTGCAGCTAACTGCTTAACCAGACCACTCTTCTCTTTCATCCTCAGCAAGTGATAAGTAAAGAGTATGAACTCTTTGAATTCCGGCGGACAGAGGTTCCTCCGCTGCTTCTCATTCTGGATCGCTGCGATGATGCCATCACCCCACTGCTCAACCAGGTGCAGAGCCTTTGTTCGCAAAAAGAAGGATGGTTTTGCATGGCACTCATTGACACGCAAATATGGAAACTCGGTCCATTCTACCCACCCCCTTGCTTTCAGCTGTTCTTGGTTTGTGCTGTACATTCTCTGGCCTGTTGGGGTCCTTTCATTTGTGCTGGCTTCTGCCTCTTTCCTCCTGTCCCTCCTGCCGCTGTCCCTCTCTCAGCAAGGTCACTTCTAAGCTCTGGACTCCACTTCCCAGGGTCTCCTTTTCTGACCTTACTGTTCAAGTGTTGTTCTAACCCCCAATCTCTTGCAGTAACAGTGAAACAGGCATCCATTCAATTCCTTCTTTTGCTTTCTCTTCAATCTCTAGTCTACAAAACCAAGGTTGTTAATGACTACTCTCAGCTTACATCTCCTGGCCTAAAAACCTTTGTTGTTCCCATTTACCCACTGGGTTAAAAACAGTCTCCTGATTGTGGCACCCAAGCACACGCAGGATGTGTACCCGACTTCACAGAAAGCCTAAAGCTTCCTCCTACAGAGGTGCTACATAGTTTCTTACCATTGTGCTTTTAGTGCGACTGCTGTCTAAGCGCTCAGGCATCCGGGATGCCTTCTCTTTTCCACCTCACCTATCAAAACATTTCTCCCTGGAAACCGCTGAGAAACCAGAGAACAGCTTTTTAAAGACGGCTTCAGCAGGCAGGGTTTACTCTCCTCAGGCTGTGGAGAATTTGTCTCTTATGCTTCACGCTGCACTTGCCAAATTGCATCTTTGGTTATTTTGACAGTCTAGGATTACGCTCCTAAGGTAGCCTGTGTCCCCTCATGCTATTCTTCTGCAAGTTAAGCCATTCCTTGTATGTAGCTCTGCACTGTGTGGTGATTTTGGATTTTGAGGGAAAGCTGTCTTCTCCATGTCAGTTTCTCTCAGCATATAGTAATGGCAACGCGGAGGGAATCCCACTGTGGAAGGAAGCCCCTCTGTAAAATAAAGTAACATCTGGCCACCAAAGGAACTTGATAGCAGAGACAAACAAACAAAGGAGGGAGAGAAAGATCTAGAGAAATGGCTCAGTGGATAAGAGCACATACTGCTCTTGCAGGGGACTTCTGTGGCCCAGCCCCCACACTGGGCAGCTCAGCCACTTTTAACTCCTGTTCCAGTGAACCTAACACCCTGCCTGGTCTTCGCAGGCAGTACACTCACACTCAAACCCATGTTCAACTTAAATCATTAAAAATAAAATCTTTTTTTAAATAGTAGAAAGAAAAGTAATAATCTATAATTCTGTATCCCAAAGATTTCACTGAGAAACTATAATTGTGTGAACTAATCTAGGTATTGTATGTAAGGGTTAAAAGCGAGAGTCTTTTGTCCTAAAAAACAAAACCAAAAAACCCTGTATCCTAAAAAAAGGAGAAACCAGATTTTACTTGTAGTGTAAGCACTGGGGACAAACCATGATGACTCTGTCCACTTGGCTGTACTCACTGTAAATGCCCAAGGGAGCTGGCTTACCCAGGATCCTCTTGGGAAATCTGTATTTTTGTTGTTGTTTGTTTTAATTTGTTCTGGAGGTTGAAAACCCCTTTTCTTTCCTTTTTTCTTTAATGTGTTCGGGTGTTCTGCCTGTGTATGTGTCTTTGAATCCTCTGTATGACTGTTGCCATTGGATGCCAGAAAGGCACTGAACTCCCTGGAACTGGAATTATAGACAGTTGTGAACCACAGTGTGGGTGCTAGGATCTGAATTTCAGGTCCTTTGGGAAAGCATCCAGTGTTCTTAACCACTGAGCAATCTTTCCAATCCTTTGACAAATCTTTCAGGCAATAAAACATCTTCTTTTGGACTAGAGGTGGCTCAGTGTTAAGAGTACTGATTGCTCTTCCGGAGGACCCAAGTTCAGTTCCCGTAGGATCTGATGTCCTCTTTTGGCTTCCAAGAGCATCCACACACATGGCACACGTGCACATGTGTGTGCGCGCACACACACATATACACACACGCATACACACACACATACACACACATATATACACACATATACACACACATATACACAAATAAACAAAATTTAAAGTACTCTTCTTTATTACATCTTAAATTCTTTCTTTTTAAAAAAATGTAGGTGCTTTACCTAAATGTTTGCTTGTACAACATGACTGTGCCTGGTGTTCATGGAGGCCAGAGAGGGCACCGAGTCCCTGGGACTGAAGTTACAGACAGTTATAAGCTGCCACATGGTACTGGGAATTGAACCTGGTCCTTGGGAGAACAGCCAGTGCTCTTAACTACTGAGCCATCTCTCCAGCCTCTTAAATTACTTCTTAATAAATTTAATTGTAAATACATGTATAAACATCTCTAGCATTTGTATTCTAGATGTAGTAGTAACTTGCTAAAAGATACTTAGTTTTTTAAAAATACGGGCTCCATAAGTGGTGAGAAGGCAAATTTTTGGCATTTCACCTTTCTGGTTTTTAACCAAACAAATTTACATTTTTAAAGGCTGTAAATCAATCCTTCGCAGTTCATATTCAGTTAAAAACATAAGATAAAATGGATCCAAGGCAAGTGTCTGATTATGCCAGTGTTTTCATTAATTCACAAGGGCTTTTCTGATAATATTAGTGTACCCAGGATAAATATAGCACCACTCAGATCTGCAAGAGCCTGCTTCTCAGGCGGCAGAGAACCACAGAAGCGTGCAGGAACTGGTGCAGCTTGTAACTGCACTACCAATATAGCCCTAGCTGTGAAGCCAAAAATATACTTTTAATTCACAGGCAAAAATCAGAGCTAATGATAGCTATAATCGTTTTCTTTCTATCAGGAGTATTAATCTTGTTGCATTTTCTCTAAAGTGTGAAATGTAAAAGTATTTTGACTTTTTGAGTGTTTAAGCAATTAAAGTGACAATCTTAATACTTACTAGAGAACAAAGTATTAATAAAAATATGAACTAAATACCGGGACTTGGTGTGAAGCCGGCTACTTACTAAATATGCCATTGCTCTTTGTTTCCTAAACACTTGATATTTCCATGTTTTGTCACTTGACAATTCTTTTTGTTTTACTTCTTTAGTGGACATATCAGGCCATGGTCCATGAACTACTGGGCATAAACAACAACCGGATTGATCTTTCCAGAGTGCCCGGAATCAGCAAAGACTTAAGAGAGGTGGTCCTGTCTGCTGAAAATGATGAATTCTATGCTAATGTAGGTGCTTTAATTTTTCACTTGTTCTTATGTGAAGTGTCAGTACTGGCTTGTGAGAACAGGACACATAGGGTCTTTGTGCGAACTGACAGCAGGGTCCCTGCAGCTAGGCTTCATCTCAGGGTGGCAAAGACCTGGTGCTGGCCTTGGATGTATGATCACATAGATACTGACTTCTGATCACAGTAGCTGACTCCAGTCTGGTAGCTCCTTGTGAGAATACTAATGGTATCCATCACTAGTGACCTGGCTAATGTCCAGACTTGGTAATTAAAATGGAATTTGTCTTTCAAGTCTGTTCAAAATTCTTCTTCACTTCTTTCATGATATCCAAAAAGCAGACTAGTTCTGAACTTTACTTCTGACTTCCATTTTCACAGAACATGTACCTGAACTTTGCTGAGATTGGTAGCAATATAAAGAATCTCATGGAAGACTTCCAGAAGAAGAGACCGAAAGAGCAGCAAAAGCTAGAATCCATAGCAGACATGAAGGTACATCGCATACATGGACAACTGACATATGACACTTTAGACTGTTGATGTAGGCATCAGCTCTGCAATATTCCAGGTCTAATGCCTACCATGATTCTTTGCTTATTTTTGAGTTTCGTGGGACTGGCTGGTAATTGCTATAAAGCTCGTGCTAGCCTGAAGCTTGGGAGGCCCTGCCTTTACCTCCCAAGTATTGGAATTCCAGGTGTGGGTTATCATGCCCAGCTGGCTTCTTGTTTGTGTTTGGTTTGCGTTGTTTTATTTTGTTTTTGACACAGTATTTATTACTATAGACCATACTGCACCTATATAGACCTGACTAGTTTGGAACCCATCACAGTACTGTGCCTTAGCCCACCAAGTGCTGTAAGTCACTTTGTTTTGGTTGAGATATTTTCCGTGAGCTTTCTCTTTAATAAATAACATAGTGACACATCCATCATAAATCATGTATCTCTTTCCATTCTCAGTTATGGCTGGCCTCCATAAAGACCCTAAGGATATGGGCCAACATTTCTCTGCCATTTTTGTTTTTGTTTGTTTGGTTAGTTGGTTAGTTGGGTGGGTAGGTGGTTGGTTTTCTTGAGACTGGGTTTCTCTGGATAGCCCAGGCTGTCCTTGAACTTGCTTTGTAGAACAGACTGACCTTGAGCTCAAGAGATCCAACTGCCTGTGCCTCTGAGTGCTGGGATCAAAGGCATGCGTCATCACGCTCAGCTTACCTTACAATCTTTTTTTTTTTTTTTTTTAAACAAATGCCTATTCCTAGTCAGAATATAACAGCATCTCCCATTAATGTTTCCTTCATGGCAGGCCTTTGTTGAAAATTATCCACAGTTCAAGAAGATGTCTGGGACTGTCTCAAAGCATGTGACAGTGGTCGGAGAACTGTCTCGGTTGGTCAGTGAGCGAAATCTGCTGGAGGTTTCAGAGGTTGAGCAAGAACTGGCCTGTCAGAATGACCATTCTAGTGCTCTTCAGGTCAGTATAACTGCGTGAGCGCCTACTGTGTGTGGGCACCTACTGTGTGTGGGCACTATGCTGGGCAGAGGAAGCTGCAAAGGCGAGTAACCCTTCTTCCCACGGGGTTAGGAACACATTTAAGATGGATATAAGCCAAGTATGGCAACCCCCAACTCTAATCCCAGCTCTTGTGAGCCGAGGCTGGAGGATGACCAATTAAACCCGAATATGCAACTTAGTGAGTGAGACCCTGTCTCAAAATAAATAAAAATAAATGATGATGTAGCCCTGCTCAATTCCCAGAACCACTGAAGAGGAATTAGTTACTAGAGATTGCCTTCCATTTCACAGTCATGCTAACATGCTGCATATAAGACTGTGATGAGGCTGTAGAGGAACAGAGAGAGTAAGGCACCATCCTGCCTTCAGTGTGTTCACACTGTGAGGAGGAAGAAGGCAATCTGAAAGAACTGGGGGTTGCAGAGATGGTTTAGAAAGTAGAATATTAATGTTCAAGCATGAGGGTCTAAGTGCAGATCACCAGCTCCCACATAAAAAGCTGGGTGTGGTGGTGTACACTTGTAATCCCTGCATTAGGAAACAGAGAGACAGACAGATCATGGGGCTTAATGGCCAGCCAGTCTAGCCAGTTGGGAAGCCTCAAGTTCAATGAGAGACCCTGTCTCAAAACACTAAGGGTGGAGAACAATCAAGAAAGAGCACCCAGCATCAACTTCAGGCTTCTGCATGCAGGTGCATCCATGTGTGCACACTTTAGAGTATACATGTATATACTCACACTAACAAGTCATAGGTACACATAAACAATTATGAGGAACTGTAATCTCATGTAGGAAGTACTGTAACCATGGTCTTCACAAAAGCACATGGAAATATACAGGAAGAACAACTGTTTTCCTCAACAATGGTCTTTCAGATTCTTGATGAAGAGGATGTGAAAACTAGTTCTGGACAGACACAGAAGTAGGAACACAAACAAAGAATGGGGGGGAAAGGAGAAACAGGCATGGGGCTGCGAAGACATGGGAGGTACAAGCTGAGGAATGGACTTTAGATAAACTAGAAAAATAGCTGAAGGGCAGGGGCTATAGCTCAGTGGTAGAACGCTTGTCTGGTGTGCTCAAGGGCCTGGGTTCAGCTCCTTATAACACACACACACACACACACACACACACACACACACATATGAGAGAGAGACACAGAGAGACACAGACAGAGAAAAAAATGACCAGAGTATGCTATTGAAAAGAGGTTAAGCTTCAGTTTTAAAGTGATGGGAGTCACCAGAGGATCTTAAAAGAAATTTTATATAATCAGACCCTAACCTCAAGAAACAGATAGTCTGGTCAAACAGACAAAAACAAAACAAAACAAAAACAAAACACAAGCAAAAATTACATAGTATTTCTGGATCTTACTTAAGTCAGAACTGTGATTCTGACCATAAATAGACAAGGTTCTTTGGAAGCTTCCCACAGAGAAGGCAATGTTAGGGTGGGCCGCAAGAATGACTAGAATTGAGGGGAGGATTCTGTCACAAACAACAACAAAGCAGAGGCGCATTGGTATGCAGGAAATAATAAACAGTTTAGCCCATCAAGAGTGGGTGTGAAAGAGAAACAGGAGGTAAAATTGAGTTGGCAAGCAGGAATCTCCTTAAGAACCGTGTCAGAGGAGTCTGCTCTGAGCTAGGCAGAGACCTGGTGTGGGTCTTAAATGAGTCTCTGGTGCAAGGCAGGACTGTAGAACAGAGTCTGTTCAGAATGCATCAGAGGTGAAAAGGTTGATGCTGGGAGACTTGTAGAGAGTCAGGGAGAACAGAGGGACAGTCAATGACACATACAAACGAGACAGGAAGAGCAGATCGGAGGTAACTCCAGGGTTCCCAAGAAATGCCAGAATGATTCTGTCAAAATGACAGAAAACAAAAATGACTCATGTGTACGTGATGCCATTGAAGAAAGATAATTTAGGGATAAGTCCTCTGAGAGGTAGTAACTGCTGAGCCACTTCCATGAATCACACGCCCCTTTGATGGGGCCCATATTCTAAAACTTACCTTCTCTTCCTCTGCCGAATTCAGTAAAGCCACCTAGGTACACTGGGCACAGCATAGGCTTTGGGACCGTACTGCCCTAGCTTTGGTGAGTATCTTTTTCACCAAAGTTTAGGATAAGTTTGCCCATGTGGCAGTAATGTCAACCTCAGGTTTCTATGTTGCAATGAGGATTTGATGTGATACATAGGATGCTTGGTGATGTTGGTTCCTCACCGTAGAATCAAAAGGTAGCAGCAGTACATGAGGGTGCTCCAGTCCACCAATCTTTATTGGCATCTGTAAGTCTTGCTTTTACATTTTAAACATTTATCAAGATTTTCTGAAAACACCAACATTTAAAAAGTCATTATAATGCTGTTGGTTTTTTATTTATATGATGTGATTCATCATTTTAAATATTGTGCATGGTCCCCAAATCCACAAAGAATTCTGTTCTTGAGAACTGACATTTCTTAATTCTCAGGTAGGTTGTAAGTATAGGTTGAATGAGGTGGATAGTAAAACCTGAGTCTGCTAACAGTGTCATGTAGCCTTACAGGTTTTCCTAAGCTGTGTGTGTGCACATCTCTTTTATGTTTGAGACAGGGTCTCACTATGTAGCCATGGCTGGCCTTGAACTCACAGAGATCCACTTGCTTCTGCCTCCCACATGCTGGGTATCTCTCTTCTTTAATTCAAGTGGTGCCACACTCTACAGAGAGCTGCATTTGTTTTCTCACTTGACCACATATCTAAGAGACTGTTTTGGATCAGAACCTTCAGTCTTATGGCTTCTGATTTTCTTTTCTTAGTAATTGTTTATTCTCTGACAAGTGCATACTTGTATATAATGAGTTTTACTCCCCTCTTTACCCTTCCGTCCTCCTACCCTCACCAAACCCTTTCTTCTTCCAAGCACCCCTCTCCCACTTGCATGACTTTTGTCCTGTTTTTCTGGGTTTGGCGAGCCGCTAAATGTAGTGTTCTTGCATGAGCATAGCTGGTGAGGTCTTCGCAGGGGCTTGGGCAACTTAGCAATAGCTACAAAGCTGAAGAAAGTGGCTCCCTACCCCCAACCTCCAGCAACCCTTAACTACCAATAGCTCCTGAGGAAGGATAAAGCTTCCTGAGAGCCCCTCTATCCAAGACCACATGCTGAAGGGCTCCATCTTGAATAGGTCTTATGCAGACAAACACAACTACTGTGAGTTCATGAGTGAAGCCACATTGTGTCCAAGACAATGTTTTATGGTACTCTCCCTGCCTCCAGCTTGCATTCTATTTTTAAACGTGTGTGTGTCTGTGTCTGATATGTTTTTGGGTGCACGTGCCACAGTGTGCATGTGGAAGTCAGAGCACAAGTTTGTGAAGTTGGTTCTTTCCTACCTTTTTATGGCTCCTTGGGATCAAACTCAGGTCACCAGAGCTATACGGCCAGCACCTTTGCCTGATAAGTTACCTTGTCAGATCCCAGCTCTTACTTTCTTCCCACCCCTTCTCCCATAGTGTCCAGAGCTCTGAACCTTGGAGGGGTGGTGTAGATATCTTCTTCAGGAGTAAGCACTGAACAGATACTTAATTCGCAGCACTTTGACCAGTTGTGAGTCTTTGCATTAGCCACCTTGGGGTTCATTTTTAATCACTGCAAGTTACCTTTTGCAAAGATATAAAATAAAACATTTAACTTAGCCAACTTACTTTAAATAGCCCCATCAGTAATAGTTTATAGTTGTTTTATTAGCCTGTTAAAAGTATACTTGTGTTATTTCAATGAACTTGGTTTTCTGTCTCTTTCTAAATAAAAATAAAATTTTACCTTTAACTAAATTTAAATTTCCATGTTTCTTTAGCGGCTGATATTTTCCTTCATAAAGATAGACCCAAAGTTAATCACTAGTCAACTTTGTTTACTATTTATTTACATCTCTTTGCCATATGGAAATCAGTTAGAAAAGTTATTACAATCCGTTTTATATGAAGCTTTGGTTTTTCTACTTTTTAGAAGAAAAAGATAATATATACTTCAAAAAACTATGGACTCTAGCCATTGCTGTAAGCTGTAATTCCAGCACTCAGGAGCATGAGGCAAAGGGATCCTCATGAGTTTGAGGCCAGCCTGGGCTAAGGATGGGACCTAGTCTCAAAAACAAACAAATGGAAAAGAACTCTACTATCTGATCACTATTTGGAACTTATATTTTTAAGATTTCTTGTATGGGGTGTTAGAGTTTTACAGTTAGTGATAGTTTGGGCTTTCCTGACCACAAAGGAATTCTTTGCAATGTGATTTAAATAGTCCATAAAGGAAACTTTTGTTTGATAATGAGTGGATGCCGGGGGGCCTGACCCCTAGATGACCCGACCTTAGATAGCATATGTCATGAAGCAATGAACTAAGGTTCTGAATAGAGCCAGGATTTGCTTTATTGAATAGGAAGTGTACCATGGTAAGGAAAAAAAGCTCATACATCCCATTTAAAACTTCTAGCCAGTTAGGTACAAATGGCCAGGAATTTGATTTGGGAAGAATTTCATTAGAAACAGAGTGTAGTGTGCTACCAGTGAAGCACATGCATGTCCTTAGAGGGAGTGGTTGGATTAGCGATGAAGATTTTCATGTCATGAAGAGAAACATCTCAGAAGGAAAGCAGTCCCCTCCCACCCTGTGTTACTACAGCATTGCTCTTCATCTGGAAGAAGGAGCTGGCCTGTTTACACCTGTTCCCTGACTTTGGGCAAAACAGCAGATCACACTGTTAATGGCGTGTAGGGAAGTGAAGAGAAGAGTCCAGTCTGGAGCCTCAGAGCACTTGAGCCTTTAGTGACTTGAGTTTGGAAATGATTGTTAACTGCTCTAAACACAAGTATTTTGTCTCTAAAATGTGAGAAAATACTAGTACTTGTTATATATCACCAGTATGTGTAGTAATACTTAATAATACTTGTTTTTTCTTTCTTTTTTGCTTGTTTTTAATGTTTTTACATTTATTGATTGTGTGCATGTATGCACAAGTCATGATACACATGTAGAGGTCAGTGGGAGTTTGTTCTCCTTCCTCCATGTAGGTCCTGGGAATTGAACTCATGTCATCAGGCATGGCAGCAATCACCTTTACCTATTAAGCCATCTCGTTGGCCCATGTTTGGGGTTCTTTTGAGACAGGTTCTCACTCATTGGTCTTTAATTTGCAGCAGTCCTCCTTTCTCACCTGAGAGATGGAGGCTTGCCTTCAGGGACATCAGACATTGTGCCTGTAGAGGAGTGACAGTGGGGACCCCAGATGAGATTTCACAATGTTGTAAATTTTCCAGGTTGGTTGAGAAGGGACAGGGAAAGTACGAACAGAGCGAGAGGGAAGAGGAGGGAGACCAAGCTCGCAACATGTTCATATCCGATAGAGTATGCCCTAAAATGTCTTCTCATTGGGATTGAAAATATTAGACCATTTTAACAGATGTCCTCAGTGGGCTGTATTCTGTGGCTATTCTGTAGAAAAAAATCAGGCAATTCCTATGAATGTGATGTCTAAGTGAATTTTTTCTCCCTTTTTGAGCCCTTGAGGATGATGATAAACATTAACCCAGGAAATAACAATAGTGCTCCCTCTCAGAGAACTCCATTTCTCCCTGATTCTAATGTCCCTACTAATAACAGCTCTGGCCAGCCTCCCGCCCACACCGCTGTATTGCCTCCCATGTGCTTGCTGCCTCCTTTACAAAGGCTTCCCTGAGTCCTCTGCAGCCACAAGCACTCTCTCTTCTTCTGCCCCTACTCCTCCCTCCACTTACAGTGACCTTTCAACTTTTGAGATCTGTTGATGGTGGTAAAATGCTTTTATAGCACTGCAAATTGCTCTTGAAAAGCTCGCATCCTACAAAACCATGTACTGGGCACAGATAAAAGCTATGGAGAAAGGATTATAAGCTGACCATTTAAAGTCAAATTTATAAAAAAACAGAAAGCTATCTAACTTTGTAATTGGAGCACTGATAATGATAACAGTCCTAGCCAGGTATGGTAGCTCACCTGGAATTCCAACACTTGAAGGCATACACATGCAAAAACCCAAGTCCACATAGCAAGTGCTAGCAAGTGCCAAACCAATCTGGATGACAGAGTGAGACCCTGTCACAAAAAAGCCAACATACTAAATAAAGAAACACTGTCACAGCTAACTCAGCAGCATTTGCACATGGGAAGAAGTCAGCCCATTTCTGCAGCCTTATGCTTTGAGTTCATGTTTTCTTTAGGCCCTAAAGTCTTAAAAATGTTTGCTTTTTATAGAGATTAATTTTTTTTTTTTTAAAGTGAAGATACCAGCTAAGGTTGTCTTCATCAGTCAGTTTGGGGTTTTGTATTTTGTTTTGTTTTTATTTGATTGCAATGAAATACCTTTTCATCCGCCTCATTTGCCTTTGCCCTATCCCCAGGTTCTTAGCATGGTGGGTAGTGGGCCAGCTCCCAAAGTCAGAAAGCTGTAGACTTCTTGCAGAAAGCCTCTGTGTAGGATTGCTGTCTCTTCTTGTGTGGATGTGTTGGCACTGTGTCCTCTTTAATCATGGGGAAGCCTGTCCTTGCTGAAATTTGACATATGAGCCAATATGTCTTCTGTGTTAGCTGATACCTGTTCACATGTTTCAGTCTTACAAAGCTAAAGTACTTTGAAGCAACATGCCTTGTACCAGAGTGGCTTATGTTTGCTTCATCCCTCAATGAGCCTGTGAACTCACTGAAGATAGAAATTGACTCAGACACATAAGTGTTCTTCCAACAGTGCCTGGCATGGTGCCTTCAGGGGCCTAAAATGGGTTCTTGGCTTAAGTTATGTGCTCAGCTGTATAATAAATACAGATATGTGCTATGTAGGAAGGTCCCTAATGTGAGGCTGAGAGAGTCCAAGCATGACTTGTTCTGTCCCTTTGCTTCCAGTACCTGCCTCTTAGATTGGAAGTTCTCCGTTTTATAGATTACACGCTGACACATACACTTGTTTCTCTCAGCCATCTTGAGACATGTTGTGACCGCTGGTGTTTCTTAAGGATTAGGTCCTGCCATGTAAGTCTGCCAGCTTGTATCTATTTGGATACAATGGGATGAACAACACGAAAAGAAAGATGTCTCTAACCAGAAACGGTTGTTTCCGTGCACTGTATTGACTAAAGTGGAAGTAGTCTGCTCTCCTTACACCACCAAGGAGATGACTCAGGAAAGACTAGAGAAATGTTTACCGAGTTCATCTTTCCTAAAGCTATTACAGTGGGAAATATTCCTGTTTAGTTTTTCCACTGACTAAGAGCAGTTGCTCTTATAGTTGAAACAGGATGGCGTATGTGTCAGCTGAGATGTGTCTCTACCACTCAGTAGGAGACCACTCAAGTGAAAGCGTTAATATTGGCTCGGTCTTTCTTCAGAATGTGAAGAGACTCCTGCAGAATCCAAAAGTCACAGAATTTGATACAGTTCGCCTGGTGATGCTTTATGCTCTACATTACGAGCGCCACAGCAGCAACAGCCTGCCGGGCCTCATAGTGGACCTCAGGAGTAAAGGTGTTGCTGAGAAGTATCGGAAGGTAACCTGATGTGTGTGTGCTTATGTGTACTTTATTCTAATAGAGATGGTCTCACTGCAACCCTGGGGAAACCTCACCCTTAGCTCCTCCTGTCTTAGCCTCCCAGATGCTAGGACTACTGCCATGTACTGTGTTGCTAAAAGTCTTTCCCAGGGGGAGATTTGGGCAATGTCTACCCCCTCCTCCTGTGATCCCAACAACAAAACCAGGCATGGTTCTGCCAGAGCACAGGTGAGGGGTGTGGGTGTTCCTCCCCTGGAAAGCCTTTACCAGCAGGGATGAGTGCTCCCCATCCTACAGAGAAGGTGTTCCCCTTCTCTCGTTTCCCCCTCCCTGTGTACTCTAGCCCCTTCCTGATGCCATAGGCCATTAAGACAGAGTTGCATACAACAGGTGGTAAGGGGCAGCTGGATAATCTGGTGGGGTGGGGGCACAAGTAGTCACGAAGGCCCGCAGAGAGGACTCTTTAGCAAGGGCACAGCTGAGCTCCCAATGGCAGTTGTTGGCTCAAAGAACAGTCACTCACAGCATAGCACAAAACCCAATTCCAAATTTATATAGTAAGCCCAAAACCCAGGAGCCACCCCAAAAGAGAAACCATACTGTTTACTTACAAGTGCACAGTTCCATCCACTCATTGCCCTAAGAAGGTTATTTTTTATGAAATGAGCTTCCTGATACCTAAGCAATAAAAGGTTGTTTATTCTTCTTCTTCTTCTTTTTCTTCTCCTCCTCCTCCTCTTCCTCTTCTTCCTCCTCCTCCTCCTCCTCCTCCTCCTCCTCCTCCTCCTCCTTCTTCTTCTTCTTCTTTTTCTTTTACAGCTTGTGTCTGCAGTTGTTGAATATGGTGGTAAACGGGTTAGAGGAAGTGACCTTTTCAGCCCCAAAGATGCTGTGGCTATTACCAAACAGTTTCTCAAAGGACTGAAGGTATGGCTTTAGTCAGAAACTGAAAAACCCTGAGGCTGAGCCTGACCTCCCATGATCCTAACAGTATATTCTGGACTGGAGTGCTATGTCCACCCAGTGAAATCCCAGCACATAGTCTCCTGAAATGTTGCCCATGCTGCAGTGTGCCTGCATGGGGCCAGGCGGCTGACTGGGGAGCGAGGGGACGTTCCAGGAAGCATGAACGGTTCTGCCAGTCACAGCTTTTTCCTTTGTTTATAGTTTACAATGTATTAACTCCTCTCTCTCTCTCTCTCTCTTTCTCTCTCTCTCTCTCTCTGTGTGGTGGTTTGTGGTTTTTCTGTTTTTTGTTTGGTTGGCTTTGTTTTTGAGGAGTCTCATGTAGGGCAGGCTGGTTTCAAACTCACTATGTAGCTAAGCATGACCTTGAACTTTTTTTTTTTAATTTTTAAAAAAGATTTATTTACTTTTTTATATTTAAGTACATGGTAGCTGTTTTCAGACACACCAGAAGAGGGCATCAGATCTCATTACAGATGGTTGTGAGCCACCATGTGGTTGCGGGGATTTGAACTCAGGTCCTCCAGAAGAGGAGTCAGTGCTCCTAACCGCTGAGCCATCTCTCCAGCCCAACCTTGAATTTTTAATCCTTCAGCTCCCAAATGCTGGGTGTACACCACTACAGCAAGTTTATACTGTGCTGGGAACGGAATTCAAAGCTCTCTACATGATAAGCAGTCTGCCGAGACCGAGACCGAGACCGAGCTGCATCTCCAGCCCACAAGCTTCTCTTTGAAGGAAATTAAAGAGGAAACAAAACATCTGTTGTGTTAGGAAGTCAGTCACACAGTCAGAAGACAATAATAAATGTGGCTCACTTTCTTCACTTACTAGTGAAGTCTTGCCCACAGTTTAGATGGGTCTTTTCATTAAATTAACATAATCAAGGCAATTCCTTACAGGCATGCCTAGAGGTCCAGGTATTTCTAGAGTCTGTCAAATTGACAATACTTTCATGGGGCTCTACTACACCAGCGTTTTTTTACTTGGAAGAAAGCTTTTCTCACGGCCTTCGCGGGATGGGCTCCTTACCAACGGAGCTGCTTCTCTAGCCCCAGCCTGTTCTTTATAGTTTCATCTTAGCTTTTCATGCGCTCCCTGGTGCTTTTCTACTTCCCATGGCTTACCATCTCCTCTACATAGTCCTTTCTTTTTGTTAAAAGAATGAGATTCAGACAAGATAAAAGATTCCAGATTTTTAAATTCCTTGAAAAACTTATTGAAACCATATTGAAAATAACTAGCCTTAATTTAGTACTTTTTAAAAAAAACTAGTACTTTTGTAAAATTGGAACAATTTTGTCTAATTAAAATAATTTTTACATAGTCTAAAATTCTAGACTGGTTTACTTGGTGAAGTGCTTGCAGCTCAAACCTGAGTTTAGATCCCAAGCAGACACATAAAAGCCAAATACGGTGGTGTGCATCTGTACCCCACAGTGCTGGTATGTACAGATAAGGGGGAGGGGACCCCTCAAGCTCTCTGGCCAGCCAGTCTAGCCAAATCTGTGAGCTCTGGGTTCAAGAAAAGAGCCTGTCTCAGAGAATATAGTGAAAGAGCCATTGAGGAGAATGCCCAGCGTTGACCTCTGACAACCATATGCACGCACACACATTTACCCACAAGTGTACACAGACACACATGTCCTGTTTGGTTCTGGTTGATTCCTATCTAGTTCATATTTGATTCTATCCCGTATGGTTTCCATTGAGTATATGTCCCTTTTCTGATGTGCCGTTAATGTTTATTGCTAGCTTCCCCAAATAACATAAGAATCATTTCCATATTTTAGGGAGTGGAAAATGTGTACACACAGCACCAGCCTTTCCTGCATGAGACCCTGGACCATCTCATCAAAGGAAAGCTTAAGGAAAACCTCTATCCTTATCTAGGCCCCAGCACACTCAGAGACAGGTAAGGCCACAGAGATTAGAAATAAAAACTGGAATCACAGAACAAGCCAGAGAAACTGCAAGTGCCTTACAGAAATAACCTGCCATGTAGGGTGGACACTGGGCACCGCTAAGAGCTGAGTTCTGAAGTCCTGTAATTGTAAAAACATCTGAATTCTGCTGACTGACTCCATGCTTAAGATGGGGTCCTGGACTTAGCTTGAGTTCAGGTTGGTAAATCTGTGAGCAGTGAACTGAGATCTAACTTATGCATGGACTTAGGACATACAGAAACCACAGATCTACAGACTGTGTGTCTTTTACATGTAACAAACTGGTCAGTCTTAACAAGGTTCAAGCTTGGTCTGGCATTAAAGGCTGAACTCCCAGGTACTGCGGTGGCTGAGACAGTAGGATGGGAAATTCAAGGCCTGCTGAGGTTACAGAGTGAGTTCAAGGCCACAAGCCTGGGTGATTGAGACACTGTTTCAGTTTTTAAACATGGGGGGAGGGGGAGGTTTAAGTGAAAGGAGATGAGAAAATACCTCAGTAGCACTATGCTTGTCTCCAGGCATGGGCCTCTGGGTTTATTCTCCATACTCAAAAATTAAAATACTAAAACAATTTTAAGTTCATACTTAATCTGAATGAGATATTCCTATGCCCACTGTTGAGAAGACACAGCACAGGCATGCATCCAAAAAAGCAGGGTTTTTTTTTTGATGCTGTAACAGCCTAAGACTTTGCCTTTCACCAGCTTCAAGACTGAAGCTGATCATTTACTAAATGAAGATTTAAATTTATGTCCTTTCTGAGAGGAGTTATCAAAAATGTTCTCTGAACTCTGAAGATTTCTTTATTTCTAGCATATAAATCTGCAGTCTTATTACTCTATCAACTTTATGATACTTTGTTACATAACAATAAAAATAGATTAAAAATAAACAAAAACTAGAGGAGGCAGCAAAGGTAGGTAGAGGTGCTTACCACCAAGCCTGACAGCCTATCTCCAGATCTACACGGTGAAGGGGAGAACTGAATCCTGAAGTTGTTCTCTCGCCTACACACACCCCATGGTTCCAGTTCTCTGTCTCTGTCTGTCTCTCTGTCTCTGTCTCTCTCACACACACAACACACACACACTCACACACACATTCACTCTCACAAACAAATAAATAAATGCAATGATAATAACTTACAATCACTGAGAAAGCAGGCATCAAGACCTGCTCCTCATCACACTGAGATTCTGATCACTGCCCCCTTTGTCATCTCAGGCTGAGGAGTCTTTTGGTTTTGCATGTGTCAGTCTTACATATGAACTCCTCTGCAAGGCCTGAATCATTTACTTGCTTTGGATTAAAGAAACAGGTGTTTTATAGGGCCTCAGATCCTTCCTGTATTCTGTGATTTTAATAGCATATCAGTTTCCTTATGTGTTCTATGGTATCTGTCTTTTGGCATTTCCAACATTAATGCCCAAAATAGATTTCTTTTCTGACTGCCAGCCAGAGCAGGTTATTACTGGTCTGGGTGAGGATTGGACTGGGCCAAATGTGGCCAGCACACAAGCTGAATGGCCTGATTAGCAAAGTCCATTTGTGTCCCAGGAGAAAAGGGTGACTTTCTTTAGTTAGAACTAATCCAGTGGTTAGTTAATTTTAATAAAAACAACTTGTCCAGGCCAGGTTACTTAAGCCAACCTAAAATTTAAATGTGTACAAATTCTACCTAGTTAAGAATTATAGTCTTATAGTTTTTTAAGACCACATTATATAAAGGGCCCAACATATACAGTTGGTGTCCGTTTGGTAATTTAATGTGAGAGTTTTACTGTTGATCTAAATCACCTATTATTTCAACCAGCTATTACCTAACCACTGATAGTTTACTGTATAGGTGTAATGAAATTCAGAAACTGTTTGGAGGTTTATAGGTGAGTGACTCTTGTATAGGGTGTGATTATTTTTTTTTTTAATGAGTCCCTTAAAAAGAAAACTGTTATTTTGTCCAGAATTTCAAATCCAAGGTTAATACCAGATGCTTTGGTTAAACATCTGATGTTAAATTGTGGGACTACAGTCCAGTCACTCTGATAAAATGTCTAAAGACCATGCATTAGATGGAGAGATGTCAACTGATAAGAAAAGTAAAAAGCAGTCCAAATTACTCTGCTATTTGAGAAGCTTTTGTAAAGCCTTGCTCTTGAGGCTTGTGACTAGTTTGGTAGGGCATTAATGTGCTTATAGATTTCATGAGAGAATTGCTGGATGCAGGTAAGAGCACATGCTGCTTGTCTAGAGGACCTGAAGCCAGGTCCCCTACACTCACGCTGTTCGACTCATAGCCACGTCCAGCTCCAACTCCAGGGGAGCCCAGACTCTCCTCTGGCTTCTATGACGGCCCACACATACATAGTATATGCTTATATAGACACATACATTAAAAAATGTTTAGCTTTAAAAAAATTAAAGAATTGCTGAATGAAAAAAAATAGCTACTTATTGATAAAAGGAAGCTGTGGGCCAGATGAGTATATTAGTGCACATCAGCAAACCCTCTGTGTTATGAGTCACTGCCAAACAAAGCTCAAAGTGATGCTCTCCCCAAATGCTCATTAGCTGTTGCTGTCTGACGGCATTGTCACTGTTATCTAAACATGTATGCAGCTAATTCTGGGGCTTTATTCTTTGATACAACAGATGTTTGTTAAATGCTTTCGGAATGTTAAGAATTGCTGTAAGCACTAGGGCTGTAGAAGTGGCAGGAAAGACACAGGACTTGCCCTTAAGGTCCTTTTAGAATGAAGAAGTAAACAAAAGTGTGGTAGACAAAAGAGTCGAGCTGCAAAGTCACTGTGGGGCCAGGGGAGGCCACTTCAGTTAGACAGAACCTCTCTGAGGACATGGTATTTTAAAAATCATGTAACGATTAGAAGGAAAGGTACCTCAAGCAGAGGGAACACCAGAGTACAGGCCTTAAAGAAGAGAGAAGTTGCCTGTGAACCAGAAAGAAGTACACAGTGGGGGCTGGGGTGGGGGAGAACGAGTGAACAGATTGATGGGGACTGAGTCACGTGGATCCTGTAGGCTCTAGTAAAGTTTGCTTTTCTTTGCTTTCTTTTTGGTTTTATAAATATAGGAAGCCAATAATAACACACTGAGCCAAACTAGAGTTACTTTTTTTTTTTGAGCTAGTTTCACTGTATAGCCCTGGCTGGTCTGTAACTTGCTATATAGACCTGGCTGGCCTCAAACTCACAGGGGATCTCTGCCAGCTTCTGCCTCCCTAGTGTTGGGATTAAAGGCTGTGTCACACCCAGTTCCAAACTGTGTCTTAAATGATAACTGTGAGACACTGCATTGCTAGTGGAGAACAAAGAAGCAAGGAGATCCCCAAAAGAGATTGCTTACGATCTACATAAGGAGTGAACGTGATTTGGCTAGAAGGTGAGGGGAAAGAAATCAATCTATTCGAGAAAGTACATGGATAGAGCAAAAGTAACAGAAGTCAAGGGTAACTCTTGGTTTTGAGAAGAAATTAAGAGGTGCCTGTTTAATAATAAAATGGAAATGTGGCCCATTGCTATGTGTGGTACCCCACATCTGTAATCCCAACACTAAAGAGCCTGAGACAGAAAGTTGAAGATTTGCCAAGATCCCTTAGTATGACCTTATTTCAAAAAACTTCTGTATCAAGTTGGGAGTTGATAAGACATAGATCACATAGACCAGATAGGACCACTGAAGGAGAAAATGAAAGATTGTAGGTTGTCGTTCACGCGATATGAATTCTGGCTCTGCTCCTGCTTAGCCCCACTGTCCTTTCTGGCCAGTTTCTTGGCCCTGGTCCAACACATTGAGATGTTAATTTGGGTCTTCTTTATAATGGTTCAGGTCTGGTTATAGACCATATCGGCTTTATCAAGGTGCCCCACACAACTGGCCTTCACCAGCACCTGCATGCACACTGCTGCAGTATTAGGAAGCACCACAGGACTGTGGCATAGTGCAGATGTGCAAAGCCAGAGCACTAGTGTCTTTTAGCCTTAGCTGTGTAGTTTGTGCTCACTATCTGTAAGTAAAGAATAAAGGATGTTGGTCTTCATCCTACAGATGGAATTATTTATCCTCCTATCTGACTAATCTTTCCCCACAATCACTGCTTATTTCTGATATGCACACATTTCATGGACTCTTGTTGCAATCACTGCTTTTGTTCCTATTAAAGTCTTTTTCCCTGCAGAAAAAGATCAAAAGAACTTTACTATCTCTAAGTATATTCAAAAATTTAAACTTTAGGCATAAGTATAGTAATCTACAAAGTAGGCTAAGTGCTACATTTGAATGTTTTTCCTGACTAGCTCATATATAGAAATAATTTCTAGAAATATTATATTTGACTTTTTATTTTTCTAACAAAATAAGACACAAATTGGACTCTTAGGATGCCCTTGTGTAGCAGGAGACAGTGTGGACTGGCTGCTGTTTTCTAACATTTGTTGATTGCTTAATTAATACTTAGGGTGAATGAATTACAGTGCACAAAAAGATGCACATAGAGTTGAACTTGTGTATTCCATCATGTAAAAAAGATTTTCTGTCTACTTACCACTGGTCTCATAGGAACATCTTCTAAAATTCACTGGATAAAAGAACAGAAAGGAAAATGTTAGGAGATTTCTAAATTTGTTTTCTATTTGAGACAAGACTCACACTGTAGCTCAGGCTAGCCTCCAGATCTCAGCAATCCTCCTGCCTCAGACTCCCAAGTGCTTAGATTTTAAGTGTGAGCCACCACACTGAGTTTTTTCAGGAGCTGAAGAGATGGCTCAGCAGTTAAGAATACTTGTTCATGCAGAGGACCCAGGTTCAATTCCCAGCACCCACATGGAGGCTCATAACTGTCTGTAACTCCAGTTCCAGGGAATCTGATGACCTCTTCTGGCCTCCATGTGCACATGATGCACAGATAGCACGCAGGCAAACACTCATACACATAAATCCCTTTAAAAAGGTTTTTCAGGAACTAGAGAAATGGCTCAGGGGTTAAGAGTACTTGTTGCTTTTGCAGAAAACTCAGATCTGATTCTCAGCACCCACATGGTGGCTCATAACCATCCATAACTCAAGTTCCAGAGGATCTGAAACCTTCTTCCCACTTCACCGGCACCAGGCATGTGTATGGCACACGTACTTTCAGGCAAAACATTTATACATATACCAGAATATAAAATCTTTAAAAATTTACTTTAAAAGTTTTTCATAAGTGTTCTTCCTTTAGCCACATTGAATCAATGTCAGGAGGCTCAGAAAAACTTGTATTAATTATGTCATAGTCAAATATGTCATAGTCATCTATGTTAGATATATAAGTGAATCAAATTCTAAGACCCTATCCCTTTATCTAGGCTTTTTGGTTGTTTTGTTTTAAAGATTTGTGTGTGTGCACATGTGTCTTGAATGTATTGCACATGTGTGTCCAGGTACACATGTGCATACATGCAGAGGCCAGAAAGGGATGTTAGGTTCCTTGTCTATTATTGTCTGCCTGTTCTTTTGAGACAGGATCTCTCTTGAACCCAGAGCTCCTCCTGTCTCTATCTGCTTCAGAACTGGGGTTACAATGCATGTATGAGGCACCCAGATTGGTATATGAGTACTGAGATCCAAACTCTGATCCTCATGATTGTGCAGCAAGCACTCTTAACTGCTGAGCCATCTCTCCAGCCCCACAGCTAGGTGCTGTGCTTACATTTTGCATAGCCTACATCAGAGAGCAGCTACATATACCAGCACCGTTTTTCAGCATGCTTTCTTTGCCTGGTTGACAGCTTTTCTGATCTACCAGATCAGGAGCTCAGAATACAAGTGTTCTGATCTGACTGCCCTCATCAGTCACTGAATTCCCTGGAAGGCAGGAAGCCCTGTCCTTAATAATCGGTGTAATCCATCAGTATCTGTTTATTCAAACTCAAAGTGCTTGATGGACCTCGGAGTAGAGCACTGCACATGAAGTCTTACGGTAAAAAACCGCTCATTTCCTGAGAATGTGACGCGACTGTCCTCTGTTCTGTGTCCACTTGCATCAGCTACAGTCCTGAGGGCTCTCACCTGATTACCTTAGCTAGTCCTAATCACTGCCAGAGGCCCCTCCTCTAAGCTGCTATCCTCCTAACACCTCACAATGGGGATTACATTTCAGTGTCTGTCAACTCTTGGGGGACACCCTCAAACCACAGGAAGCTACTGCCTACATGTGGCTAATGTTACTGGAGTTAAGATTTGAATCACATCAGTTTAAATCATCACATTTGTGATGTGTATAGATCACAAAGTGGCTCAGCGGCTAGACTCTGGACACGTTAGTGAAAGGTTAGGGAGCTCGGGGAAATGGCCACTAATAGAGTAGGGGAATCCAAGAACATAATGTCCTAGAAACTGGATGGAGAGAGTTTATCCAGGAGAAGCAGATTATCAGCTTGTCAAATGCTGCTAGCAGATCAAGTAAGACAGAGACTCCACGTTGTTGGCGTTAACAACGTGGTTCAACTCTGACAACAGAAGTTACTTAGTGGAGTCCAGAACCAAACTACCTAAGATTAGCTTAAGATAGAATGACCAGATCATAATAATAACTTACAATGAGACTCTGCTTTGTCACCTACATATTTAAAGGGGCCAACAGCTTTTAAATGCATGGTCCTGACACATGGGGAGGAGGCACTCTTCGGGATTGCTGGTGTGATGGCATATGCAAAACAGCTAGGAGGGCCCTCTCACAGAAATGACAGGGGCTCACTGTGAGCCTTAGCTAACCTAGAACTTGCTATGTGGACCAGACTGGCCTGGAATGCACAGAGATCTGCTTGTCTCCACCTCCCAGTGCTAGCATGCACCATCATGTCCAATTTTAAATTTTTAAAAAATTATTTAATGTTTCTATATGTATGCGTGTTTGCCTATGTATAAGTACACCACGTGTGCCTGGTGCCCACAGGACCAGAGAGGATGTTGGATCCTCTGAAACTAGAGTTGCAGATGATTGTGAGCCACTATGTGGGTTCTGGGAACTGAACCTTGGTCCTCCACAAAAGCAGCAACTGCTCTTAACCACCAGGCCGTCTTTCTAGCTCCCTCTCTCAAGTTTTTAAATGTTTGATATGGAGGCTGGCAAAACAGCAAAGGGATCTGCTGCCAGGCCTAATGACCTGAGTTGAATTCCCAAGATCTCACATGGGTGAAAGGAGAAAACCGATTCCCACAAGCTATCCTTTGGCATCCACACACATTTGGTATGTACAGGAATGCATGTGCCCCACCCCCAAACACAGACAAATTTAAATGTACTATATATTCAAGAGAAGGGTAGGAGCAGAACAGTGTGTACGGAATGCTTTGTGTTAGTGTTTCAAAGCGCCACACAGGAGGACACACAAGATTAGCAACAGTGTTCACCTCTACAGGAATGCTGGGATGGGGTGAGCACAGGGGACAGGAATGACACAGCAAAAGAGCCACAGGAAAAAAGAAATGTCTTCAGCAGGTTTTGGGTTTCATGCTGTGTACTTGCCTTTATCTACTTCAGAACAGTTTGGGGTGGCATTTAAATCACACTTATTTATTTATGCATGTGTGAGTACATGTATGGGGTTCAGAGGGCATCTTGCAGGAGTGTGCTCCCTCCTTCTACCAGGTGGGTTCTGGGTATTAACTTAGGCTATCAAACTTGGTGACAGGCATGCTTACTATCTGAACTTATTCAGTCAACTATAATATCTGATTCTGTCTCCATAAAGTCCTATAAGAACAAATACTGTCTTGGTTTAATTGCTTCAAAGTAATTTAGAAAGACATATGGAAACACAGAGAAGAAATGTACACTTGCATTTTCCCATAATTACATGTAAGTATGTATAGTCTGACTTTAGTTTTGGGCCCCAATTTCCAAAATTGATGCTTCTGCTTGATGTAGTTTTTTAAAAATGTATTGTGACAAAATTGTTTGTCTGGTTTATTTTCTCTTCGTCTGATGGCACAAAAAGAAAGAAAGAAAGAAAGAAAGAAAGAAAGAAAGAAAGAAAGAAAGAAAAGGAAGACAAACTTGAATAACTGAGAAAATGACCTTGTTCCACCTGCAGAAGGAGCTGACAGGAGGTGTCTTTTCCTTTGTTATGAAGCCATTTTGATAAGACAGAAACACAGGATGAATCAGAGACTAGTGTCAAATCAGTTATTGTGAAAGAACGCAGATGTGGGATTACACTGATAACTTATACGTGCCATTCTTTTTATGTAATCATCATGCTTAGTGATTTTGGTCCCACAGCATAGGACATACAGTATACTAGTATTCTGCAAATGCTTGGAGCCCCTGGGTGGGGGCCACAATAAATAACACTATAAGAAAACACTTGACACAGAGCTGTGTATGAAGGAGATGTGCGATACAAGCATAAATTACTGCCTTATTGATAGTGTGTTGCAGTACAGCATTCTCAGCCTCTTGAATATAAAAGAATATTTTTGCATTTGGTTCCAGCAAACACCATTGTGCTATTCTGAAATCCCCAGCACAGAAATAAGACATCCGCTCATAAGCAGAAAGCAAATCACTATTCAGCATTTCCTTCTGTTTCCTGCCAATTTGAGATAATTAAAACTTTTTTTAAACCCTTTATTCTGCTTTGATTCTGCTTCCTTCACCAAAAATGGGGTGGGGAGACCTTAGAAATTGAAACTGTATGTATAATAACAACAACCCTTTATTTGTTATTAAAAGCGTCCTTAGCTTAGCCTGTGACATTCTGTCTCTGTCTTCATTATCACAGGCCTCAGGATATCATCGTGTTTGTTATTGGAGGAGCCACCTATGAAGAGGCACTAACAGTCTATAACCTGAACCGAACCACTCCTGGAGTGAGGATCGTTCTGGGAGGAACAACAATACACAACACAAAAAGGTAAAGGACCCCCTCGGTCTTACAGTCTTCCCCTCTCCTGGGGAATTGTGTCAAATTCCCTGTGTCTTGGAAAGACTTATGACCAAACCAAAGTAAATCACATGCTCTGGCACCTGCAGACCTGCTCTGAGAAGGCAGCGTCTGAGAGGTGAGGAACTGAGTTTGTGAGGCACATCCGTGCTGTCCTGCTAGCAAGTCATATGTTCTGTGCTCAGAGAAGGAGAACCTCTAACGAGCAGACAGGCACTTTGAAAAAAGCTGAACAAAGCCCACTGTTGGCACTGGGTGTCTGTTGATTAACCATGTTCAGTATGTACTTAGGGAGAAAAATACAAAGACAAGCTAAAGAATCCATCTCAAGTGCTATTATCAGGAAATGCAGAACAGAAGGGAGAGAGAGGGAGAGAGAGAGAGAGGGAGGGGGGAGAGAGAGACAGGGAGAGAGAGAGGGGGAGAGAGAACACTATGGATTCTTCAAGTGACTAGGGGAACTGGCAATGTTCACAAGGAAGAGAGTGCACAAGCAGAGCCTCACATAAAGCATGAGTACGTGAAGGGAGATTTAGAACTAGCTCCACACAGGGCCCACTATCATGAATGTGTGTAGCATAGTAAGCAGTTTAGTTAATACCGAAAGTATAGAAAACCCGGGGGGGAGGAGGGAGGAATTTTTATTTTTGATAAGAAAATAGAAAATATTGAAGTTTTTGATCAGGAAAATTACAGGAACTGTATGTTGTTTTAGGAATATTTACACAGCAGCGGGGGGGGGGGGGGCGCCTAGACTAGAGAGACAGGCCAAATGCTTGGATTCAGTGATTGGTCTGGCACATGTGGGTTTAGGTCATGAACAGGATTTACATGTTCTTTCATTACATACCATTTTGATTTATAAACATAATTTTGCCTTCATTATGGAAGTAGTGTGCACCTACTGTGAAGGGTTTTAGTTTTAGTTCAGAAAATATACAGAGAAGGAAAAGCCCCACAGCCCAACCACTTAAATATTGTTAATGTCGAATAGAGCATCGTTACCTGTTGGCAGATTTGTGAACAACAGGACTGCCTGGGTTTTAGCCCTAGCTTTCCATAACCTCTTCTTGTGAACTTGGACAAGTCACTTAGGCCCCTTTGCCAGTGTCCAGAATGTGCTGACACATACATGTTTATAGTATGTGTGACTTGCTGGGTAATATCCTTGCCCACTTTATAATTAGGGTATTCTTCTGATTTTTCCTAATTGTTTTTACATTTCTGTGTGTATAACTAAGAATATTAACCATTAATCTTATATTTCACAATCTGATTTAGACTATTTGGCTTTCTTAAATATTTATTTATTTATTTATTTTTCGTGAATGAGTGTTTTGCCTGCATATATGCTTAGCATGTGTGTGCCTGGTGCCCAAAGAAGTCAGAGGAAGGCACTGAATCGCCTGAAACTGTTTAAGAATGGTTGTGAGCTGTCATGTGGGTTCTGGGAAACAAACCTGGGTCCTCTGCAAGGACAAATGCTCTTAACCACTGAGCTGTCTCTCCAGCCCCAGATGGTTATGCTTTATATTAATGTTCTGGTATAAAAACTGCATTGTTGTTGCTATTATTTTCAATTTTTTATGTAGTTACGCTACCAGTGATTTCTGCCTTTGATGTTATGCTTAGAAAGTTCTTTCCCAATCCAATTTTATAAATTTTTGTTTGTTTGGTTGGTTTGGTTTGGTTTGTTTTTTCCAGACAGGGTTTCTCTGTGTAGCCCTGGCTGTCCTGGAACTCACTCTGTAGACCAGGCTGGCCTCAAACTCAGAAATCCGCCGCCTCTGCCTCCCAAGTGCTGGGACTAAAGGCGTGCGCCCCCACTGCCCGGCTACATCTATAAATGTTAAACTAACATTTTTACTTTTACTTTTAGGGCTTATATTTAAACTTTCATCTTAGTAATCTATTGGAATTTCATTTTGGTTTAAATTGTGTGGTGGAGACTTATAGCTTTTATAGAAGTTATATAGATAGGTTTTTTTCCCTCCTGACACCAGATGCCTGGTACCACTTCAACCCCATGTTTCTGCTTCTCTGGACACTAACTGGCTGGCTGGGAAACAGTTCACTCAGTTCTGCTGGTATCTACCTAGAGTTAGCGGCAGACCTCCTTAGACTGCCCCACTTCAGATGCCAGCCCCACAACTCATTCTCTAGGTTTGGAAACATGTTAGAACCACGTGCAGAACTCAGGAAACCACTTCATTATATTTACTAATTTGTTAAGAAGGACTTGACTCAGGAAACTCCAAAAAGGAATGTACAGAGAGAGCAAGGTTTAGTGGACAGAGTGAGGAGGCTGCACACACCAGCCTGGGGGATGTTTGAACTTTCTCATTTAATGAGGTTCTCAGCGTTCCATCATGTGGATATGACTGATTAAATAATTGGCCGTTAATGACTTAGACTTCACACACTTTCCCCAAAGGTTGGGGCACAGGCTAAAAGTTTCAAACTCTGACCGTGGTTTGGTCTTTTCTGAATCCTGAAGTGCAAAAGAGTAGCTTCATTGAAACAAAGGACACTCAGGAAATGCCAAGGTTTGGGGAGCTCTGTGCCAAGAATGGGGACAAAGACATCTTTCTGTAATACCACATACATGCCATTACATATAGAAGAGTCATCTCAGTGAAATGTCACACTGAATCACCTCTGTAACCAGTGGCCTTGGAAATGCCCCTTATGTGCCTGCTTACCACCCTCTAGGCCATCACTGCCTATGGGATTTCTGTTGCCATAAATTGATTTTACCTAATCATAAAAGATATTTGCCAGCCAGGTATTGTAGCCGATCCCTTTAATCACAGCACTTGGGAAGCAGAAGTAGGCAAATCTCAGAGTTCAAGGCCAGCCTGGTCTGTAAGCTCAAACCAAAAGGGCTACAGGGTGAGACTTTGTATCAAAAATGAAATTAAAAATATTAAAAGAATATAAATGAATAAATAGATATAGAGAGTAAACTTTTTAGGTCCTAGCCACAGCCCACCCCATAGAGCCACACTCTGCTCCCCTAGAGTCTAAACTCAGTCTGACTCAACTTTCCCTCCCACATAGATTGACCTTGACTTGTCCCTCTTCTTCTGTCCAGCTTGTTTCTTTCTTCTGGTTTCTCTTTGGTACAATTTTATTTTTAACAAAGAACACCATTCTTCCAGCTGTCAGTCACCTTGACATATGTAAACTGTATTACTCTGGCTAAGTTCAGAATTCAGGGCTGAGGGCTGGAGATGGCTCAGCAGTTAAGAGCACTTGCTTCTGTTCTTCCAGAGGAGCCAGGCTCAGATCCTAGCACCTATATCAGGTGACTATTACTACTTACGACTCCAGCTTCAGGGTATCCGACAACTGCTTTTGACCTCTGAAGTCACACACACACACACACACACACACACACACACACACACACACACCACATAAAAATGAATCTCTTTAGAAACAGAGAAGGGGGGAGGGGGAATCCTTATAAAAATAATTTTGGGCTGATAATTTCTGTCTAGCACTTAAAAGTCAACGAAATTATCTTCACTTGTTACTTTTAACAAATATTATTTGAGGCTGGGTGTGGTGGCACACTCCTTTAATCCCAGCACTTCTGAGGGGGAGGCAGGTAGATTTCTGTGAGTTTGAGGCCAGCCTGGTCTACACAGCCAGTTTGAGGCCAGTTTGGACATCATAGAAAGAGACGCTGCCTCAAAACCGGAAAAAGTCTTTTCTCTTTATAATTGTTTGTTATTTGAAGGCAATCTCCTGATGTTTGTTTGTTTGTTTGTTTGAGAGAGAGAGGGTTTCTCTGTGTAGCCCTGGCTGTCCTGGAACTCACTCTTTATCCCAGGCTGGCCTCGAACTCAGAGATCCCCTGCCTCTAGTGTGCTACCACCACCCAGCTGCTTCTGGTTAAAGACTATCTTTGTTATTTTTGATGTTCTAGTTTTAATAATCTGAATTGTAAATATGAATTTATTCTTGTGTATATTACTTTTTATAAAATAATATGTTTGGCAAAAATTCTGGGAAAAGTCTCGTCACATTTATTCAAATGTTGCCACCCTTCCACTCCCTGTGGCCTCTCCTGGAACTCCCATGAGGTATGTGTTGGACCCTCATGTCCCCTAATCTCCCCTTTCTACTATCTGTTGTCTCTGTGTGCTGCCTTCCGTATGAGCTCCTCACATCAGTCCTCCAGTCCAGGCAGTCCCTCTCTAGCTCTACAGACTGTGTCGGTGTCTCCATTGGATTCTAAGTTCAGAAGAGTGTCTGCTGTACTTTAAGTTCTATTTGTTTCTTTTCCAAATTTGCTTTACTTTTGTTAATGCCTACCTTTCTTCTTGTGCTTTCAAGTTCTTCATTTCTTTCACGTCCTATAATTTTTTAAATTAAAATGTAATTATATCACTTCTCTTTTCTCCCTTCAGTCCCTCCATGTCCCTTACATGCTCTCAAATTAATTGCTTCTTTGATTACTATTGTTACGTGTGTGTGTGTGTGTCTGTGTGTGTGTGTGTCTGTGTGTGTGTGTGTGTGTGTCTGTGTGTGTGTGTGTGTGTGTGTATATAAATGTATATATGTATACATCTAGCTATGGGAATAAATTTTAGAATGCAGTTAGGAATTATGCTTTTAAGTACTTCTGTAATCTGAAGTACGTGGACGAATAGTACCAGCTGATATTCAAGCATCCTGGTTATCATTTGTGAACATAGAATTTTCAGTTTCATTTCTTAACTGAGGCCTTTACATCATGTGGAAGTCTCTACTCTAACTCCACTTCTCACTGAAGTTTATTTCCTGCCCATGCCATGTATAGTATTTATATATAAATATTACATTTTATAAATACATACATACTAATGTTTAGCCCATGATCCTAAGAATGCTGGTACAGCATCCATCCAATAGTGGCTCATATTCTCTCCATCTAATGTCTGATTCCTTTGAAGTTTCTTTCTATTGATTGATTGAAACAGAGTCTACCCATGTACCCCTGGCTGGCCACAAGCTCAGAGGTCCCCCTGCTTCTGCATCCTGAGTGCTGGAATTACAGAGGTGAGCTACAACCACCCTGTTTCCTCTTGCCTTTTAAACATTTACATACAGGCTTAGGCATGTTTGTAATTTTCTCTTGCCTTTATATTTTTTATATGTCTTATTGTAAGAAAACCTTTATATAATCTGCCTAAATCCAGACATGGAAATGTCAATGTGTGAACCATTAGGACTTGGGAAACATATGATGGTTATAATGATATAGTTCATTCTCAGATTTTTACATGTTTCAAAAGGTAGCCTTACATGCTAAAATGATCAACTTAAAGTTTTATACCTAATTCAGTGGCTAATGAGTATTTTTGTCATAGAAGTGACTAATACTGTCACATTTTGTTCAGGTTTTTCCCCTTGCTGCTGATTAAAAGAAGGTGATGACTTTTAATAATTACTGAACATATACTGTGTGCTAAGAACAGTAGTAAATATTGTACGTATATTTATTTACTCCTGGTGCATACCATCATCAGAGCGTTAGTTAACAAGAGAAACAGAGACAGAGAGATTGGGGTTGGAGGGCAGAGGCCCATATGCAACCCTTTCACTAGTGTTACCTCGAGTCTCTGATCCTGGATTGTTCCCTAACGTTCACAATCTACAGGCTTTGTTAGCTCTTGCTGGCAGCCGTAAAGTGCTTTATCCTCTCAGTCCAAACATTCACTCAAGTACATTTAGAGCCTTTTGCTTTTACTAGCCTCTAACATCAGTGTTCAAAACAAACACTTTAAATCCACCTTCTGAGATTTATATTTTCTACGAAGTCTTTGTAGCTCTATGGCCTAAGAAAGTAAAATTTTCCCTTTAACTTGAAATATCAGACATGTCAAATTAAACATCTACATCGCATTTTAAAAATAAGTAGAATTACAAATGTGTGTGTGTATGTGTACATCCTTGTAATATAATCTCGCTCCATGTAAATAAAAATGCATATTTTCATGTTTGACTAATAGTACTTTGACTAAGTTTTCACTTCACTATTTTAAAAACAGGAAAGAAAAACTAACTTTTAAAAATAAATTATTTGTTAAAATAACTAAGCAAATGATTTTTTGTGTGGAATTAAGAAGCAAGAGCCCCCAAATGATGTCAGGTATAGATTTCATCTTGTGGAGCAGGCCTTAAAGCCAGTCAGGAAGTGGTTGGCTACTCTGTAACATTTATACCACTCTTCCACTGATGGGCGTGTGGGGTCATTTTTGGCTGCTGAGAAAAGAGTCAGTTTTTAAGACAGTAGCCCATGATAAGTTAGTGGCACTCAATGGAAAGCCACATAATCCAAGAATATTTGGGCAGCACGAATTGGCCTTGCTGTGAGAGTGATGGGGGAAGTTGGATGAGAAGGGGAGGAGGGGTTCTGGGACAAGTTGGGGGGGTGAATATGAGAACACCTGTATGACAGACTCAAAGGACTAACTAAAGAAAAGAGACAGACAGCCCTTAAAGGTCTGCAGGTTCTCCTGACCACAGCTGATGTGGAGTTCCTGTCTGATGCATAGTGTGCTAAACACTCAACACTGAGCAGATGGCTGAACAACAGAGGGTGACAGGATTGTTTACTAGCCCCTGACCAATGAAGCTTTTAGAAAGAGGGACTTGCTATGACAATTGTCGATCTGAGAGGGAAAAAAAATAGTGCATATAATTCATAAATCATCTAATATTAGACCCTTATAGTTTGCTTTTATTGATATATAGCCTGCAGCCAATAAATAAATAATAAAGTATATTACTAACAAGTTATTATTACTGATATCTGAAAAGGCTATACATTACAAAGTCTTAAATAGTTGGAAGTAATAAAAAAAATTCACCTTTCAGTGAGAAGGGCCAGTTTCCATGATGAATATACAGGACATGAGGTATCACTAAGTCATTAGGTAATCCATTGCTCTTTTTCTTTGTTTTGTTTTTAGGCAGGGTTTTACTGTTTTGCTCAGGTTGGCCCTAAAATCCTGAGCACAAGCAATCCTCCTGCCTCAGCCTCCTGAATTACTAAGCGTATACCCACTAACTTCCCACCTCTTAAACCCTTGAAATCCTAGAGCTGGGGATGCAGCAGTGGAGGGAGTGCACAGGACCCAGGCTCTGTGGGTGAGGAAGGTGGTCCAGAAGCTCAGTGGGGAAATGCTAATATTCTGTGAAGAAAGAAAAACCGTTAAAGATAGAGTAGGCCACTTGTGAGCTTGCAATTTAGACTTTACCATGTGGAGAATAAGTTGAGTAGTTTGTTTCTGTAAATTGTAGGTTCAATGTAGGGATTGTTGTTTTCCGGTATGTGATGCCCGAAGGGCTAAATGACAGCAAGGCACTCCTGCTTGCCAGAGCTCTGCAGTCAGTGTTATTTTGGGAAACTATGGAGATTAGAAAGCAGTCTACTTTTAGACATGCCATAATGAATGCCCTCCTGTTGTGCTTAGAATTGTGTAAGAGATGGTATGGACTGCGTCACAGGGATTTGAAGTAGCGAGAGCCCCATAGACAGGAAAGACACAAACTGTGTCTTGTGAGTGGACCGTGCCAAGACAAAGCCACTGCCTTCACAGACTGAGAGATGCTTCTTGTGGAATTTCTGTGGATCGGGGTCACTTGCTTTCCATGATCTTTGCAATCTTAAATAAAATCTGAGCATACCACAGATTTATTCTGCAGCCAAATCTTAGAAACAGCACTTACTACAACATGCATAAATCACCCATTTATGATGTGGAGGAAGTTACTTACTGTGCAGAATAAATGTGCCAAAATTGATCTGCTTTCTAAAAACCTACAGGCTCCTTTACCCTTCATAGTAAATTCAGTAACTGTCTTCTGTAAGTGGAAATTAAATCTTAGTTGTGAGCAACACTGGCAAATGAAAAATAGAAATGTCGGGCATAGTGGCACATACCTGCAGCCCCACCCCTCGGGTGGCAGAGGCAGAGAACTTCACATTGGAGAAACAGCTACTTTTGAGTCCCATCTCAGGAAAGCAGAGTAGAAAACAAGTCTTCCCTTCTTCCCTAGGGCAGTTCTAGAATCAACATTAAGTTTGGTGATGGGAGCCTTTTTTTTTGTTTTTGTTTTGCAGTTTTTCAGGGGCATGGGCAGTGCTGAGAACTTAACCTGCACCTGTATGTTCTAGAGAATTATCATGCCCTGTGCTGGATCTCTACCCACTGGTGGCTTTTGGTAGTGGTTTGGTTTGAGTTTTGACATAGCGCCTTGAGTTAAGTTTCTTCAGTTTAAGGCAGAAGGTACTTGGAAGTGTATACCCCCAACCCCATTTTCATTCTGAAACAGGGCCTGGGAGTCACTGTGTAGCCTGGAAGTGACCCTCTGACCCCTGCTTCCCCAGTACAGGGATGACAGGTATACACCATTGTGCCTGGCTTTCTCCGTTAGAACATAAAGAGAAGTATGTAGTAGTTCAATTTAAAATTCAAGTTGCCATTCAAAGGTGACCTTTGTCTCCTTTTTCACTTTTCTTTAGTTTTTCAGACAGGAGCCATTGACTATTTCTACCATTGCAACTTAGACACAAATAACCAATAAGGAACCATATAAAAATAATAGTTTATTAGCACAGCAGAATTAACAGGGACCCACTATATATTTTAACAAAAAAATTTTGTTTGATTGTGTATTTATTTTGTCTTTTTGAGGCATGGTCTCACTCTGTTCCCTAAGCTAACCTCAAATTTACAGCAATGCTCCTGCCTCACTCAGTCTTTCAACTGCTGGGGTTACAGATAACCCCCCCCCCATTAAGTGTCTCTTTTCTTATCTGTAGACCAGGCTGGCCTCAAACTCAGAGGTCTGCCTGTCTCCCTCCCCTCCCTCCCCCATGCAGGGATTAAAGATGCGCCCCACCACCCGATGCTGGCACCCACCACCCGATGCTGGCAGTATTTTTTATAGCAAATCTCTGGCTATAATGGAGCAGGGTCTGATGAGCAGGTCTTCCATATTCACATAACAGGTTTCTTTAGGGTCTTCTCTGATTAGGTGTAGTCGTGATTGCCTTTGCTTGGATTTAAACACCAGTTAAAATAGAAGGTGGCTGTTTGCTGCTATGGTGGTTTGAATAAGAACAGCCCTCATAGGCTCCATATTTCTGAACTTGGTCCCAGGTTGGTGGGACTGTTTGGGAAAGATTAGGAAGCGTAGCCTTGTTGAAGAAGGAGGGTTATTGAAAGCAGGCTTTGAGGTTTCCGAAGACTCGCCATTCCCAGCTAGTTCTCTGCTCCTGTTTGGAGTTTGAGATATGAACTCTCCTCTGTTCCTGCCTTCCTGCCTCCTCCTTCTCCCCGCCACCACACACTCTAACCCTCTGAGACTAGAAACCTAATAAACACCTTCTTTTATAAGTTGCCTTGGTCATGGTGCTTGATCACAGCAATAGAAGATACCAGTAACACAGATACCAGTCTTTTCACAGGAGATAATTATCTATGAAGACAAATTTCTAATAAAGTTGCTTTCTAGATACAGTAAGATGTATCTCATAATTGTTAGATCCAGCAATGGCCTGTGCCTGTGCAGCTGTCTGGTTCAGTGGTCTCTGCAGGCTTACAGTGTACAGGTTGTTGCCTCCTGTTTCCATAGGGTTTGGTTGGTTGGTTGGTTTTGGTTTTGGTTTTGTTTTACAAAACAAACAAACAAACAAAAGAACGGGATCTCTCTGTGTAGTCCTGGCTGTCCTGGAGCTTGCCCTGTGTAGACCAGGCTGAGCTTGAACTCACAGAGGTCCACCTGCCTCTGCCTCCCAAGCACTGGGATTAAAGGCGTGCGCCACCACTGCCTGGTGCCTCCTTTAGTAATACTCTTCATTTGTCTAATTAGTCACATCAGCCTGCTATGTCTTCAGATACGGGGGGGAAATGCCAAATTTCAGTGTCTATGCAATACGTATGGCTTGACTCATTGCCACCACAACTACCTGCACCACCGTCTACACAGAGCAGTCAACAGCCATTTCACCCGAGAGTTTTAGGATACCTGTCTGTCACATGAGAATAATATAAGTCAGGGGTTCATTTGCTCAGATATTTAGTGATCAAGGGCTCTAAGGGAGACAAACTCAGTAAGCTAATCCATTTCATAGTAAATCAGAAAGTGATATACACACTGTGAAGGTACATAGATAATACGAGGTAAAAAGGGAAGTTGATATTGCTTACAGACAGTGAGGGTGGGTCACGCCGTTCAATATGGTGTCAGGAAAGCCTTGTTAAGATGTGATTTCTGCAAAGACATAAAGGAGTGAGCCAAACTGATAGGGAAAGCAAGCATCCTGGGCACAGTTAACACTGTATCCTAGAACGGAGTCATGCAGTGAATTGGGGAGCCACAAAGGCTGGCCAGGCTGGCTGGAGTGAGCACAAATATAGGGACATATGATTAGATCCCACAGGAAGCCTGATCATGAGGGCATGTCAAGTGTTATAAACATGGATTTTCACTATGAGCTAGGAAACAGGGTGTGTGCTTGGTTTTATGTGCGTCTGTATGCCACTTGTGGAGGGGTGCCAGTGGCAGCCAGAAGAGAACCATCTATCCTTTGGAGATGGATTACCAGCAGTTGTGAGCCACCCAGTGTGGGTGCTGGGAACTGAACTCAGCTCCTCTGAGAGAGCAGCAAGTGCTTTTAACCAATACGCATCTCCCCAGCCTGGGTTGTTTTTTACTTTTTATTTTAATGGCGCTATTGAGATATAGTTAACATATCACACAGTTGACTCAGAGTGAATTGACACTAGAGTGCATTGATCTTCAGCAAATTTACAAATATGTTGGACTGTCATCATAGTCTAGAACATGTCATCATTCCCAAAAGAATCTCCTACTCTACTCTAAGCTATTTTCTGTCAGCATAGGTGTCTCTTCCCTAGGCAGTTTGTGGGTGGATATATGTTTTCTTTTGAGTAGCTTCTTTCCCTAGCATAATCTTCCAAGATCCCCCACATTGTAATAGCATACTTCATTGTTCTTTATGACTGAATATCTCACTGTATACATGTACCACATTTTCTTGGTATCTGAAAAGTTTCCATCCTTTGGCTCCTATGAATAATGCTACTCAGAAGATTTCTGTATGAGCCTTTGTGCATTGTGGGTTTAAGAAGAGTCATAACATCGGACTTATGATATGAGTGTCATCTGAGTTACCAAAGCTAATGGGGGTGGTGGGGGTGGAGATACTGTTCAGTGGTTAAGAATTCTCTGCTCTTATAAAAGACCCAAGTTCAGGTCCCAACCCCTACACTAGGGAGCTTTCATCTCCCTGTAACCCCCTCTGCTGGCCTCCACAGACACTTGCATAGATTGGTGCATATAATCTTGCTCAGGGGCACACATACACATAAAGAAGCAAATCAGTCTTTAGAAGACTTTTAGAAGCTAATGTGAACTAAAAGCATTATCCCTCAGGTGAGCATTTGCTTATTATGAAAATGCAGAATCCTAGTGCAGTGAACTGTAGTCAGGATTTATTCTCTGCAACAAATTGAGTCTTCATCTTTTTATATTTCGGGAGAACATGATCCTTCCTTGCAAATGAAGGATCTTGGTTTGGACTGTAAACCTCACCGCCACTTCATAAGCAGTCAGTAATGGAGAGTTCCCAGTCATTTCTGGTAGCAATTGAGTTAGCTGTGTGAGTCAAGAGGCCACGACCCTCATCAGTATGGACATAATTGTTCTAATGGAGTAGAATCCCAGTTTTCTCGAGATTCGGGATAGAAGTGAAGGGGAAGGAGATTGGTGTGTTACCCAGCTGGCCTGAGAAGCACTGCATGAATGTCAGCCTCCAGAACTGTCCGTTCATTTCCTCTTAAGACTTGACAAGGATGCATCCTGCTAGGTGACAGCAAACCATCCTTTTCCTGCCAGATTCCCTTTGAAATCAGTAATAATTATGACACATAGTGGGTTCTCTATGTTAAGTTTGAATCGGATTCAGTTAAGCCCTCAGTGGCTATAAATCTACAAAGCAAGTAAAGGTCTCATTTTCCAGTTACCTTCCTCTAACTAAAAAGGCATGTAGTGTCAGCAACAGATAGGCAGGCATTCCCCTTCCACCAAGTCTTTCATCCATACACAGTATAGACAGTGAGTAAATGAAAGTGAAAACCATTCGTAGTGAGGTAACACAGGGCATTGTATTCTTTCTTCCTTTAAATTGTTTCTTTATCCAAAGATTAAGACAAAACAAACAAATAAACAAAAACACATATTGGAGGACCGGAGAGAGTCACACATGCCAAGGTGTGTGGAGGCAAACTCACAGGAGTTAATTTTCTGTCCACCATGTGAGTCCCCTAAACTGAACTCTCTCCATCCCTATACCCACTGAGCCATCTCACCAGCCCACATAAAGGCTTTTAGGGTTTGTTTTTGTTTTGTGTTTGACACAATCAGGATAGGGATGGTATTTGTGTAGACCATTCCACACCAGGTTTACTTTGGGAAAGTAGAGAGTCTACAGCAGTGTACAGCATAGTCTCCATAGTCCAGACTGGCCTTGAACTCACAGCCTTCCTCTTGCCTTCACCTCCCAGATTACGGTATAAGCTACCACTTCCAGGTCATACTTGATTCTGTTAGTTTTGTTATATTGAAAACATTTTTCGCCGGGCAACGGTGGCGCACGCCTTTAATCCCAGCAGAGTGAGAGGCAGAGGCAGACAGATTTCCGAGTTCAAGGCCAGCCTGGTCTACAGAGTGAGTTCCAGGACAGCCAGGGCTATACAGAGAAACGCTGTCTTGAAGAAAAAAAAAGAGAAAAACATTTTCCAATGATATCAGATATTCTTTACAATAATTTTAATTTTATTAAAATATAAAGAATACATCTTTAATCATTGTAATCAAGCATTTAGACTGTTTACATTTTAAAATACATAATGCTAAACTAAATATCATATATATTAATAAATTCATGCCCCTAGGCTTGACTATTTTTAAATGTATGGAGAAGCAGTTTCAAGTATGGCTTGAGTAGAAATGTTAATTTGCTTGACATTTATGGAAAGCAGCTTAGCATTGTGTACTCAGAAGCACAGGGTCGGCGTGATGGCTCATGTTGAGTTTTGTCTTGAGGTTTATGAAGCCCATGTGCAGATCATGGAGTGTCCTGTGTCTCAACTGATAGTCAACTGCACTCAGTCAGACTCATCAAATGATACCCTCAAAATCTGAGTTTTATCATCTATGAATTATATCTCGATTTTAAAATTAAAAAGTAGGGCTAGAGAGATATAACCTGGGGTCTGCAAGGCCTTGGGTCAATCTCTAGCACCACAGGCAACAAAATTAAAATATGGAAAGGCACAGCTCTGTAGCACCAGACTGAGACTTTTTCTTGATATACTCATCAAGATTTGTTTTCTCACCATGTAGTCCAGTGTGGTTGAGTGTCATATCCCATAAGCACCTGATGTCATCTGGTTCTGAGGTGCACACTGAGAAAGACACTCTACAGCCAATTCTAAGGACTGGAGAGACTGCCCAGAGGTTAACAATGACTACTACTCATACAGAGGACCCAAGTTCGGTATCCAGCACCCACATCAGGCTTATGACGACCTGTAACTCCAGCTCAGGGAATCCAGCATTCTCTCCTGGCATCTATGGGCCCTGCTCTCACACATACATGGCTACACACAGATGCATATGTCGCTTTAAAAATAATAAAAGTAAATATTTTTTAAAAAGAGAGTATAACACTAAGGACTAAATTATAATGTGCACCTACTACATGCTACACATGGCTGCGCACCTACTACATGCTACACATGGCTGCAATACCTTACACCTATGCTGTCTAAACAGTGGTCCCCAGCCACATGCAGCTAGGGAGCTCTTGACTGGCTAGCTGGATTTGAGGTGCATTCCAAGTGTAAAAGACATTTTGGATTTCAAAGAAAACACACACAAAAGTTTAAAATAGCTCATTAATAATTTAAGGTGATTATGCACTAAAATGATAATCTTTGAATATATGAATGAACTATTTCTTATAATTTTCTCTTTATTTTAGTTTTTAAATGACTACCAGAATATTTTAAATTACCTACGCATCTCACATTTGAGACTTCTAAATACTCTCAATTTTGGTTTTGTTCGTTTTTGGTTTTTGAGACAGGATCTCTCTACATAGCTCAGGCTGTCCTGGAACTATGTAATCATGCTGACTTCACATTCAGAGATCAGCCTCCCTCTGCCTCTTGAATGCTAGAATTAAAGGCATGTGCCACCATGCCTGGCCCCTTCAATTTTGCTTAATTTCTATAACAAGCCAATGAGATCTAATTGCTCAGGTGAAGAAGCTGAGGCAGTAAAAGATCATAAACCCAGTGGCAGAGCCAGAGCTGAGCCCAGTCTCTCTCTCTCTCTCTCTCTCTCTCTCTCTCTCTCTCTGTGTGTGTGTGTGTGTGTGTGTGTGTGTGTGTGTGTCCTGCAACTGAAATACTATTTTGGGAAGATCCTTTGCTTTCAGATGGTACGTGTAAGGTAGGCAAGCCATGCAGCCTTCTGCCCAGTGAGAAAACAACAGAAAACGAGGAACCAGAATCATTTCATTTGGGGGCTTTTGGCATCCCAAATAAAATTTAAGTCAAAATAATTAAAGTGATTAATTAGTGGCAACTGATGAAGTTTTAGGAGAAGCTGGGTAGACTTGAAGCCAGGAGGGGTTGCTACATGCTGTCAGCAAGAGCATTATAGACCTCTTACCTTAACTAGTAACACTAGAAACTTGGCCCTTCTCCTGTAGCCACAAGTAGGTTCAATCCCTGAATTATTTACAGAAAAATTAGGATACTGTGACAGAATTTGCATGTCAAAGAGAAAGGAGCCCATATAGCACTCTGCTGCGCCTTGGGCCAGGTCAGGATCCCTTTGAAAGCATCAGCACTGTGTTGCCTTTGTAGAGATTTTCTTTGTGCAAAAGTTTGTTTTCTTCCTGCCACTGACCAGCTTTTCCTTAGTACTGACTGTGTGAAGTTCTGTTAGCATGCTAGAGAGAGGAGCATGCTCTGTGCCTAACCGAAAAGTAGACACGAAAGGGATGAAGTCGAATCTAGCCAGGACCCAACCTAAGGATGTCTCCTGACTCTGTGTGTACACTAGAACGTCTTTAAAGACAACTTTTCATCATAAAACAATATAGAATTATCATAGGAAAAAAGTATACAGTTAGGGGTGGTGAGACAGCCCAGCAGTTAAGAAAGCACTGCTGCTCTTCAGGGTCCCAGGTTTGGCTCCCAGACCCACCTGACCTCTCCCAACACCTAGGACTCCAGTTCCCAAGGCCCCTCTGGCTCTGCAACACTGCACACATGTAAACAAACAAACAAACATTAAAATTTTAACAATAGACACAACTAGACAAAGATATGGTACTAAATAAAATATCAAACTCCCCCTGTTAGGGCTGTTGCCCCTGGCCTAGTGCAGAGTCTACCATCGAGTGTGCACGCCTTTCCCCTGACTTTGGTTTTCCAATGTGGTTCTTTCTTTGTAGCCCGGACTGGCCTTGAACTTTCAACCCCCCTGCCTCTCTCTGCCTCTTGAATGCTGAGATTAAAGGTGTGTGGTCCCACATAAACTAATTTTAAATAAAAGACAGTGTGCTTTTAGTAAAAACAAGTCTCTGTCATTTTTATCCATAGAATTCTCTTCTGTTGTTTGATTAACCAATCATCAGGGTTTTTTTCTTCACTAACAATATTTAGTATGTACCTATTCTAGAGCTATATATTTGACAACAAACACTATTTATGTATATATATATATGACTATTGAAATACTTTTTTTTTTTTTGAGACAGGGTTTCACTGTATAGCTCTGTAGATCAGGCTAGCCTTGAACTCTCAGAGATCCACCTACTTCTTTGAGTGCTGGGACTAAAGACTGTGTCACCACAGCCCAGCTTTTTTTTTTTTTTTTTTTTTGATGCAGGATCTCACATAGCCCAAGCTGACATCCAAATTGCTATATACTTAAGGATGGCCTTGAAGTAATTCTCCCGTTTCCACTAGCTGAGCTCTCAGATTGCATGTGTGCACTACCATACCTACCATATGTGGTGCTGGGGATTGAACCCAGGGCTCCATGCGTGCTAAGAAAGTACCTTGCTAACATTCTCAGTCCCTGGCTGGTGGTCTTGGTAGCTGTTCACCCTTAGAAGCAGTGTCACAACCATCTCTCTGCATCCTTATGTACTACCCATGCAGGATAGCAGTTGAGCAGAAACCACACGCCAGGAGGCTTTCTTCACTGCTGATCTCATTTAACTTTCCTAACCCAAGAAGTAAGGTCATTGTGATCCCAACTTCCAGAGGACAACCAGGGGACATTAAATGATTTGCTTGGGTCACATTTGGGAAGTACAGAGCTAGTGTTCAAGCTTAAACCTTTGGGCTAGTGGCATGTGAAGAAATGGCAGCTCGGAAGGGTGGAAACATTGCTTAAATGCTGAATTTCCATTTAGTTTTTTAGTTTTGTTTTCAGGACAGGGTCTTATCTAACCTTGGTCCACCCCAAACTCACTTTGTAGGCAAGGCGGGCCTTGAACTCATCTTCCTGCCTCCCTCTCCTGAGTGCTAGGATGTTCACTCTGTTCTTATAGTTACGGTTGCTCTGACAAACTGCTGGGATGTTGGGTGTCGGCAGGAGTGAGGAAGCATGTCTGTGGGTCTGTCTTCCCATCACTGATCCCTCTTGGACCTGCATGACTGATACACACGCAGTTCTTTCACCTGGAGTCCATTTCCCTCACAGACACTGAGGGCCTTTCTCCTTCCTGTCTCTGTACTCCAGCAAATCACACCCAGTGCTGGATTCTCCCAGAGTTCCAAGGTTTGCATTTGACCGGTTCCTTTTCAGTGAGAGAAGAAATTGGGCCAAGAGCTCCTGTTTTCCTTTGCTTTGGTTTTTTTGTTGTTGTTTTGTTTTCTCCTAATTTGAGTATCAGTAAAAGACAAGAATTACGGAGTTGTTTGTAACAGACAGTTGTAGCATTCATAGGAAGGTATAAGGAACCTCGGGAGGATGGGTGGTTATCAAGGCAATGGTTTCTAGTTAACTCAGTGTTTGACAGTGTATCCTGTAGAAAGTGTGTTTGAGGAGACACAGATAGATCCATTTAAAAGGGAGTGTGCAGACAACAAAGTGGTAAAGGACTGTATGCTCTTTTGGAGAGTCACAAGTCACCTTAGCATGTTAAAGATGCTGAGAAACTAGAGTAAAACCATTCAGATTTGGGGTTTAATCACTTGATATTTAGGAAAAGAGATGTAATATGAAGGATAGAAAGCATGCCACAGTGAGCACGTGCCTGTTCGCCAACTCGAGGATGCAGTGCTGCCCGGCACCGTGTGCTTCTCTCTGGTCACAACGCTCATCTCCCTTGCCTTGGTACAGAAATGTGCATCTCTATCAGTTAGGCCTGGATTTCTACATAACATGTTTACTTTTGCTTGGTTTGAATCACAACAGAAGTGATACTATACTTTCCTCGCCGGCATTGCCTCTACGATTTATCTGTATCATTGCTTGTGACCTTGTTCACTGTTTTCAGTGCTGTATAACATTTCCTTCTGTGGACAAACCAGTTCATTTCTGGGTCACCCGTGTACTGAAACCTGGAAGGGTTTTTTGTTGGGTTGATTGTGGTTTTTTTTTTTTTAAATCTATTTTGCTATTGCTTCTTTCAAGAAGAAAAAAACATGAGCCAGGAGTATTGGCATAATATGATTCTATTGTCTGAGAGCATAAAGATGCTTATAGTGACTGTAAGCTAGCACCTGAGGCAGGAGAGAATATACCTGTCCTCGATGATCCCAGGCTCCAGCCAGGGAAGTAAAGAAACGTGTATCTCTCAAATTAGAGTATGATTATAGTCCCTAGGGACATGCAAGAAAACAAAATAAATGTTAACATGTCTTTTGGAGTATTTATTTTCCTATAATTTGGGAGATATGCAAAGAATTAAGTTAATAAAATAAAATGAACTTGGGGGGGGGCAGGAAAGTACAAAGGCTTCCAGGAAAATAGAGAATTCCCAAGTGTGGGATTCAGTGTGTGCCACACTTGGCTTAAGGGTATTTCTACATAGTACATAAGGACATAAACCCCACATAGTCCATTTTTATATTGCACATACTTAGTGTGTATATGGAAGGGGCATGCATGGCACGGCCACATGTGGACAGCAGAAGACAACTTTTGTTTTTTGTTTTGTTGGTTTTTTTTTTCGAGACAGGGTTTCTCTGTGTAGCCTTGGCTGTCCTGGAACTCACTCTATAGACCAGGCTGGCCTCGAACTCAGAAATCCACTTGCCTCTGCCTCCCCAGTCCTAGGATTAAAGGCGTGCGCCACCACTGCCCGGCCAGAAGACAACTTGTGGGCACGAGTTCTCCCTTTCCACCACAGGCATCCAAAGGTCACACTCAGGACATCAGGCTTGGCATCACACACCTTCTCCCACAACGCCGCCTCACCAGCCAGTCTGCGTGTGTACATTAGTCAGGCCTCACGAATCTGCCTTCCCCTCCTTGTATCCTCCCTCGTCTGTAATGTCTGCCTGTGGACTACAGTGAAAAGGACAAAGATGATGACTTAGATATGGACATACATATGCAGCATTGCTGAAGTATTGTCTAGGGACAGTTATTCAAAGCAATTACCTTAATACACAACATAAATGCTGTGTTGGTTTCTGGTCTGTCACCAGAGACTAAAAAATAAAGATGATACAAGCATTTTTAAAAGAACTCTTTTTACTTTATGAGTGTTTGCCTCCATGTATGCATGTGTACTGTATGTATCCCTGATGCCTGCAGAAGCCATCAGATGCCCTGGAACTGGAGTTACAAATGTTTGTGAGCCACATGGGAGTGCTGGGAACTGAGCCCAGGTCTTGTAGCCCAGCGCCTGCTTTTCTGAGTAGGACTTGAGTTTTCTATGTTTGCTTTTCCGAGTTAAGAGTGAGGCCCTCGATGGGCAGTGGTGGCGCACACCTTTAATCCCAGCACTTGGGAGGCAGAGACAGGTGGATTTCTGAGTTCTAGGCCAGCCTGGTCTACAGAGTGAGTTCTAGGACAGCCAGTGCTACACAGAGAAACCCTGTCTCAGGGAAAAAAAAAAAAAAAAAAGAGTGAGGCCCTCTCAGTCTGTCCATCTGTAAAGCTGGGCAGCACCCTAGTGGCAGCACACTCCAAGCAGCGTGTTGACTACAGTCCTAGTGCTGTCTGTGCCACACCCCTGCCCAGATGTGCTTGTGCATCTGGCTGTTAAGGTAGGACTCATAGCTGTGGTCCTGCACACATGTAGTTCAGTGAAGTTCAGTCATGCACAGTAAATGTTTGTTAAATTGAATTTAACTGAACTGGATTGGATCCCAGCTCCACAAGAGAGTTTTTAGTTTGTTTTTAGGTGAGATTGAATTTTTAGAAATCTAGGCAAGCCATTCTTTTTGTTTCATTGTTTTTAAACACAGTCTAAATTTAGGATGCAGCTACCTACCAATATGTTTGTCACCCATAATTTTTAAGCACTCTGAGCAGTGAGTCATCAAAGTCCCTAAATAGATATTTGAAAAGTCACAATAGCCCTGGGAAACAAAATTAGGTTTGGCAAATACCGTGTTTTCTCTTTGCAGTCAGAAATGTGTTGTCTTACTGATCTACATGGGAGGACCATTCTGTATAATTTTAGCAAGTTCTTTCTTTCCCTTCATACTGGAGTTGAAAATGAGCAAAGATCACCTGACAAGTTCCCACAGGGCGCGCAGCAGCTTCCTTCTTCCTGGAAACCTGCCGGGTTTCCTTCCCAGACGGCAATGCTGCGTTCTCCTGACCCTGATTCAGCCCCTCCAGCATTGCCAGTCTGATAGTGGAAAGGAGGCCACACAGAGGCACCTGTGTTTCAGTAGAAGGCAGTGGCCATGGCCTCTACTCTGTCCCTTCATTTTCGTCTCTAATAGAGTTTAGAGTTTAAATTCTCCGAGCCCCAGTCTTCCAGTTCTGAACTATAAAGCAGAGTGAGGACTTTTCATTCTCCCCTCACCATACAGCATGCTTACAAACGCCGTCAAAATAACCCTAATGTTAGAGAGAAGCACCTCTCACCAGTGGGCAGCTACTCATTCATCTATCCAGTCTGTGTGTTTTGGGCGGCTTTGCTAAGCCTCAGAGAACTGGCTGAGTAAGCCGTACTCCAGCTTAAGCAGACCCCGACTCAGTGAAAGGTAAGAACCAACCAACACCTCAGGTTGCCCCACCCTCTACATGCATGCTGTGACACACATCATACACACACAAAGGCTTTTTAGAAAGATTTTAAACAGGAAAGAATATCCAATAGGATAAGAGCTGTGTTTTAGGAAAATATATGTAAATATGTAACAATGTAACAATGTAACAATGGTCGGACCTAAGGCGGTGGTTCTCAACCTGTGAGGATGCATATACCAGATATGTACATTACCATTCATAACAGTGGCAAAATTAGTTATGAAGTAGCAACAAAATAATTTTATGGTTGAGGGTCACCACATGAAGAACTGTATTAAAGGGTCACAGCCTTAGGAAGGTTGAGACCCACTGTCCTAAGGTAATACATAAAACCTTGCCCTTAAAAGATCTGGGGTCCCATAGTTTCTTTTTAAAGTGTCTGTGGGTAGGGACACTTGCTACCAAGTTTGATGACCTGAGTTGAACCTCTGACCTCTACACAAACACTGTGGCACATGGCATAGCATAGCAGCTACATTTACAATCTCATCACTTAGGAGGCTCAGGGAAAAGGCTGTGTGAAGCCAGCCTGCATTACACAGTGAGCTCCAGGCCGGCTAGAACAATGTCACAAAATCCTGTCCAAGAACAGGAACACAGAATAATGTGCACAAAGGCGTTGTCCTCCTGGGCTGGATGTTCCATCCGACATACTAGGACTTGGCACACAGTATTGGCCAGAATTTCTCCAGCTTTAGTCATGTTTCTTACCCAGTTCAGTGCTGCGAGGGTGGTGCTCTGTTTTGGTGAGGCTTTTGTTTTTCTGCCAAATAACCTGGAATCTCTTGTCAGTTTCCTAGAGGAAGTCCTGGCTTCTGGGCTGCACAGCCGCAGCAGGGAGAGCTCACAGGCCACCTCAAGGTCAGCAAGCAGAAGATGAGATGGCAATCAAGAATGGTAAGAATTGGGCCCTGGTGGCGCACGCCTTTAATCCCAGCACTTGGGAGGCAGAGGCAGGCGGATTTCTGAGTTCGAGGCCAGCCTGGTCTACAGAGTGAGTTCCAGGATAGCCAGGGCTATACAGAGAAACCCTGTCTTGAAAAACTAAAAAAAAAAAAAAAAATGGTGAGAAGGTCACTGCCTCCTGCCTACCCTGCCTCGGCCCTTCCCTGCTGACCAGGGCTTCAGGATGACCCTTGTGTTTGTTCTAGCTTACTCCAGGTAACCCTGATTCCTGAACTGCTGGCACAGACACCAGGACTGCCAATGATGAGCCCACCCCAACCCAACCCACTTGTGATTCTGTATCAAATAAATATGTTCTTTGTGTATTTGACAGCACAGTGGCTTCAGTGTTTGATGGGCTTTGTTAAGATGGTACATGAGAAATGTGTTGTCAGAGGTAAGAGGGATTCAGAAAGCCATGTGAGACACATGGCACCATTACGTATGTCCTGTCTTCTCTTGATATCCTCAGCAAGTGAAGTTGTGACATGAGCCAGCCATGGTTAAGGACAATGGAATCAGACTTTCCCCCCAAAGCAGGCTCAGAAAGGCAAATCCTTTTCTGTCCAAGTAGAGTGTTCTAGAAAGGTTGACCACTGCATGTAAAAACTAGCAACTACAGCTTCCTCCTCCAGGAGACTGCTCCCCTTCAGACAGACACACCTACTGAGACCAGCTAACCTCTCCCCTGGGCTGTACATAAGTGCACAGAGGCTCCAGGCTGTCATGGCAGCTGCAGCTCCATCAGAGTGCGGACAGCCCATCTGGCCCCAGCTTTTCTGGACCCATGTTTGTGTATGTTCTTTCCTCTGCCCTAGTCAGGGTTCCAGGACCAAGGCTCAGGGGACACAGCCCTCATCTCTCACACTCATTTCTTTGGAGAGCCATTTGCTATGGCATTGAGAACCCATGTGGTCACAGTAAGAAACCATCTGCAGAGGTGTGAGTGATTTTCTTTGATTTCTTTGAGGCTCATCCATGGGAATTCATAAGATGAGACTCGGGATGGTGTCAGACAATGCAGGCACAGCCTGTATCCAGGGCCTGTTTAATTATGCAAGCAGATGAAAGCTCTGGTCTGTTTTGCCTCTCCTGAAAGCAGTGGTGGCATCATTATAGCAGGAAGTCAGTGTCCTCATGTACATGTGTGTGTTCATGTACATGTATGTGTGTGCGCATGCAGGTGTGAATGCCCTTGAAACCAGAAAAGGGCATTCAACCCCTGGGCTGGTGTTAGAGACCCTGAACTCAGGTCCTCTGCAGGAGCAGCAGGCACACTTAACTTCTGAACTCCAGTGCCTTATGTGTTGATGAGCATTTTCTAGCATCATTCACATCTGTCACATTTATATAACCAGTCCAGGACATATCGGTCTTTTGTGGCTGGCTCAGTTTCCTCCTCCATGAAGTGAAAATAATTAGTGCCTTCCTTATATGACAGTAGAACTAACCACAATGACCCAGTACAATGACTGCAGAGCTAATTCTAGTATTACTGGTCTCTTTTTATTTAAAAAAAAAAAAAATTTTAGTTAAGGAGATATGTTTTTAATAAACTCTTCCTCTCTCCCACAGGTTAAAATGCCCTGGTCAAAACACCAACCCTATTTTTAAAATAGGATTTTAAAGTCAAGAATATTTGTTTTTAAATGTCAGCTCAGATATTTCTGCCCAGTAAACTTACAAATAGCAGTTCACAAGATGTTACCTCTGAGAGTTTTTTGCTTATCCCCCTAACTGCTGAGTACAGCTATTGGTGATGCTCTTACAGGTGGGCATGCTAAGCCACATGAGTCCTAGAGAGATTAGCTCAAGGGGTGTGTGTGTGTGTGTGTGTGTGTGTGTGTGTGTGTTGCTCACTCAGTGCTATAACAATGGGTGTAAAAGAAACCAGAGGTGCTATTCCAATTTCTCACTTAAGCACTGGTCTCTAAAAACAGTCCCACATAGATCCAAATGCAGGTGCCATGAGGTTCACTTGGTGAAAAAGCCAGCTTTAAAGCAAACCAGCTGGCTTATAGGAACATGCAGTGTCAAGGCAAAGAAGCAAAGGTGAGGGAGAAGGCCAGGATTATGACATTAATATTTCAGGTTACTGGGAAGGAGGGAGCCAGGAGGGATAGGGACCAGCCAGAGATTTATATAACGTCTCAAGACACAGACAAGCAGAGAAGGTTCTGCAGCCCACATGCATCTGCTCTAGAATCTGAAAATTACTTTGGTTATTTTTTCCGAGTCCCTCCGCCTGATGTTTCACAAAGCACTCCTGTCTGATGCTGTGCAGAAAGCCCAGAGTCTTGCACACTGGAGAGACTCTAGTATCTGTTGACTGAATGAAAGCTCCAGAGGAGAGGGAGATGAGGCAAAGTCATGAATTCCTTCTGCCTTGGGCCAAATCTGTCTATTTCCTCCTTGGAGTGCTGGTGATTAAGCTAGCACCCCTGCTGAATGCTAGGTAAAGAGCTCCATGACAGAGCCACACACACCCTCAGCCCCCTATTTAAACTTGGTAAGTCAGATGGAGACAGGAGGATTGGCAGATCAAGACCAGCCTTGGCTATGTAGCAAGTCTGAAAGCAGCATAGGCTGTGTAAGCCCTTGTCTTAAAAAATAAAGACAAAATAATCCAAAGCATTCTTACCTGCACAGCCAACAAGTTCCGAAAAGCTCTGATAGGCTAATTCCCTCAGCTGTGTCCTCAAGCTGGCACACAGGCTCCCTCCTAAAGCCTTTCTCACTCATTTCTTTGCCTTTTAAACAGGGCAGTACCAAACCAAGATGGGGAGGGGATAGTCTGGAAAGCGTGCGGGCTGTGTGTATACAACATCTAAAAGGTAGACCGGGATTAGGAAGCCTCCATACTAACTCTGTACCAGCAGTGTGTCGGTGTGAGCATGGCAAGTGGTTCACTGTGCTGGATTGATCTTTTCCATAGAGATAATAGCCTCCTTCTTATATGCTTGTAAGTACCATATTTTATAAAATGGTACTCAACATTTTTAAGTGCCAAACTAAAAGCATTTTGAAAGCATAAAGTTCTGTATCCACCTGAAATAGAAATCAATTAATATGGCTAGTGAGATTACAGGATTGGGAAACAAAGTGGGTCTGAGAAGGGGTGTCTTTCTTGATAAATTCTCCCCCCAAAAAGCCCAAGCATCCTCCACGCCTCAAACCACAAACTTACCACCACTTCATCTTGGACGGCTCTGGAAAAAAGATTATTCCCCCTGCTCTGTGCCAAGAAGCTGTACTCATTTCGTGGTGGTTGTGTTTACCATACCCCAGGTAATAGGTTTATTAGCTTACTGTCTGGTAGTAATTGAACTTAAAAGACAACACTTGGGTCCTCACGGGGCTTTCATGGGTCAGCTGATCCTCCTTTTACCAGGTAGGGGAACGGAGACCCAGGAGTGGTGAGGAAAGCAGGGCTCAAACTTGGGCTTCCTCCAAGCCTCGTCAGAAACACGGGGCTCAAAAGGGCTCGCAGTCCGCGCGTCCCCCGGGCCTCTGGGCCATTGCACGCGTGTTTACCGCAGGCCTCGCGGGGCGCTCACGTCGAGAGTAGGTCGAGAGTGGAGACTCCCCGGGCTCCGCCAGTCGGAGTCTGCGGGTCGGCGGCGGCCGCTCTCCCACGGCGCCTCCGCTCCATTCCGTTCGCCACGCCTCGGGCCCGCCCCCATCGCCGCGCCTCCCGGTTATCCGCTCGCGCCTCCGCCGGGTGCCGGGTCGGAAACAAAGGCGGGGGGCGGGGAGCACACGGCGGCGGCGCCGCCGCGGTCCGCCCTTCATTCGGAGCCCGCGACGTCAGCGGCGGTGGCCGGGGCCCGTGCGGCGGGGGGCGGGCATGGGTGGCGAGGGCGGCGGGGGCAGCGGGGGCCCGGCCTGCGGCTAGCGCGAGCGGCCGAGCGAGCAGCGGGCGCGGCCGCCCGATCCCGCCATGAAGAAGAGCGGCTCTGGCAAGCGGGTGAGTGCGCGGCGCGGGGACAATGGGGCCGGGGCTGGCGGGGGGGGGGGGGCGGGGAGGGCGCGGAGACCCGTCTGAGCCGCTGCTCCTCGTCTTGCCCCGGGCAGGGGCCTCCGGATGGAAACCATCAGTCTGCGGCGCCCGAGAAGGTCGGCTGGGTCCGGAAATTCTGCGGGAAAGGGATTTTCAGGGAGATTTGGAAAAACCGCTATGTGGTGCTGAAAGGCGACCAGCTCTACGTCTCCGAGAAGGAGGTAGGCGCCCTTGCCAGAGCCGTCGGGACCCCGTCCCCACGGCGGCTAGTTCTCAGGCTTGCCCCGCCTCCATCTCTGCAAGTTCAGGGGTCGCAAAAGTCCTGTGTCTGCAGAGAAAAGTCACCCCCGAGTGAGAGAACCTGAGTGGGATTTAGGAGTTTACTTATTGATGTGCCTTTGCGGACACCTTTCTCAGAAGTTCTAATGTCTGCCTCCTCTCGCTCGATTCTGGCCCCCTAAAATACGATTGGGGGGTTTTGTTTTTGTTTAATTTGCTGTTGAAACACACTAATATTCTAATCCCTCGACCCTTCCTGCCTTCCCCACCCCAGCCCACCACCCTTTCCGTTCCTGGGGGGTTGTAGGTCCCCTGAGTAGCACAGTCCCCCAAATCATAGAAAACACAACTTGGAGTCAGTCTCTGGGACCAGGGGTAGAGTAGCCATGAATGCCAGATTTTGTAGGAGCCAGTACTGAACCAGGCTTGTTCCTCACCTTCCACTCCACTTAAAGGGTAAAAGAAAAAAAATCAAGGAACTCATATTCTGCCCATCTTTATTTGTAGACAGGGGGATGGAGTTACGATTGTGAGCGCCTGTGTATGTCTCCGCGGCTTTGGCTCTGTAGTTTTACAGGAAACAGCAGCCCACATGGGGTCTGAATGTAAAGCCAGGTCGTGGAATCCAGACCCCTTTCCCCGTTTGTGAAACCCTCTTGTCTCAATAACAAGAATGCTGAGAAACTGAACTTGCTTCCCTGTGACTGTCTACAGATGATGGTCCTTCGTGTCCCTTTCAGACTGGCCCTCCCTTGCCTGCATGCCCTCACTCAAAACCGACTGAGTGGGAAGTTCTCCCTTAGGTCTAACCTGTTCTGCTTTTGTCACTGGACACTTGCTTTCTGCCCTTGTATTGGGGTAAATAAAGCCTTTTATGGTGTCGAAGCAGATACACTTGCAGCCCGAGAGAGCTACTCATCTGAAAACAGTCTACTGAGACAAGCAGAGAGAACTAAACAGTGTTGAGCCTCCAAGTCCCTCTTGAAGGGGCCTAAACATAACTGTTGGAGAGGCTTGGGAGCAGGCTAAGGGAAGACTTGACAGGGTTTGCTCTTGAGGGTCACTGCTATCTGCTCTCAAACCCTACAGAGAGCTCCCCCAAGGATTCTCTTGTTTTCTACTTTTGTTTATTTTAAAAGCCGCAGCGTTTGTTACTATGTATCTCCCGTTTTCCCAGAACTTCATAATGCCAGGAAATGTAGTTAGCAATCAGGAAGGGCTTCCTAAATGTCCAAGGGGAAACCAGAGGACAGTGAAGGACTACACAGCCTTCTTTCCTTCTTATATTTGTCCGAAGGGGGCAAAAGTACATGGTTACTTTGTTAATAAACCTGTGTTTGAGATGCAGAGGGAGGGTAGGATGACCTCAGCCTGGAGTGTCCGCTGTCCTCTGACTCAGGAGCATCTGACTAGACCTGGGGCCAGATGCCCCTGCTGGGAAGGGCAGTGGAAAAGAGGGAATGGAACCTTATACTGACCCTTCTTCAGAACCATTTCCATGGTCCAGTGGGCCTGGGCTAAGTAAGGGCTGCCAAAAGACAATTTATTGGGCCTGTAAACAAAAGCAGCAGCAAAGCAATAGACTGAAGATGTAAAACCCAAAAGCATACTGTATTTGCAATTTACATGCTGATGCAAAAACAAAAAAGAAAGGAAACATTGCTCAGCATTCCGTTTCAGTCCTCCTTTTGTGGGAAGGCAAGGTCTTCCATAACTTCTTCCTCTAGACGCCCCTTCCGTGGGTGTTGTGGGTCACTCCTTACTGTCCAAGGGCATCCTTTCTTAAAGAGGGCTGACCTGATCAATGACCAGAGGCAGGAACAGATCCATACGTTAGGGTGACTTTGAGGTAGAGGAAGTTAGGTTGAAAGCAATGCTTAGTACATCTCTGAGCCATGAGACAGAAGGGTTAATTTGGAAGATGTAGTCATAAATGAGATTTTGGGAATTCGGTGTGAGGAAGGGACAGAATACAATAGAGAGCAAGGTGCCAGGGTATCTATCTTTTCTGGGCACTGGCATCTACTTCTCCTGCTGCCTGCCTCACCCAGCCTCCCGCCCTTGCGCTTCCTGACCTCTGTCAACCCCCAGATTGCCTTATCTGCCTTGCCCACACCAGGAGAGCTCCCTTCCCTTCCCTTCCCTTCTCCTCCCCTGGGGAAACAGAACAAGTGAGTCCCTTCCCCTGGCTGCACACACCCAGCTCTTTCCTCTCCAAGCGTTCTGGCCTCTGCTGATAGTCTCTCTGGGGAAGGCACGGGAGAGGAGGTTGCTGCATCATCCCACATTCCAGCCTGTGTTGATGTGAATTGTTCTGCAGTGATTCTTGTCCCAGGTCCACCATAATGTTTAAGGCCCTCTTCCCAGCCAAAACTCAGGGAGCCCTAGAAAGGGGAGAACCCTGAAGAGCCAAACCTTGCCAGACAAATGGCAATAGATGAATTTTCTCCATGCTCCCCCACAGCACATGTCCTCAACAATTCAAAAGGATGGGCAGATCGGCTACAGGCTAGTAGATGTCTGCCAAGGGAGACGTGGGCATTTGCTTGGTTTCAACTTTTTCCCGGGGAAACATGACCGGCTTCTTCCTGGCATATTCGCAACCAAGTGGGGGGCGTGGGGAAGCCTGCTGATCAGGAAGTCTCCTATAACGTCCTACATCAGAAGAGAGAGCAGGTGGAAAGGAACACTCTGTGGAGCATAATATTCCCTGAGGCCAGAGGCAGCCCTTTGTCCTTTTCAGATGTTGGCTGCCTTTTCCCCTTCCCCTGGACTAGTAGTGGTCACTCTTGTCTTCCTTACTTGGAAGGATCAGAGCAGTTCATTCACCACATCCCTTTAAGGACATACCCCTTTAAGGACTTGTAAGCTGTGTCCTTCAGAGACAGAGGGTCATGGGTAGAGGGGGGCACTGGGATGGTAGCTTGTGGGGAGTGGGTTAAACAGAACCCCATACAAGGACTCGGCTCAGTGCCATCTCCCAAGTACACACCTTGGGTAGGGTGGCTTCCTGCTGTCCCCCCCCCCCCTTCCTCTGGAGGAGAGGCAGAGGAAGTAATTTTATCCTTATGACACGCAACCTCCCGTAGGTAAAAGATGAGAAAAATAGTCAAGAGGTGTTTGACCTGAGCGACTATGAGAAGTGTGAAGAGCTCCGGAAATCCAAGAGCAGGAGCAAGAAAAATCACAGCAAGTTCACCCTGGCCCGATGCAGACAGCCGGGCACCACGGTAGGCCGCCTTCACTGCGGTCCTGGCTGCAGGGCCCAGAATTAATCTCCCTCTGGCTTTTATTATCTAACTGGAGAATATTCTGACCAATTCCTCTCCTCTGGGCAGGCCAACCTATACCTCCTCAGCCATAAAGATCTCTCTCTCTTTCTCCCCCCCCCCCACTTACACACACACACACACACACACCTACTGTACATATGTACATATTCTCTTGGGGGAACATTATTGGTGCTTCTTCCCTGATGGGTGTCTGAAGTTCAAGGGAAGCCAGGGAAGCCATGCTTGTTTCATCCTGTGTCCTCAGACATTTAAAGATCATTACTACCTAAGCTAAGTCACACCTCCCCTAGATGTCTCCAGTATCATCTTCTTAGCTCCCCTCCATCTTTGCTAAAACAACCTGTGCATTCTGCAGGAACAAACTCTGGGTTCTTTCAGTCATTGATGATCACAGAAGCGAGTCTCTTCTTCCAGGAGCTGGTGTCAGGAATTATTTCTTTGGGGAGGGGGCAGTTATAATTTATTTGTAAAACCTTAGCTAAAACAAGAATGTCCCCTCACAGGCACCCAACCTCATCTTCCTGGCGGTGAGTCCTGAAGAAAAAGAGTCATGGATCAACGCCCTGAGTTCTGCCATTACCAGAGCTAAAAACCGGATCTTGGATGAGGTCAGGAGCTTGTTGTGGGAAAGGGGGTGGGTGTTAGGGTAGAAAGTAAGCTGTGACTCCCTAGATGAGAAAGGCTGTTTTGTGGAGCGCCTTTAGGTTCCCCCAGCTTGGCCGCGGTGGCCGTTGCTGCCACTGCTACTGCTGCTGCTGCTGCTGCTGCTTCTCTTCCTCCTCTCCCTCCCCTTCCCCCTCCCCTGCCCTCCCCCTCCCCTCCCCTCTCCCTTCCCTCTCCCCCTCCTCCCCCTCCCCTTCCCCTTCCCCCCCTCCTCCCCCTCCTCCCCTTCCCTCTCTTCCTCCTTCCCCCTCCTCCCCCTCCCCTTCCCCTACCCCTCCTCCTCCTTCTCCTCCTCCTCCTCCTCCTCCTCCTCATCTTTTGAGACAGAGTTTCCCTCTGTAGACCAGGCTGGCCTCAGAGATCCACCTGCCTTTGCCTCCCAAGAGTTGAGATTATAGGAATGTGCCACTATGTCCTGACCTTTCTCAGGCCCTGTTGTGTCGTCCCCTCCTAGGCCCCCCC
>JADRCH010000206.1:452588-602285 GCA_019843965.1 Rhynchomys soricoides | reverse complement strand
CATCAAAGGCTCAGGAGACCCCTCCACCCTACGTCCCCGCCTTTGATTTGATTCCTCTAAATCAAAATGACTTACTCAGCACCTAGCATGAGTCAGACATCTCTGTTCTCAAAAACTTCTGAGGAAATGAGAAATGCCCCCCAGGACAGGAAAAGCAGAAGTGTTGGGTGCAGAATGATGTGGACTGCCATGTGGTGGCCAGCCACTCTCGGGGGTGACAGTAAGTGCTACACACCTCACAGCAAACCCTCTACTAAATGAAGTGTAGTGTTTTCTCTCGTTCAGCCTTGCTCCAAGTCTAGGGAGAGGCTGCCCATGCAGGAGGAAGAACACAGACCTTGGAGTCAGCAGACCCTGAGGAGGACCCATGGTCACTGGGCTGCCTGAAAAGAGGGGCAGGGGCGATTTCTTTCAGAAAGTGGTTCTCAGAGAAATGGTCACAACAGTGGGTGCGTGATAGCACAGAAAATACTGAATTCCCTTTATCACTTCTGTTCATTACAATACTTAAATAGGGGGACAGTGGGCTGGAGAGATGGCTCAGCAGTTGGGAGCAGTGGCTGCTCTTCTAGAGGACATGGGTTCAATTCCCAGCACCCACATGGCAGCCCACAACTGTCTGTAACTCAAAGATCTGACACCCTCACACAGACATAACCTGCAGGCAAAGCACCAAAATACATAAAATAAAAATAAATATAAAAAAGAAGACAGCAAGGTTCATTACAAGGCAAGGGTTCAGAGTTCAGATATCAGAGTGGAGCTAAGGTGTGTGGGCAAGAGAATGGAGGCCAAGGATCATCCTCCTCCATCTGTCTATGTGGATTTACTGTGACACATACACATGGGTCATCCCCATGATGCTTAAGAGTCTACAGCACAGAAGTAGACACTCCCTTCAAAGCTTGTAATGGAGCAGAAAACAGACAATATGCAGGAAAGGGTAAGTTACAGAAAAGCAAAAGAGAGAAATTCAAATCACCATCAAAGGAATCAAACAGTGGAGGAGAGGGTCTCAGTGGAGTGGAGGGGTCCTCTTCAGGGAAAGGACCTCAGCCTGTATTATTCGTTCACTGCCTTCCTTCCCATCTCTTTCCCAGGCTTCGACCTCTACCTCAGATGGGATGCTAACATTAGACCTGATCCAAGAAGAAGACCCTTCCCTTGAGGAGCCAGCCTCTTGTGCTGAGAGCTTTCGGGTTGATCTGGACAAGTCTGTGGCCCAGCTGGCTGGCAGTCGACGGAGAGCGGACTCAGACCGGATTCAACCCTCTTCACACCGAGCAAGCAGCCTTTCTCGGCCTTGGGAAAAAGCAGACAAGGGAGCCCCCTACACCCCGCAAGCACTGAAGAAGTTACCCAGTACAGAGAGGAGCCGATGTGCCTCCCTGGAGGAGATCCTATCCCAGAGGGACACTGCCCCAGCCCGCCCTCTCCACCTTCAAGCTGAGGAATCCCTAGTCCCTGTCCCCTCCCAGCCAGGGCAGCTGTCCCGGATCCAGGACCTGGTAGCACGGAAACTGGAGAAGACTCAGGAGCTGCTGGCAGAGGTTCAGGGACTGGGAGATGGCAAGCGGAAGGCCAAGGACCCCCCACAGTCTCCACCAGACTCTGAGTCAGAGCAGCAGCTGCTGGAGACAGAGAGACTGCTGGGAGAGGCTTCATCCAACTGGAGCCAGGCAAAGAGAGTGCTTCAGGAAGTCAGGGAGCTGAGAGACCTGTACAGGCAGATGGACCTGAAGACCCCGGACTCCCACCTCAGACAGACCTCCCAGTACAGTCAATACCGGAAGAGCCTGATGTGAAGGAGGGGGCAGGCCTGGAATTTTGGGTGGCACAGACTCTTTATCTCCAAATGTTGCAGGATAAAGCTTTTTTATTTACCTCAATCAAAAAAAAAAAAAAAATCAAATTCATTGCTTTTGCTGATGCCCCACCCACTGTGGCTTTTCCCCACCAACTTCCCAGGCTAACTCCCTTGTCAGATTGAGCCTGGAGGCCCAAATATAGAGCTCTCACCTGTACAAAGAATAATATAGGCAGGCCTTTCAGTGTGCATAGGCCACCTGCCCCCAGGCACAGTAGGGATTGGACCCGGATGTACATGGGCCATCTGGGTTAGAATGGGCTTGGGACGAGGTTTCCTCACATGTCCCAGGTTCTTACTCTGAGGCTGAAATTTCAGCTCTGCAACTTGAGTTCTAGGAACACGGGGGCCAGTGCCTCCTGTCCATGCCATAAGAGAAGTGAAATTTACCCGAGCCCTGAGGAGGATATGTGGAATTAAAGCCTCCCAGCCAAACACCGGCTTCTCACCAAGGTGTGTGTAGAGTCAGATCATACTCCCTAAGGCTGAGGCTCAGTGGAGGTGGTTACCCAGCATGTGTGAGGCCCTTGTGCCTTCTCCAGCAAGGCTGAGCTGCCTCATGTTTCTTTTAGCAAGGGCTCCCTTTCCCTCCCTCCAAGGACCCCAAGATACAAACTTGAATAGATGGGACCAGCTTGGTCCTCTGACTGGGGTGGAGTAACACACAAACTGGGGGAACTGTAGAAGAACTGAACTAAGAAAGAAACTGGCTTGTAATGGAGGCTATCTGGGAAGGAGGGGAAACCAGACCTGTACCCAGCTTCCTCTTTCGGCGGCGGCAGTGGCAGCGAGCAAGGGTTCCTTCTACCCTGACTCCCTGACTCTGCCCGGACACAGCTTCAGAACAGCTTTCCCCACACCACCACCTGCCTGGCTTCCTCACAGGCTCCTCTATGGCAGACTGAGCTTATTTTTTAAGATTCAGTTTATTAGGAAGGAAGGCAGGCAAGATCTGAGTGATTCAGGAGATAAAGGGCCATAGAGCCTCTTCTGTCAGGCAAACAAGGGGTTAAGAATACAGGAGTGTGTCCCTTGTCCTTGATCCTCCTGAGGTCTCACCCCTTGCAGCCACAATCTAGAGCTTCCTGGTGGAAAAAGAAGGGTAGGGACAGACAGGCTTGGGGGGGAGGGGCAGGCTGGGGAGGAAGAAGCCCTCTGATCTCCAGCCTGTTAGGACATTACCACCTTGTAAACAAGTTGGGGGACTCCCTCCAAATTAAAGCATCTTGAGGAAAGAGGGAAGGGATTCTGGGTTTCCAGGCACACATGAGTACTGGGGATCTGACCTCAGCACATTCTCTAACCACTGAGCCACCTCCCCAGCCTGCCAGCAGAGGGACACTTGTCCTAGTCCCTGCCTCACTGTCACTAATGTCACCAGTGTTTTCCCCAGATCTAGCCTGCAGCTACCTAGACACAAGTTCTGCACTTGAACCATGGGAAGTACACAAAGTACCACCTTACTGGGGTCCCCAGGCTCTCCTGACAAAGTGAGGGAACCAGGCTTCCTGTCCCCCTCAGAAGTGCCACTTTCCACAACTCTAGCCCTGGTCGTCAGAGCCACCCATTGCCACAGATACTGAAAGTTGGGTTAAAATGACACACTTTCTGCCTTCCCATCTCATTTAATCAGCATTTTCCATTTTCTCTTCCTTGTCGTTCCCACATAATGAAGAAAAAGACAAAGCATTAATGACATGTGTGTCCTAACATGCCAGTCATCTCCAGGGGAGGGACACACACGCACACAGCAGACATTGGAGGAACATGACCAGTGAGCAACAGCAGAAAAGTTCAGGGCTCTCTAGAGACCAAGAGAAGCTGCTGCTGGACACCTCAGCCAGCAGCCTCAGTTCCCCAGCAGGCATCCCAGCACCCAGTCTCTGCAAGTGATAAATGAGCCTGGGATCTGGATTCAAGTTCCAACTCTCACTTTTTGGTTAAGAGGCCCTGGGCAAAACAAGCTTGATAAGAGTCTTGGTTTCTCCTCAGCAAACTAGAGCTGTTGACTGTAAAGTGCAGCCCATGGTCTATGCTTGTCTGTCCACAGTGGCTCCAAAGGCTTCTGGGACTACTTTGGCTCAATGAGTAGTAAACAGCAAATTCAGGAGGCCAGAGCACAGCTTGAGTGAGCCACAGGCCACAGGGCCGATCGATCCATCAATCGATCCTGCCGCTCTACTTCACATCCTTGAGTGGGCCACGGGCCATGCCCGTCCCTCTCTTCTTAGGAGGGCATTCGAGGTTCCTCCAGGCACAGTGCTGAAGACAGCTGCACGGAGAGAAAAGCGTGATTCCTGGTCTGCAAGCATTTCGGAGCATCACACAAAGCCATGCTTCACACCAGAAAAGCAACCTAAATTCTACGCTGGTGGTGGGCGGTTGCCAGCAAGATTTCTGGTCATGTAAAAGTGTTTTGAACCTAGCCACCATGACAGGATCACAGCAAGCTATTCTAGCTTCCTCCTGGCCCCTCTTCCTCTACCTTTCCACCCTCTTAAGCCCCGTGGTTGCACTGGGGTGGCTTTCTCCTGTGAGGCTGCTGATAGACATTTTGAGGATGTTTATATTCACCCTCCCTCCCAACAGCCTGGCTCTATCTTCTTACCCAAATGAACAGGAGAGGGAAACTCCTCTAGGAGGCCCCAGGATGGGGAGAGGGGGAATCCAGGACATGAAGTTGAACCGGGGCGATGAGTAGAGACAGGTAAGTGTAAGCACAGGATGCTTAATTCACATTTCAATGATAGCCCCTCAGCTCTGCCTGTTTCTCTCCATGAGTTGTTCAGGAGGGTTAGAGAGAGTAAGAAAAGTACAGCCTATAGCTTTCTCCATTAGGAAGATGTCTGAGGTGTTGGCCTGGAAAGCTAATGAGTTAATTTGCATATGATTTCCACAGCACAGTGTGAGTTGTCTAGGGTAGACCCTCCCTCCCTGCTCCAGTCCTAAACAAACTGGGTACCCCAGGGTTGTGATCCTAGGGCAGTAACCCGTGTCCCATCGCCACCCACTGCCCTAAGCCCCCTGCCAACAGTAGCTGTGCCCCACTTCTCCCTAGAAACCCATCCCGAAGTCTCTCTCTAAACCTCACAGGCAGGCAGCCCTTCTGCAGCCCTTGAAGCTTGGCTATCACTCCCTCGCCTCCCTCCCTACCCTGGGTTTCCTTTTCTGCTTTTCTCCTACCTCCCAGTCTCCCAACAACAGCAGCCAATCCCCAGCCTGCTCTAGAGCCACACCATATATGGAGAGGTTGGAAGGCAACCCGAGTAAAGCAGGAGCGAACTCACACACACACACACACACACACACACACACACACACACACACACTGGGTTGAGTGCTTTTCTGCACATGACCCTGTGTCTCTCTGTGTATACCATGAGCCCCACTGTCCCCTGTCCCTGGTTCACCCCACCCACAAAAAAAAAAAAAAAAAAAAGAAAAGAAAAGAAAAGAAAAAAAAAACCCAATGAATGTATCTGCTCCTTCCCACCTTTATTCATGCCCCAGGAGACCATCACTCCAACTGGTTGCCTCTGACCTAGATTCTCTGCACTAATTACAACCCTAACGAGATCTAACAAACACCCAACTTAGCACAGCTGAGACCCTTGAGGTCAATTAGTGCAGTCCAGTTCCCCTTGGGAAACGGGCTGGGGTCAGGAAGTCGGGTGTGTGCCCCAGTCCAACCACACGGTAACTCCCTGGTTGAAGCAAGGATGAGAAGAATGTAAAAATTAGTAGGACCTGGTTAAAAATGGGATTTTGGAGAGTTAACCAGTGTGGGAAGAACATTTAGCTTGGGGAGCTTGGAAAATGTAGGTTCCCAGCGAGGCATGGTGGTGCCTCCTCTGAAGCAAGAAGACAGCACATTCAAGCCATGCCTGGACTAGAGGATTACAGATTCCCAACTTCCCCTGTGCCAACAGCTTCATAAAGGGCTGGTGCACCGTTATGAAGGGACTCAGAAAAGTAACCCCAGAACCTGGGTCTGTTGCATGGCCTTAGTGGTGACTGCTGGTCCCTCAGCCTCCGCCATCCTCCCTGCTGGCTTGGAAGAACTCAGAAGTCACTCCTTTCTCTCAGAATTACTCTACTTAATCTCATTCTTGCTTTTCATTGTTCAAGATATTAAAACTCTGAGAACAAAGGTCCTTCCTCCTGGTGCTGGAGAGATGGCTCAGCAGTACACCTACTGCTCTTGTAGAGGACCTGAGTTCAGTTCCCAGCATCCCCAAACAGGCAGCTCACAAGCTCTTCTGGTCTCCATCAGCGCCTGCATTCATGTGCATACATCCATGCACAGACACACCAAAAGACATAATTAAAAACAGTTTCAAAAGTCCTTTCCTACTCAAATCCTTCAGGCGACAAGACAGAGCATGGAAGGGCTCTCTTGTCCTGTGCTAGGCTGAGGTCTGTGGAGGAGGAAAGCAGGCAGAGAGGAATAGAGGATCCTATGCGCAGATGCAGAAGTGGACTTGGTCTCTTCCCAGCTTCTACTGGCTGAGTGGCAAAGGGTAGCACTCTGCAATGCCATGCATGCAGCCTGCACAGTCCTGATACAGAGACAGGGAGCTCATTCTCCCTTGTACCCAAGCACCTATCGGCACCTCTGCCTGGATGACCAACAGGAATCTTTTTGTTTGTTTGTTTGTTTTCGAGACAGGGTTTCTCTGTGCGGCCCTGGTTGTCCTGGAACTCACTCTGTAGACCAGGCTGGCTTAGAACTCAGAAATCTGCCTGCCTCTGCCTCCCAAGTGCTGGGATTAAAGGCGTGCGCCACCACTGCCTGGCTCCAACAGGAATCTTAAACTGGCATTCTATTTAACAAGAGGTTATTAACTAAAGCTCTTGGTAGACCTCCTCTGAGCTCCTTTACGAGGTGGATTTGATTCTTTCCCCATTTTCAAAGCAGGGCTGTTTGCTTGATGTGAGTTGGTCTCGTGACTTACTTTGGAGTACACCATTGTAGAAGTTCCAGACCTTAAAATATAAGTGATCTTATAGTTTCTGCTCTCTCTTAAAATCCAGCTGCACATAAGAAGCCTCAACTAAGTGAGAGACCATGTTATAGAAGAGACCCTGAACCCCCACAGCTTCATCCAAACCTGACAGCCAAACCAGAAACCAAGGGCCCAGTGAAGCCCATAAGATGGAAGAAGCTGGCAGTAGCAGTGTACACCTTTAGATCCACACTCAGGAAGCAGAGGCAGGCAGGCAGGTCTCTGAGATTGAGGCCACCCTGGTCTACAGAGTGAGTTCTGGGACAAGAGCTGAGGAAATAACAGTGCTTGTTACATGAAGCTCTGAAGGTACCTTCTTACTTAGCAGTGAGTGCATAGTAAAACAAGAAACGAGGAAGTAGGAGATCGACATCATTAGAACCTAAAACAGAAGTGGCTGCCATTGTGGCCAGCTGCAGACGGAAGCGAGCAGACCGTGAGGACAGTTAGTAAGGCTGGGGCAGGCAGGGAGAAAACACACCGGAGACCAGAGAGATTCCCATGGTACATAAGGTAGAATGACTGATAAAACTGTTGTCTGTGCTAACTCATAGACTGGAGGAGTCTTCTGGGTGGAGACTGCAAACTCCAATAGACTCTCTTGCTGCATGTTGGTAAGATATCACAAAAGGGAGTAGTAAAGGCAACCTTCGAGTTTATAACAAACTGTAAGGAAAACTCAGAGAGCGCTGGGAAGGCCCAGTGGAGAAAGCATTCCCAGCATTCCCCAAGGTAGTTAAGAGTGAGCCTCTGGAGGGGACCACCTGGCCAGAAGCAGTGCCCACAAGCACAATGGAGTAGCTGATGGTACAGACCTGCCTTAGTGTCTGAGCCTGACAGGAAAGCAGCTAACAAACAACAAAAGCATAGGGGTCAGTGGCCTCTGTGGTGACTCACAAAGAGACACTATCTTCTGAAGTGACCAGGAGAAACAATGGAAGACCTGCTCCCAGGAGCTGACCTGTCACTGAGGCAGGAGGTGGAGTTCAAACTAAAGGAGGCTGGTCAAGACACAGTCGAGGCACAGACAGGCTGCTACTGGACCTCCACATGAAAATGGCCTGTATGGTACTTTGGTTGGTTGAAGCCCCTGAATTTTGTTTTATTTCATTATTTTATAGTCCTGAGGATTGAACCCAGGGCCTCTCCTGTCCTTGACAAGCTCTCAACCTGTGAGCTACACTCCCAGAGCCTTGAATCCTCCCTTCCTGCACCTCTGGTCAGACATTTCCACTTTGCTAGTGCAGGGCATCACTTTTTCAGGATTCTAGATGCTCCCTCTAGATGCTCCCATCATAATAAACCACCTTTGGCTGTCCTTGCTGATGTGTGAACCTGGGATCCTAACACAGCGCAGCCTCAGGTGGTCTTCTAACCCAATATCTTAGAAAGCTAGATGACTTCGGGGACCTCCCTGGCTCCTGATGGAACATGCTGTGTGTTAGCTAGTTCCCCTCAACTTCCTGCTGAATTATGCTGTGACTTAACCTTAGTTGTTATTCTGGCAGTCAGGGGACAAGATGGGGCAGATCTGAGGAAGCCCTTCTGTAACAGGATCAGGAAAGCCGTCTGTGTTGTCTTGAGTGGTAGCTGAGTCTGATTTGTAACTGAGAACTAATTTTCCCATTTTAAGACAATGTCTCAATAAATTGCCCAGATCTGATCTTCTTGCTTCACCCCTTAAATGGCTGGAATTACAGGTATGTGCCACCATATTGGTCCCTGAAGATTTTTGACTTCCAATTTCCTCTGAACCCGTAGTTGATAGAATGTTTGCCTAACATGGATAAAACCTTTGGTTCCATCTCCAGCACCACATAAAATCAGCATTGGTGGGACAAGCCTGTATTGTAATCCTAGCACTCAAAAGGGTGGAAGTGGGAGGGTCAGAAGTTCAAAGTCATTCTTATCTACTTATGGAATTTGTGGCTAGTCTGGATACATGAGACTCTTAGGAGGGCGGGGTGGGGTGCTGACCATGAATTATGATTCATAGAAGACACACACACTATGCACTCCACAACAGCGGTGAGAACTGTGCTGGTGAGGGTCGACAGCATCACTAAACTCATGGTGGTATCTACAGTCCAGAGACAGAGGTAATAACAGGATTATTGATAAAGACTATTGACTCCCCATTCCCCGCTCTGTTAGGAACCAGGAGCAAAAGACAAGCCAGGGCATCACAATCATTTTAATAGCTAAAAAAATTAAAGGACCAGCCAAGGACTTGACTCATAGGCAGAGTTTGACTGACTAATGGCACATGACATCCCCAGACAAGTGAATGAGAGCACAGGCTAAGTGTGTGTAATCAACCAAAGCACAAGCAGGCACAGAGAGGCTGCTCACAGCTACCCCCATAAGAAGCCACAAATTCTCAAGAAACTGGACCCTTGTGCATTGTTGGTAACAACAAAGAAAAGTACGGGATGGCTCCTTGAAAATTAAAAAGAGAATCACCAGGGGCTAGGGAGATAGTTCAGTGGTTAAGAATAATAGCTGCTCTTCTGGGGGACCAGGGTTCAATTCCCAGCACCTACATGACAGCTCACTACCATCTGTAACTCCAGTCCAGATGACCTAATGCCCTCAGAGAGTAGACATGTAAATGGTGAACATGCATACATACATGCAGACAAGGTACCCACTCAAATAATTTTTTTAAAGAGAAGGAATCAGCCGGGCAGTAGTGGTGCACGCCTTTGATTCCAGCACTCAGGAGGCAGAGACAGGCAGATCTCTGAGTTTGAGCCCAGCCTGATCTACACAGAGTTCCAAAACACAGAGAAACCCTGTCTCAAAAAACCAAGAAGAAGGGCTGGAGAGATGGCTCAGCAGTTATGAGCACTGACTGCTCTTCCAAAGGTCCTGAGTTCAAATCCCAGCAACCACATGATGACTCACAACCATCTGTAATGCGATCTGATGCCCTCTTCTGGGGGGTCTGAAGGCAGCGACAGTGAGTGGAGCTGGAGAGAGAAGGGGGGGAAAAGTGCCTGAAGACTGCTACAGTGTACTCACATATAATAGTAAATATGTACTCACATATAATAATAAATAAATAAATCTTAAAAGAAGAGGAGGAGATGGGTGGGGGAATAGTCCAGTGATCAGGGATGAGCAGATGTGTAAAATATTGTATGACAGGGCTGGGAGATGACTCATTTGGTAAAGTCCTTGTCACAGAGGCCTGGGAACCTGGGTTCAGTCCCCAGAACTCATGTAAAACGCAGGCTTAGTGTCTTATGCTTGTAATCTCAGCCCCAAGAAGGCAGATATTGCCAGCCAGCCTAGCTGAGGATCCCTGTCTTTAAACACAAGGTGGATAGCTCATGAGGACTAACACCCGAGGTTGACCTCTGGCCTCTACCCACATGGGTGAACATGTGTGTCCACTCATACATGTACACCCACACAAAATCTGATATGAACACTTGGTGGGAGAAATCCTGCCAAGTGCTACAGCATGGATGAACTATCATTAAGTGAGATACACAAGTCACAAAAAGACAGATATTCACGACTCCACTTCCATGAGGTGAATGGAGTAGCCAGATCCGGAGGACAGAAAATAGAACAGTAGTTGCATGGAACTGCTTCTTGAAGGGTTTAATTCACCACTGCAAAGTGAAAAAGTCCTGGGGCGCTGTGCACAAAGTCAGGAATATGTGGAATACCACAGAGCCACGAGCAGTTGAGATGATAAATTCTTTGTTTTCTTTGTTTGTTTGTTTACATCACTTAAAAATAGAATATACTTTTTTTTTTTAAGCACTGGAGATCAAATCCAGAATCTTGCACATGCTGGGAGAGTTCTCATGTCAGGGTCAACCTCAGTTTTCCAGGCCAGGCACCTGACTTCTGGTTCTGGTTTCTAAAGGATACATTTCCCATAGGTGGGGACTAAGGCCAGACTTCTCCGTGGGTAAAAATTAAGTCCTCATTTAAGGGGGCATCTTACTGTTGTTGTAAAATTCTAAATCTAGTGCCCTTTACACAAAGCCCTGCTTAATTTTTGATTGGTTTGCCCCATTTCTCTCTTAGAGTCTGCCTTAAGTTTCATGTTGCTCTGGGAAACCACAAAGATAAATAGACCAATAAACAGCTGGGAAACAGCAGGGGCAGCAAACGCCTTTACTATCAATAAGAGCGTACTGAACCCCAGAGGCAGGTAGGTCTCTGTGAGCTCTGGGCCAGCCTGGTCTACATAGTGAGCTGCAGATAGGCTGGGCCTGTAGCTCTGTGGAAGAACTATAGCTAGAGTGTGCGGAGCCCCGGCTTCAGGCCTGAGAGTGGAGAATGGCTGTTTGAGAAAATCACTGTGAATTCTTTCCTTCCCTTGTGATACTGAAGTAAGCTTTAGTGAATGTATCTGGTAAGGAAAAAGCCACTGGGGTGCTGGGCAGTGCTACCGGGGTAGGTTACCACTGTAATCTGCAAGGCGTTCTCGGAGGAGGAGCTACACCATGGCAGCCTGTAATTCCCTGCAGATTAACATGCCAAGAAAATGTCAGTTATTTGTTGAAATGTAGAGCTGGGATGCTCTCCACCGGGAGGGGGCGGATTCCACACTAGTGTGTGTGAATAGGCATATGTGGCTTCTGTCCCCCACCTTTTATATAACGTAGTGTAGTCAGTAACTTTGGAGTAAACATTGCTGTCACGCTGCCACCAAAGCATGGTATTAGGGGCCAGAGAGATGACTCAAGGGGTAGAGGCTCTTGCTACCAAGATGGTGGAGGGAGAGAACCAGCTTTAGATCGATGTCCTCTGACCTCCACATAACAATTATGCAGCACCTCCATGCACACACACGTGCGCACACTCACACACGCACGCATGCACACATGTGCACACACACACAAATAAATAAATACATAAATAAATACATAAATAAATGTGATTTTTTAAAAACTAAAAGCCAAACCCAGCCATACACTTTATAATCCCAGCTAATTAGGAAGCCAAACGGGGCAGGAGAATCTCAAGTTTGAGGTTAGCCTAGGCAACATAGTGATAACCTGTCTCAGAATCAACTTAAGAAGTGTGAGGGGGTACAGGTCAGTGGCTAGCACACACAGGGCCCTGGCTCCATCCCCAGTACCACATACACGGAGAGGAAAATGTCTCTGAACAGAAGGGCATTCATTCCTGCCCTTGAGTGTTGTTGTTTGTCTATTTCCTTCCTCCCAACTAGAGAGAGAGCACCTCAGACAGGTGCTCGGGAAATGCATTCAGTGATGAGTTAGCCATTCTGACTCTTTTTTTTTAAAGATTTACTTTTTTTTATTTATGCGAGTACACTGTAGCTGTCTTCAGACACACCAGAAGAGGGCATCAGATCCCATTACAGATGGTTGTGAGCCACCATGTGGTTGCTGGGAATTGAACTCAGGACTTCTGGAAGAGCAGTCAGTGCTCTTAACCACTGAGCCATCTATCCAGCCCCCATTCTGACTCTTTAAAAAGAAGAATCACACAGCACATTAAAAAGATCAAGTGTATTAGCAGAAGCTCCGCTGTCTGGAAGGCTGTGCTCCCACTGGGCTGTTTCTTAGTGGTTGTTTGACAGTGGTCAATTCTCAATTCCTAAATCTACTTCCTCATTTTTAAAAAAAGCGGGGGAGGGGGGAATTACTCATGTCCACTTCCCTTGCCTCATACAGCTACCGTCTTGCAAATGACATATGCCCCTCCTACCCCAAGGCTGGTCTTAAGCTCCTGGACTAGTGACCCTCTCTGCTCTGCCTCCAAATGCTGAAGTGACAGGCACATGTGAGTTTCTCAGAAATGGCATATGTCTTAAAGGACGATTGGAGAACAGACTTGGAATTCCAAGCTAGAGCAGGCTGAGGGCAGGGAGGTTGTGTCTCACCTTGGCAGTCCTGGAAAGCATCGGTCCTGAGCCAAAACAGCCGGGCTTACCAGACACAACAGAGGGGCTTGTATTTTTTTTTTCACCTTTATAATGGTGCAAAAGCAATATGCATTCACCAAACCAGACTTTGAGTTTTGGTCTTCTCCAAGCCGTGCATTGGATGTGTACTATCAAAGCTGGGCAGTGGCTACAGCCCCCAGTCAGCCCTACGACACAGGCTCTGCTGGGAACAAAAACATAACAAGTGGGAGGTTATGTGAATTCAATGTGCTCTTAGCCTGTGACTATGGTTCCAGTTATTGGGAACCTGACCTTATCAGTGGGGGCATCTAGAGTCTAAACGTGACGGATCTGTGGCCTCTGCTACTTAATGTTTGTCTCCCCTGAAACTTGGTCCTTTATACTGGTCTCCGTTGTCTTATATAAGAATAAAATGGGCCTTCTGGAAGGTTTGCTAGGAGGTCCAATTAGACATGGCTCTTGTTAAGATCTGTTTGCCAACCATGAGGAGCTGTATAATAATATAATACAATGATAATATACAGAAATCTGAAGTAAAGGAGACAGCTCAGTTGTTAAGTGCTTGGCATACTCAGGAGGCAGAAACCAATGAAGTAGGTGGATGCCCGAGAGCTCACTGGCCAGCCTGGCCTAGCCCATTCTGCAAGCTCTAGGCCAATGAAACTCCCTGTCTCACTTGACAAGGTAGACAGTGACTGAAAAACAGGACCATTTTGTGGTGACTAAGATTGATCTCTGACCTACACTTTGACCCTGCATGGCCATCTGACATGTAGATACATGTGCTTCTCTCGATGCTCAGAGAAGACTCCACCCACTGCAGAATGCTACTGATTTTATCCCTGTGTGTCTAGTCAGGTGACACACACACACAGCCCAAAATGAGAAACCTTGAAACACTTGAACTCGGCTTCTCCCACCCTAAATCCCTAGCACTGGTGCCTTTTGTTGTAATTAGGAACAGAATAGGCTTTTCAGCATGGTGTGTCTGTGGTAGTCTGAATGAAAATGTCCCCATAGGTCCACAGGGAGTGGCACTATGAGGAGAAGTAGCCTTGTTGGAGTAGGTATGACTTTCTTGGAGGAAGTGTGTTACTGGGGGTGGGCATGGAGGTCTCAGAAACTCAAGCCAGGGCCAGGGTATCTCTCTCTTCCTGCTGCCTTCAGATCCAGATGTAAAACTCTCAACCTGCTGGCCACCGTGCTTTATACCAAGACGATAATCAACTAAACCTCTGGACTGTAAGCCAATCCAAATTAAATGTTTTCCTTTATAACAGTTGCCATGGTAGCCGGGCAGTGGTGTCCAATGCCTTTAATCCCAGCACTTAGGAGTCAGAGGCAGGTGAATCTGAGTTTGGAGTCAGCCTGGTCTGCAGAGGGAGTTCCAGGACAGCCAGGGCTACACAGAGAAACCCTGTCTCCAAATACAAAGAAACAAAAAGTTGCCGCAGTCATGGTGTCTCTTCACAGCAATGAAGCCGTAAGACAGTGTCTCTAGGATGCTTGACAGTGACACTTACCAGACACACACTCTGATCTGATGTATTTCACTTAAAGCCTTCTTCATACCTGGATTGAAGGATACATTTTTGTTTGCGTATGACCCAAATGATAAAGACCAGGGATCAAGTTATCTTGTAACGTCCCAAACCCTTCTCTTGAAGATCCGCCATACTTGCTGCTATTCCGGCAAATGAGCTCTCCCCATGAGCAGTGGCTATTAAGTATTCACTTAACACTGTTGAGGGCTGGACGGACAAACTGAGGCTTTCCCTGAGGCCCTGATTTATGGAGAAAGAACACAGCTCCTTCTCTAAAACCAGCAACATGTTTAGTGTAAGACAGCTTGTGCAAGACCTCCCAGTCCCAGGCTATCTTCTCTGCCCTCTTGTCTGTTTTATCTTCTGATCTCCTGATCCTCTCTCTCAGAATCCTGTCACTGAAGAATGGCTTGCTGGTCCAGGTCATGCCACATATGTGTTTGCTTGAATTTCCCTCTAGCAGTCACAAGGCAACTTTGACCGTAGTAGACTGTAGTAGTTCGCTCTCCTTTCGGAGTCTAACTCTCTCTGTTACCTGGAGCAAGTAGTCTTCCCCCACTTGGAGCTCCCTTTAGAGCGGGGCTTCTCAGCCTTCCTGTTGCTGTGACCCATTAATACAGTTTCTCATGTTGCGGTGACCCCCAACCATGACATTATTTTCCTTGCTTCTTCTTAACTGTAATTTTGCTTCTGAGCGAACCCCCGAGGCCATTCTTCAGTGACAAGGTTCAGAGAGAGAGAAGACCAGGAGATCAGAAGAGAAAAAGACTAGAGGACAGAGAAGATACGCAGGTTTGAGACCGGAGGTCTGTGTTCCCTGCGACCCACAGGTTGAGAATCACTGCCTCAGCGAAAGGCACCATGCTAGTCAGTGTGTTCCCAGGCTCTGAACTCCTCAAAGCACAGGCCTCGGGCCACATTGTTTCTCAAGTCTCACACATCCTAAAATCTCTATTAACTGCTTCCCCAGCCTTTATCAGATGACTGTGTATTCCTTAGGAAGAGAGCTCTCAGAGTCTCTGGATGGCTCAGCAACTGCATTGATGCCAATTTAATAACTTTAAATCTCGGGAAAGCTGTCCTTTGGTGTAGATTTAAATCTCTCCCGACGAATCTTCAAAAAAACCAAGGGACCAGCAGAATTGGTTTAAAGCGTCGCCTTTCCCTCCACGCCTGCTCTTCTCGCTGCCCTGGCCCAGACATCCGTTCTCACAAGCGCAGCATCAGGGACCCCAGTTTCCACGCAGTAAGTTCAGCGAGTGTGGGAATCATCGCCTGACCCCCAAAGGCGCGGATAAACAAAAACAAACAAAAGCAAATACCTTTTGAGAATTTCATTTGAAGCACCAAGTGTAATGAAGGGCGGGGGGGTGATTTCTGAGATTTGGGGGTGTTGGGCGTGCAGAACTGTGGAGAGCGGTTTCGGAAGGGCGCCGCATATCAGACAATGAGCTACAAGAGCCTCGGGCTGTGGCCTCAATGAGGCCTTTCAGCAGCTCCACACTGCCTCGCTTGTTCCCCTAGAGGGGCGCTTTCTGGAAGCTAAGCCCTCAGCTGGCAAGAGCAGGGACCCCTGTGCCATTTGTCTGTCAACTTCTTTAGAAGGCGAAGCCTCCCGCACAGCTGTCTCGCCTCGCATTTCCTTTCTGCGCTTGGATGCTCGCGGTGACAGACGGAGGCGGCGGCTAGGGGCCCTGTAAAACCGCGAGGAAAGAAAAAGTCTAAAGTGCCCCGAAGTCCCCGCTTGCGGCTGTTGGAGAAAGCCTCGCCCCTCAGAGAAACCAGCACTAATTAAAGGGAGAAAGGAAAAACTAAGCCTGGTCTCGGCACTCAGTAGGATGGCTCCCCCCCCCCCCCCCCCGCCAGGTCCAAGAAGCAACCAGAAACTTCAAAACCAAGTAAGCAGCACCTGTGGTCAACTCGCCCTAACAACGTCCCCTTCCAAAATTTAAACATAGGAATCTTTTACAGGGTGAATTTCACCTCAACAACTTAAAATTTTTTTTTAATTTTTTCACCTTTAACCAAGTTTGTTGACATTGCTGCCCGAAATGACCCAGACTGACAAATTGTCTCTAAATACAGATTCTCCAAAATCTGTTTTTTTGTTTGTTTGTTTTTTTTGAGATTTTTTTTCTTCTTGTTTTATTACTATTCTTGAGCGTGCCCCACATAGTTTTTACAGAGAATGTATCTCCATGCTTCCTTTAACTGCTTGGTAAGAACAGCTTGCCCTGGGTGAGCACACATCTCTAACGGACGGAAGACGTCAGTGTGCCTAAGAAGAACTGAAACTCAGTATTTTCCACAAACAACAAGTTGTAAAAATCAGACTTAAATGTTGAAAATAGGCACCTAAAGGGATATTATTTTAAAAGCATGCCAACGTTGGTTTTTTGTTTGTTTGATGGGGGGGGGGGGGTGGTTAAGACAGTCACTTTCATGTAACCCAAGCTGCCTCATACTTACTTTGTAGCTGAGGATGAACTGAACTCATGACCCTCAGGAGTCACAAGCACACAATCCCAGTTCTGGCTACTACTGTTCCTTTAAGAAAGAGAGAAAAAGTAATAGTTTGATGAATTCAAATGATTTAGTGAAAAAAAAAATTAAGCTATCGTCCTAAAATGTGATACAAAAATAATCAAATAGATTATCATAAAAATGGGAAGTGCTCACCCTTAATCATAATAATAATAATAACTACATAATTTATCACAGAACTATAATATCTTTTGCCTCCACTTTAGCATTCTAACTAAATGTGACAACCAGGAAATGGACTTGGCCATGCACTATGGTAAGAGTTTAAATGAAAATGTACAACCTTCTATCAAGCAATTTACTAAGACATATTAAGAACCATATTGAAGGTAGGATGGTTCAACGGTTAAGAGCATATACTACTTTTGCAGAGGACTCAAGTTTAGTTCCCAACACCCACAGAGAGTCTCACAGTGGCTTGTCACTCTACACCCAACACTCTCTTCTGACCTCCTAGGGGGAGAGTACTTACATGCATATACACACGTAGACACATGCACATAAATAAAGATAAATCCTAAAACGAAAACAAGCATCGATGGGTGTGATGGTGTACGCCCTTATTCCAGCACTCAGGAGGCAGAGGCATGTGAGTCTCTGTGAGTTCAAGGCCAGCCTGGTCTACCGAGTGAGTTCTAGGACAGCCAGGGCTACACAGAGAAACTCTATCTTGACAGAATAAAAAGTATCAAGCAACTTCTTCACTTGCAGGAACCAGACTGGAGGAGGAAACTTTTGAATATGAAATTGTTTTTTAAGAAAGGTGGGGCCGGGCATCGGTGGCGCACGCCTTTAATCCCAGCACTCGAGAGGCAGAGACAGGCAGATTTCTGAGTTCCAGGACAGCCTGGTCTACAGAGTGAGTTCCAGGACAGCCAGGGCTACACAGAGAAACCCTGTCTTGAAAAAAAAAAAAAAGAAAAGAAAAAGAAAGATGGGCCAAAGCAGCAGATATTAGAAAATGGAATGTCAAATGTTGGAAGATAGTAAACAAATTATGACACACCATTATGGCCATGTAGGCATTTTAGGTAATTTTGATAATTTAAAACAAATGCCTTTGTTTTAAGAGAAAAAATCAAAATAAACAACTATATTCCATGATCACAAATATTTTTAAGTGTTTTTGAAAGAATAGGAAGGGTTGTCTTAGCCTGAGGATGTAGCCCAGTAGGTAGAGTGTTTGCCTCAGATCTGGGAGGCCACAGGTTTCATCCTCAGCACCAAGAGCAATAGCTGTCTTTAGGATTGTGGATCAGGTGTTGTTGGTGGTGTAGGGTTTTTTTTTGTTTTTGTTTGTTTGTTTGTCTTTGTGTTTGGTTTTTTGTTGTTGTTGTTTTGGTTTTTCAAGACAGGGTTTCTCTGTGTAGCCCTGGCTGTCCTGGAACTCACTCTGTAAACCAGGCTGGCCTCGAACTCAGAAATCCACCTGCCTTTGCCTCCCAAGCACTGGGATTAAAGGTGTGCGCCCCCACTGTCCAGCATTGTTGTCGTTTTTGTTGTTTTGCTTTGCTTTGCTTTGGTTTTTGGAGACAGGGTTTCTCTGTGTAGCCCTGGCTAACTTGTAACTCACTCTGTAGACCAGGCTGGCCTTGAACTCAGAGATCACCTGTTGATTTCCAACACATACATGGTGATTCACAATCATTTAGAACTCCAGTTCCAGGACATTCAGTGCTGTCTTCTGACTTCTGTGGGCACCAAGCATGTATGTGGGTGCACATACATAGATACATGCAGGCAAAACACCCATCCATGTAAAAGTAAAATAAAAATAAAACCCCCAGTATGGAAGCGTGCCTGTAACCCCAGCACTAGGAAGGCACAGCCAGGCAAGTCCTGGGGCTCAATGGCTGGTCAGCTCGACGAGTACATAACCTCAGGTTCAGAGAGACTCTGTCTCAAAACCCCAGCAGGGGCAGGAAAGTCCAATAGTGGGACATATGCCTAGAGTGTACTAGGACCTGAGTGTAATTCCCAGCACCACAGAGTAATAATGATGTTATTAACAACAATAACAAGAAGAAGGTAGAAAGCAAAGTGGAGAGGAAGACACCTGACATCTGGCATCTATACATAAGTGCACACACAAAGAAAAGAATGAAAGAGATGTTTGGTGCAAACGTAGCTTTTAAATTTTCTCTGTTATATAACAGGGCTGAGTAGACTGGGCCAGTGAGCTGGGTCAGCTGGAAAAGGCGTTACTCACCAAGCCATATGAGATCAACCTCCAGACTTTCATAGTGGAAGGAGATAGCCAACTCCCAAATGTTGTCCTTTGGCTTCCATAAATGTGTGTGTGTGTGTGTGTGTGTGTGTGTGCGCACACATGCACACACACACACACACACACACACACACACATGGAGGTGGGCTGGGGGGGAGCAGGTTATTTTTTTTTTTCGAGCCATGTTTCACTGTGTAGCCCTGGCTGTCCCAGAACTCTCTCTGTAGATCAGGCTGGCCTCAAACTCACAGAGATCTACTTGCCTCCGCTTCCCTAGTGCTGGGATTAAATGCATGCATCAACACCACCAGGCTAGAAATGTAGATTTAAAAAAAGATCAGACTGAAAGAGTTCATAGGTTTAAAGAATAGATTCCTTTCAAACAGTTTGGGTTTAAATTTCTGCTCTACCATGTCTTGTGACCTTGGCAAGTCACTTAAACAAGTTTCCTCATTGGTGAAAATGGAATTAACACAGTACCACCCTCGATGATAGTTGCATGATTAAAGGAGTCTACAAGGGCCACTCAGTTAGGACGGAGCCTGGCACCTGCCCACTAAGTCATGAGTTTCATTATCACTGACTGTGAGAGCAAAGCCACTGGCTGTTTATTGGGAAAAATGCTTAGATGGAAACTGCTTGTTACGTATAGTGTTGCTTACTATTAAATTACATCAATATCCAAGTAGTTCAGTGAATTTCAAACTTTCACCCTAATGAGTGTCTAACCACCCAATGAACACCTGATAATGCTCTAACCATTCATCCCTACATCCTAGCTTCCGCTGCATGCTAGAGACAGGCACAGGATAAAGAGAAGTTAGAAAATGCCACCTTCTACGTCATGACCTAGGAGGAAGATAGAGGGTGGCCAACATAGTCCATCAGCTTCTATGCATACATGGCTAGCCTGGAGCTCAGGCTGCCCAGAGGCTACCCTCAAGCGCTCAGTCCAGCCTCTGCCAATTACAGACATGCACGGCCATACCCAGCTTTAAAAGTGGCCTTTAAAGTAAGGCAGGAATTTATAGTAGTCCATTATTTGCCTGCTGTCTCTCCTACACCAGGCTTTTTTTTCCAAAAAAGAGAAGCCTAACTTGTCTCTGCTGTTGCTCCAGCAGCCAATGCCCACCTGGAGGAGGAGAGAGCCACGTCAAAGACTCTGTTAACGCTCATCTCTCGAATCAAATGAAAGCTAAGATTCAGAGAATTATTTTTACGATTGTTCAATAGTTTTTTTTTTTAAAAAAAAACACTTTAATGCAATCTACAGCATTTTTTTGCATTTTAAAATTCAGACTCAATTGATAAGACAGTAAAAATATAGGCAATGCAGCAATCCCATCCCTGTGTGGAGAGCAGGAGAGCAAGCCAGAGCTCTGAAAGATCCGACGGGTCATCTGCTCTGTGGCAATTACAAACACTCAGGGGACTACCCATCCAGCCGTGTCTTGTTTATTTATGAACACTGAAATTTGAATTTTCATGTCAAAATATTAAGAATAATATTTCATGCCCTAATATTAGTTTTATATCACAAAAGAATTATTGTTTTTTTTTTTAAAGCCATTCAGAAATGTAAAAGCCATTACACAAAAAAATAGGTGAGGACCCATGGGCCAAGGTCTGGGCATTTTTGCATATTAGCAAATATGCAAATACCAGAACCAGTGGTACAATTACCAAAGCTATGTGTAGGGACACAGGTAAACCTTACAAGCCAAAGTCTAGGGGAACACACATTACAGAGCAATTACGAGGCCATTTGTATAAGGTTTTAAAATATGCACAAATTATATGTTACTGTGCATATTTAACATACAGACTACAAGTAGAAAAAAACACATATGGAATTGTTCTACATCAAACTCATCAATCTGGGGACCACAGCATCCAGGTGACAAGAAGAGTCCTATGCTACTGGAGAAGAGGAGACTGAGGGGCAGAAGGGTCAGGAGACAAGGGGCTTCCATCAGATTGCTGAGATTTTAAGTTGAATGTCAGTTTATGGGAATCTGTCCTCTTAGAATCTTGTGCTACATCTTAAGGATTTAATAGTAAATTAATAAACACAAAAACTAGTTCTTCCTCACATTAGTTCCATATATTTCCTTTTATTAATTTGGAGTGGGTGCCTTGTGCTTCAGCGCACCTGTGGAGGTCAGAGGACAACCTGCAGGGGGACCCTCCATCTCTCCTTCCATCATGTGGATCCTAAGGATTGAACTCAGGTGGTCGGGCTCCTCAGCAAGCATCTTTACCTGCTGAGCCATCTTGTCAACCTGAGAGACTGATTCATATTTTACAAATCCAAGCCTATCCTGTCTCAAAAGAGAAAAGAAAAATCTTTACAGTCCAGTTATGGACTTGATCCTAAAAGGAAAAGCAGTTGTTTTGTTGTTTAGAGTTGGACAGAATCTCAAGAGGAACTGCTGGGTCCCTCATAGTTTGAAGGGCTTCAAGCAACAAGGTGGTTTAGATTGATTTTATTTTTTTATGTGTATGAGTGTTTTGTCTGCATAGATGTCTGTGCACTGCAGGTGTGCTTAGCAGAGACCACAGAGGTCAGAAGACCGCATGGGATGCCCTGGAACTGGAGTTACAGACAGTTGTGAGGCAGCTTCTGTGTGCTGGAAACCAAGCCTGGAAACCTCTGTAAGAGCCACGTGCAACAAGCCGTCTGTTATTCACCAGCCTTGAGCTCTGCCTGCCTGCTTGCCTCCTGCTCCAGCTGTGACTTTACAATATTGCAGTGATGCAGATAGCCCAGGAACAGCAGTGCCTCTGCTACAAGCTCAGAAGAGGTGCCAATGACATGGGTGTTCCTGTGTTTGAAGTCCAGCGAGATTCTCCCCCTTCCTCTGGCAAAAGCTCCCAAGACATCATTAAAGGAAGAAAAAGAAAAAAACAAAACCACTGGCTCTGCCCTTCCTGGCTTCAGATGCAGTTAAGACTGCTAAGACCTGTTAAGACTGCTTTGGATTTACAACTATTTCATAGATCTTTAACCATCTCCCGGTCAGTCACTTGTTCTGCCAAGACCCTACCACCAGCACAGAAATTGCAACTTTTGAGCAGGCAGTGCCCTCTAGTGTTGTACTTTAATATTAAAAACTTAAAACACTGCTCCCCCCTTTTATCTAATAAAGCAAAGAGAAAGTCTGCCAAAAATCAAATCACATCTTCCTAACCCACTCCCCGCCCCCAGCTTCCCAGTGCCGACTTTGAGGAGTTGATGATGCCACAGGCTGTCTTATCCGTTGTGAGATGCTTAGCAGCAACTCTGGAATCTACCCCCAGGTGCAGTGCCACTGAGGCCAGGTGTGACAACCAAAATATCTAGAGATATATCACTAACGGTCCCCAGGGAGTGAGTCACCTTGAGAAACCACTGTAGCTACAGAGATAGGAGGTAAGGAAACAACTTCTTCTTCTGGCCAAATATGAGCAGCAGGCAGGGAGAGGGGTGACTCCTGTATGTTATAAAGGTGCAGGCATCTTTTGTCTTTAAGTTTTTATGTGGATGGGTGTGCTGCCTGCACATGTATCTGCACCACTTGCATGCAGTGCCCTTGGAGACCAGAAGGGAGTGTTGGATCTTCTGGAAATGGAATTACAGCCAGCTGTAAACTGTCATGCAGGTCCTAGAAACTGAACATAGATCCTCTGGAAGAGAGTCAGAGCTCTTAACTATTGGGACATTTCTCCAGCACTGTCCACCATTTCTTTTTTTAAGCAGCTTTCATGTAGCTGAGGCTGACCTTGGACTCACTAAGTAGCCAAGGCTGCCCTTAAATTCTTGATCTTCCTGCCTTTGCCTTCCTTTGCTGGGGATTACAGGCAATGTGCCCCTATGCACATATTTAGCACCATTTTAGACTCTGTTACTCAGTAGTGTAACAGGTGCAAGTTCCTGTTTGTAGAACCTTGAAATGGGGGTTCATTAGCTATGCCAGTAGCTGTGATCACCCCTGCCTCCACTTCAAAAGCTGTTGCTTTTCTGGCTGTTTCTATTGGCCTTACCCATCTCTCTCTAATTAAATGCAACTAGACAATCTTCTGAACACACTAGAGAACAAATTGCAGTCTTTAGACTTTTATCTTTTAAAGGACTGGGTTAGGGCGTACATTTAAAACTAGAACCTAGAAATGTGTGTGACTTGGCTAGAGTAAAAACAGCTAAACGGGGGCGGAGGGGGCTGGAGAGATCGCTTGGCTGGGTTTAAGGGGGGATTGTTTTTCTGAGAAGAGGTTTCTGCGCACCTCTGGCTGTCCTGGAACTCACTCTGTAGACCAGGCTGGCCTTGAACTCAGAGATCTGCCTGCCTCTTCCTCCCAAGTGCTGGGATTAAAGGCTGAGAACACTGACTGCTCTTACAGAGGACTTGTGCTTGATTCCCAGTAGCTACATAGTAGCTCACAACCAGTCCCGGGAGATCCAATACTTTCTTCTGGCCTCTGTGGGCAACAGGTACACACATGGTACACAGACAAACATGAAGGCAATACACCCAAACAAAGAAAAAAAAACTAAACAAAAATGAAATCTGGAAAGCTGTGCTCTGACTGAAGAAAGCTGTCAGCAGGCATCACGGGACCTTTTCCCAATGATGTCAAAAGTCCAAGCTGGGCTGTCTTCTTTCTCTTCAACGAGGCGGCTGAGCAGCAGACACCAACATGCAGATCTTCGTGAAGACCCTGACGGCCAAGACCATAACTCTTGAGGTGGATCCCAGTGACACCACCGAGAATGTCAAGACCAACATCCAAAACAAGAAAGACATTCCACCTGACCCGCAAAGGCTGATTTTCGTCGGCAAATAGCTGGGAGGATGGCCGCACCCTGTTCAACATCCAGAACCTTGCACCAGTAGCTGCACCTGCGCGGAGGCACCATCGAGCCCTCCCTTCATTAGCTTGCCCAGAAGTGCAACTATGACATGATGATCTGCAGCAAGCGCTATGCACGTCTGCACCTCTGTGCAATCAACTGCCGCTCAAGAAGTGTGGTCATACCAACAACCCAAGCACCAAGAAAAAGGTCAAATAAAGCTGGGGCCATACCTGGTCTGTGACCCCGAGGCCAAATAAAGTCCCCTTCCATCGACTGGAGCAGTAAAAAAGTCCGAGCTGCTGGGCGGCTGTGGCGCACACCTTTAATCCCAGCTCTCCAGCAGGTGGAGCCTGGTCTACCTAGCGAGTTTCGGGGCAGGGCTACACAGAGAAACCTTGTCTCTAAAAACAAAACAAGTTCAAATTATTCCGAAATGTTATCATAAAACATCTGGAAGTTGTCTTAAGCACATAACTCTAGAAATTGGCCAATATATTCAGTGCTAATTCCACAGCGCTTTTCATTTGGTCTCGCTCTTAAGGAAATGTCTCTCTACCAGAAAGAAGTTTGCGGCCTGACTCCCAGACCCTGCGTTACTGGACCGGACTAAAAAGATTGCAGGTGGGGTTAAGAAGCTCAAGGTGGGCTAAGTCTGGGGCAATCACAGGCGAGAGACAGAGGGAGACAGGAAGTCGGGGAGGAGAAGGGAACACGGGAACGGAACCGAGGCCAGAGGGGCATGATGGCAGCTTTCAAAGAGGACAAGCTCAGAGGTCAGGGAATGTGAGTTGTGTCTAGAAGCTGTAAAAGACAGGGAAAGGTTCACTCCTAAACCCCCAGAAGCAATATAACCCTGCAGGCACCTTCCATTTAGGATCCTAACGCCCATTTCAAAACAGCCTTGACTCCAAAACTGTGAAATTGATTCATGCTGTTGTAAAGGATTTTTGTGGGAATCTATTCCAGCAACGATGGGAAGTGGCTACAGGGGTAGCTGGTAACGTTTTCAGTACCATATCCTGTTAGAATTTCTGCATATGAATTAGCATTGGACTATGATTGTTATAAAACTCTGTGTGTGGAGCTGGAGAGGGTCTTTAGAAGGGTTTTTTTCTGCTCTTCCAGAGGACCAGAATTCCATTCCCAGCACCCACAAGGCAGCTCACAGCCATCTGTAACTCCAGTTCCAGGGGATTTGATGACTTCTTCTGGTTGCCTTGGGCACCAGGCACGTACTTGGTGCCCAGACATACCTGTAGACCAGACATCATACACATAAAACAAGCTTTTAAAACTCTGTATGTTTTAAATATCTCTGGCCAGGCAGTGGTGGCACACACACCTTTAATCCCATCACTCAGGAGGCAGAGGCAGATGGATTTCTGAGTTCAAGGCCAGCCTGGTCTACAAAGTGAGTTCTGGGACAACCAGGGCTATACAGAGAAACCCTGTCTCAAAAAAAACAAACAAAGCAACAACAAAAAACCTCTATGTTCTTTTTCCGAGTGCTGATTACTGTCCCAGTTCCCCTAAAACATGCATACCATATATATAAATAATATATTCCAAGAGTCTAAGCTAGAGGTCAGTGCATGTATAAGTAAATCCTGCATCTGGCATCAAAAGATGAACATGATACATTGCATTTAATATGTGGCCAATTTTAAGTAGCCACCTGCCACATCTCAAGAGATAACAGGGGTCTAGGGACCCAACTACCCTGGCTTTGAGAAGGCTAAAATTGGATTCAGAAAGCAGATTGTGACTTCAGAAGACAAAGGGGAAAGCGAGGTTAACAGTGCTTTTTGATGTGACTTTAGCAGAGAGCAGACCTTGTGGGCGGTTAGAAACAGCTGTAGCAGTCTCTGTAGCAACAGCTGAGCTTGGTAAAGGGTGGAAAGTAGACCTTGGTCCTTAATGTAGACAACTGCCTGACAGTGTGGTCTCTTCTTTCAACTCCATGTCACCAGTGTGGGAGCTGCTGTGATCTTGGGTCACTTCATGGTACCCAAGCAGCCATCAGCCCCCAAATTTCTGTGATCCCAAGCATTATCCCAGTGAGGTGTGGCCCACACGCTCCTAAGCTGTACCTCAGATAACTAAACTGATAGCATGAGCTCCAAAGAAGGCAGCTGGCCTCTCCACTCCACCCATAGTGTTCACTACTGTTCTGCATTCAGCCCGTGAAACTTTCTGAAGAAAATACTAGAGCAGTGGTTCTCAACCTTCCTGACGCTTCGACCCTTTAATACAGTTACTCATGGTGTGGTGACCCCAACCATAAGATTATTTTGCTAAAATTTCATAACTGTAATTATGTTACTGTTATGAATTGTAATGTAAAAATGATCTGACATGCAGGATACCTGATATGCAGCCCTGTGAAAGGGTCCTTTGACCCCCAAAGGGGTTGCGACCCACAGATTGAGAACCACTGCTCTAAACAAAGTCTTGTTACTTACTTCCCCCATGTACTTATGAACAAGAATGATGATTCCTTCACTGTAGGAGTTTTCTCTGAACAGCAAGAAAAAGCAAAACAAAACAAAACAAAGAAACAACAAAGTAACAGCCTGCCCTTAAAAGATTAACAGCCTGCTCCAGGCAGGCAACCCCCAGACAACACAGAGGGGAATCAAGGAGGTAGGGGGTCTTAAAATAGCTTGCCTGGGGGACTTGGTGAGTAGTGATGGAGGACACTTAAAATAGAAGGAAAAACATGGCCCAAAGAAAGGGTGTGGTTTTCCTGGACAGCTACAGCAAAGCAGTACAAACCTAAAGCACCTACAGCTTTCTCTCACCATTCTGAAGGCTTGACATCTGAAATCAAGCACAGGATGGCTGCTATAAAGTGATTCCCCGACCCCATTTGAAGGGACTGTTTGCTTTAAGTGAGGGTTTCTTGAACCTCGAATCTCCATCTGTAAGAGTTACCCTGGAGAGAAGCAAATAAGAGGAAAAGGAGGAAACATCCATGTCCACTCCAGGAGAGTCAAGCATGGCTGCTAGAGTGAGGCCTCATTCTTCTGAGACTGGGGACGAGGTGGTTAGGGTCCTGTAGGGGTTGATATGTAAGAAGGGAAGTTACAGGCTGGAGAGATGGCTCAGTGGTTAAGAGCACTGACTGCTCTTCCAAATGCCCTGAGTTCAAGTCCCAGCAACCACATGGTGGCTCACAACCATCTGTAATGGGATCCGATGCCCTCTTCTAGTGCGTCTGAAGACAGATGCAGTGTACTCATATAAATAAATAAATCTTTTTAAAAAAGAAGGGAAGTTACTCTGGGGTGGGGGGATAAAGGGCTTGAGGTGAGATTGGTGAATCCAGTGAGGGAATCCCTCAAGCTTAGCACCTGGGGGGGGGGGGTGAGTCACAAGAATTACTTTAAAGGGACCCTGCCATTCAGGAGAAAGGGGTGAGGGACATTGGTTCAGAGGGGGGAAAAGAACTTGATCTCCAATGTTGGTAGAGGAAGAATAATGGTTAGCATGTGGCTGAGTTAGACATTGGTCAGTAAAGTCCCATAGGAGAGAGCAGAGATGGCAGAGTTATGGAGTGAGTGGTGATCAGGGAGAGGCAAGGATTTGGGTGAAAGACCAGGAGTCAGAGGCACTCGTCCAGACATGCGTTCAAATGTCAAGATGAAAAGAGGTCGCTGGTGGAGAGTCCGTAGCCTCAGGAGGGCCAGCCGCAGGAGCCTTACCCAATCAAGGTGAGGTCCTTGTGAGTTTCACAAGGATGTTTTTTAAGGTGTGGTTAGTTTGTTCTATCTTTCCCGAGGACTGGATTTGTATGGGACATGAAAATAACAAGGGATGTTGAGAGCTTCAGATAGGGTTTAGGACATATGGGAGGAGAATTCAAGACCGTTGTGGGACTGGAGGGAGATAGGGATTCCAAAGCGAGGAGTGATCTCTCAGACGAGGAGATCAGAGACTGTCTGAGCCCTTTTGGTGGTGGTGGTGGGGGAGATGCCTTCATCCACCCTAGTACTTCTCCAATGGGAGATCTGTCACATGATGTGACTTTATGGCATCGTGACCTAGATCATAGCAAATGTGACTTACAAGGTAAGAGATGCATGAGGGGATAGGGGAGTGGCAGAGTAATTATTATCATTATTGTCCATCATTGTGTATGTTGTGACAGCTCGATGACACCAACTAACTACCCAGGGTAAGGCAGATTCTACAGATTAAAGGTGGAGTCCATCGCAAAGCTGTCTCCTCTTCAGACACCCACTGCAAGCCATACATACCTCTGTCCAGCCAACTACCAGTGCAAAACCCAGCAGCTTGCTAGCACAACTCAGAACCCACAGAGGTCTTTACTGTACTGACTTACATTTATTTTTTTCTAAAGATTTATTTTATGTATATTAGCGCTCAATCTGCATGTACACCTGTGTGGGAATAAACCTGGAGCGGTGGAAAGAAGCCCCACATGTCCATTCCGGGCGCTGTGGCTTTAGGTGGGACAGGAGACACGTGGGAAGTGGCCTCTCGTCTTCCCACACAGTCTGACGGGCAGGTGGGGGCTGTGGGGAGCCTCTGCAGGCCCTGCCCGTGGGTGGGGGAGGAGACCATTCCCAGGGAACGTGCAGCAGCCGTCTTCATGGGTTCTCTAGCCCAGGACACTGCAGTCGCTACAGGGTGCCGCAGACAGGTTAAGCGGAGCGCAGCTGGGGGTCCTGCCGGACCGGGTCTCGGCGGCTTGGGGCGCCAGGCTAGAAGCTTAGGCTTGGGTGAATGGGTACTGTCTGGGAGCACTGGGAAGCCCTCAGTGAGAGATTAGACCCGGCTCCTTAATGGAGGGCCGGATCCCTCACTTCCCATGGCAGGTGCAGATGAAGAGACAGTCCATAATTCTAAAATGTTTATTTTCATTGTGGAGAGTGGAGTGGATGGAATTGTACCCCCGCCCCTCTGGGAGAGGCAAGGCAGATATAGTAACTGGGAAGGGGCGTGGCCATGCCTCTACCTGAGGAGGGGTGGTATGTGACCGTGAACGGAGCCAAAAGCCTCTCCCAGGAGCGTTGGCATAACGTTTTCCAGTCCCTTGCGGATTCTGCTGGGTCGCCCAGAGTTTACGTCTGTGCTCAAGCTGGTGCCAGACTGCCTGTCGCAGATCACTGCCCCATGGTTTTGTGGTTGCTGGGAATTGAACTCAGGACCTTTAGAAGAGCAGCCAGTGCTCTTAACTCACTGAGCCATCTCTCCAGTCCTACTTAGGTTTATTTATGTTACTACAGACAATAACACTGGGGTCCCTGTAAGTTCTACTGTCAGCAGAGAAACAAACCACAAGAGGCAAAAAAAAAAAAAAAAAAAAAAAAAACTCAGTTCAGCATAACTTAGTCAGGCTTCTTCAAGCTTCTGGAGTCTGACCCCCCCAATTAGTTTAATTTTTACATATTTAAACAGTGAAACTTTGAGGAAAAGTTTGCATATGAAAATCATTGTAACAAAAGCTTAAGACATGGCTGCCTTGACACTCCCTTGCAAAGTATATGTCTTTTGCAAAGCACCCATGACTTCTTCCAAGAGTGGTTCCTATGGACGAAGACACAATGTTCAGGACAAGGGCCTGGGGAGGAAGGGTTTGTAACAAGCACAACAGCAAACTCTTTTGCAAAGTACAAGGAACCACTTTCATAAGATAGGTTCCATTGACTGAGAAGCAGCGCTCAGGATAAGGGAGATTCTGGTGAGGGCTGACTCCACAGAATAGCAAAAGATCACCAGGTTGTTAAACAAAATCCTTTCCAGCCCTCTGGATGAAGAGGAGTAAATTTTGTCAGTTGAAAAGCCTGTGTGATGGAGGCTGGAAAGATGGCTCAGGGGTTAAGAGCACTGACTGCTCTTCCAGAGGTCCTGAGTTCAATTCCCAGCAACCACATGGTAACTCACAACCTGAAGACAGCTACAGTGTACTCATATAAATAAATAATATTTTTTTAAAAAAGAAAAGAAAAGCCTGTGTGTTTAACAACTCTGGTTTCTCTGGTGCTATCTGTGAGCATGTGGACTCTGTGCACTTGGCAAACCTCAAGGGCAACCAATGACACATGAACTCAGGGTAAGGTCTAAGGGAAGGGAGATGGACACAGAATCTGGGCCATCTGCTCCTGGCACATCACTAGTTCATAACCCTGGACGATGTTCCACTGAGCATCCGAGTCCAAAGTACTTTGGGAAATTTCATCAGATGAGCCTGGAAATCAAATCAGAGCTTTGCTCCATGGGTGTAATTGGTTAAATCATTGGCCTTATGATTAAACCAATCACTCCATTTTACAGCTGAGGAAATTGGAATTCAGGCAATAAGCCTCAAAGAGGAAGGATTCAAACAGGCAGCTCACTTGACAGCTTGCTCAGAGAAGCCAGACTAAGGGATTCCTCACTCTGCATTCTTGAGCAGGTCATTTAACTTCCCCAAACAGAAGCTGACCGTCCAGCAGATTGAAGGCCTGGACTTAGAGATAATTCATATTCCTTTGAACTCTGGTGCTTGTCCTTTATGTCTTAAAAGCTGTGTTATCCTACCTAAATTGACTTATTTATTTACATGTATATGTCTCTGTATGTGAATACCATTTAGGTGCCCCAAGAGGCCAGAAGAGAGAGCATCAGACCCTCGGGAGCTGGGGTTACAGAAGGATGTGGGTTCGTGAAACCAACCGCCAGTCCTCTGGAAGAACAGCAAGCACCCCTAAGCCATATCACCAGCCACTACCCCACCTGTTAATAAGATCATAGCTGGGGGAGGGAGCTGGAGGGTGGCTCAGTGGTTAAGAGCACTGTCTGCTCTTCCAGAGGTCCTGAGTTCATTCCCAGCAACCACATGGTGGCTCACAACCATCTGTAATGAGATCTGATGCCTTCTTCTGGTGTGTATGAAGACAGCTACAGTGTGCTCACATACATAAAATAAATAATCCTTTTAAAAAGATCACAGGTCACTTGAAGTGGAATTCTCTGGTTTCTTTGGAGACGCAGCTGTGTCTTGTGAAGTTTTTCTGGAAGCTATCTAATGAGAGGATGTTTTGCTAGAGCAGACATGTGATGTTTTCTGGAAGCTGTCTTGTGAAAGGGCTTGTGATATTTTGCTCGACCAGATGCTTGGGAGGGTGCACAATGTATAAGTAGAACTCAACAGACAGTGAACAGTATTCTTGCATTGGTTCACCTTGCAATGCTTTGCTGGTCTTCGCTGATCTTCCCTTGTTGTGACTTCGTAGAGAGAAACACACCAGGGAACTTCTAGATCAAGCTGCTGCTACTGATTTGTGCTTGGAATCAAGCCAAAGAACTACTGTTAAACAAGTCCACATTCCCCTTTGTCTTATTAAGCATCTTTCTCCCTGCCTTTGGACGGTGGGCTAGAAGGGAGGTTGAAGCGTTTGAGAACCCATATTAAAGTAGGTTTGGAAAAATCTAAGCCTGCAATCACTATTGCCCTATAGCTGGAGAATGAGGCTGCTTCAGCCTTCCCTCGCCCCCTGCAATGACACCTCAGTGCTCATATATGATCCTCTTAGGAAGGCTATTCCAGTAATAAGCTTTCTCCTAGTTGCTTTGTTAGTCTAACAGGATGAATTTAAAGTCCATTTCTTTAAGTTTTTAAGAGCAACACCAAGCTATGATAGAAATTTAATAAGTTTTCATTTGTTTCTGGGCTTTAGTTTTCGTTTGTTTTGTTTTTGTCAACTTGACACATACTCTGGGAAGAGGGAACCTCAATTGAGAAAAGACTGCCAGTAGATTGGCAAGCTTGTACGACATTTTTCTTGATTAGCAATTGTGTGAGAAGGCCCAGCTCACTGTGGGCAATGCTACCTCTGGTTCTGTAAGAAAGCAGGCTGAGCAAGCCATGAGGAGCAAGCCAGTAAGCAGCACCCCCTCCACGACTTCTGCATCAGCTCCTGACTCCAGGTTTCTGCCTCGTTTGAGTTCCTGCCGTGGCTTCCCTCGGTGGACTGTAACTTGGGATATGTAAGCCAAATAAACCCTTTCCTTGCCCAAATTGCTTTTGGTCATGGTGTTTCATTACAGCAATAGTAACCCTAACTATGACAAATGGATATGGATATTTTGCCCAAATGTATGGCTATGTACCAAATGTGTGCAGTACCTTTAAAAGCCAGAAGAAGGCATCAGAGCTTCTCAGACTGAAGTTACAGCTGTCAATGGGACATGGAACTTAAAATTTTGCCTTTAGTGGGGCAGTGGAGGTGCATGCCTTTAATCCCAGCACTTGGGAGGCAGAGACAGGTGGATTTCTGAGTTCGAGGACAGCCTGGTTTGGTCTACAGAGTGAGTTCCAGGACAGCAAGGGCTATACAGAGAAACCCTGTCTTGAAAAACAAAACAAAAAAAAAAAAAACAAAAAACAAAAAACAAAAAAAAATTGCTTTTAAAACATTACATTTACCTCTATTTTTTTCTATGTTATTCATTTAAATTTGTTTAAATGTGCATGGATGTTTTCACTACATGGATGTCTGTGCCCATGGATGCCAGAAAGGACTCCAGATCCTCTGGAACTGATAGACAGTTGTAGGCTGCCATGTGGGTGCTAGGAATTGAACCAGAAGCCTCTGGAAAAATAGCCAGTGCTCTTAACAGCTGAGCCATCTCTCCAGCTCTGTGCTACATTTTTATTTATTTATTATTTATTTACTTTTATTTAATTAATATATATGAGTGCTCTATCTGCATGTGAGAAGAGAGCATCGGATCCCATTACAGATGATTGTGAGTCACCATGTGGTTGATGGGAATTGAACTCAAGACCTCTGGAAGAGCAGACGGTGCTCTTAACCACTGAGCCATCTCTCTAGCCTTGCCCCCACCCTTACCCCTGTGTTACATTTTTAAGGTAACTTAAGACAAGTTGAAACCTTTATAGTGGACTATGCTTTCTATCTAAAACTTAACATTTCACTCCATTTACTAGTAAAAACATTCATGTAAAGCCAAAAGGAAAAGGCTTTTTCTAAATTTTTCCTCTCTGATAATAATTTGTTTCTGTGTCTTTTTTGTTTTGTTTTGAAGACAGTGTCATCCTGTTTTTATTTTATTTATTTATTTATTTATTTATTTATTTATTTTCGAGACAGGGCTTCTCTGTGTAGCCCTGGTTGTCCTTGAACTCACCCTCTAGACCAGGCTGGTCTCGAACTCAGAAATCCGCCTGTCTCTGCCTCCCGAGTGCTGGGATTAAAGGCATGCGCCTCCACTGCCCGGCTCTCATTCTGTTTTGAAAACATGCTCTCTAGGCAGACCCCAGTGAGCCCAACTTGCTGCTATATTTCCTCCCTAGTTATTACCAAATATTTCAATTTTTTCTGAATTACTTTATTTATTCAAATAGTTTGGCTGAGCATAAAAATTCTATCATTTAAACCAGGATTGGTGGTGCTTGTGCTCCTAGCACCAGGAAGGTGAGAGGCAGGGGGATTAGGGGTTCAGAGGCCAAGGCCAACCTGAGTGAGGTAAAAAGTCCTCTACAGGTGCCAGCTATTGCCATTTTAACCAGTGCAAAAGGGGTGCTCAACAGACGAGCTGCTAACTTACCCTCACAGGAGAGACAGTCAACTTACCCTCACAGGAGAGACAGTCAACTTACCCTCACAGAAGGAGATAATTCAGATAATTCCAACGTTCCCACCACTCACGTCCTCCTCTACTGCCTGCCTTCCCAGCGGCTTGTGCTCCCACACAGCTGGAGTACAGTGATCACAGAAGGTTGATGGAGAGGGAGTGGCAAAGTGGACCCTTCTATACAGCTGTGGGAGAGTCCTCCATGCTGGGGTGACACTTTTGAGGTCATTCTTGCTCAGTAAGCAAACCCACTGAGCCTGTTGGCACACTCAGAGTCACCCATGCCCTATCTGGATAGAAGGGATGTTTGTACATATCTCCCCAGGAAAAGTTCATTCCCTATACTCCCCCCAAAAAAAGAAAGAAAGAATTCCATCATCAACTTTTCCCCCCAAGATTTAAACTACTAACTTATTATGCAGTTGTGTAGATCACCAGTGCTCAGTACCCTGTTATCTACAATGACCCACTCCGAAGCCTGCAACAAGCCAGATTTCTATTTGAGTGACTTTGGTAACAGAGTGGAGAGACAGAGTCAGGGCTGGAGATGTGGCTAGGCACTTATGAGCGCTTGCTACTTGTGGTGGGTTGAAATACAGTTGCCCCAGAGGCTCATCTATTTGGATGCTTGGTCCTCAGTAGAACTGTTTAGGAAGGATGAGGACATCGGGCCTTTTTGGAAGATGTGTGTCACAGGGGAAGATGGCTTTTAGGTTTCAAAACCCCATACCATTCCCAATTAGCAATTTCTCTCTCTCCACCCTCCTCCCCCCGCGTTCGTGCATGTGATGCCTGTGGATCAAATCTAGGCTCTTAGCCACTGCTCTAGCCCCAGGCCTGCCTGCCCCCATCCTCCCTGCCATGATTGACATGGACTCCACCTCTCTGGAATCATGAGACCCCAAATTAAATGCTTTCCTTTGTGTGTTGTCCTGGTTAGGGCGTCTTTTCACATTAACTAAGACATTGCTCTGCCGGAGGATCTGAGTTCAGATCCTCCCACCCACATGGATGCTCACAACCACCTGCTGTCCATAACTCAGTTCCAGAGCCCCCAATGCTCTCCGACCTCCACAGGCACCAAGAACATGCATACTTGCAGACAAAACACTCATAGAAACAAAATAAATAAATCTAAAAATGTTCAATTAAAAAACTAAAAATCAGATGTCAGCAGCTTTGTCCACTTTCCATCTATGTGTGAATTTTCAGTTTAAATGCCAGAATATAAGTCAGAAGTAAAAATCAAATGTTGCAGCAAACAAATTTCAGTATTCAGCTTTATAACCATTGTAAGTAAATGTTTGTGGTTTTTTCCTGGGAAATGGCCACACTTGTGTTATAAACATTAAAAGTTCTTACAGGCACATAGACAGGAAGCTGAGACCAAATACGCTCTATCAAGAATGTTAGATACAGACATCAATGTCATGAATGTTAGACATCAGAGGCAGCCATGACCTGAGTCTGAAGGGAGAAAGCAAGCCTGAGGTTCAGAGGACCATTAGAAGAAACAGACATCTTGGATAGAGTGATGGGGTTTCTGAGGAGAGAGAGACAGATGGACCTTCTGCAACAAAGAGAATTCATTCCTTGGCCTTACAGGTTTTCACACTGTGTGCCACAGCCTTCATGCCAGAAGTCATAAGGCAGAAGAAGACATGGAATAAAAGCAAAGTTATGATTCAAGGTTGTCTTGGGCCTGGGTGTGGGCTGGGCTTGCAGCTGCAGTGTTGGGAAGGGGGGGCGGAGAGTGAGACTACAAGGCCACACACCCTCTGCTTATCAACTCTATCCAGAGAGGGACTTCAGGGAAGTGTGACTGGATTTCAGCTCAGCAAAGTAAGGGCCTGTCTCGAGAAGGAGAAGCAGAAGAGAATGAATTTGAAACTGGGGGTTCAAGTACTTAAGAAGCTGAAGATCCTAAGTTCCTGTCAGCCTGAGCTGCAGTGAGAGTCACAAAAGGAGGAGAGGGAAGGACTGAGAAGAGAGGGAGGGAGAACAGGAGTGAGGGGGGGGGGAAGAGAGCGCCCTTTAGTCATTAAATTTTTAATCACAGGCCCTTCCAGGAATGTATGCTCTACTCTATTACCAACACTTTCCCCAGACAGAGTGTACTTCCAAGTGTGTTCCATTTTTAGTACAAATAACGGCTCCCACTGACTTCCTAGGGATTGGGAGGCTGCCAACTGACAGGAGTGACATTTAAAAGGAAGTTCTCACCGTATTCTTTCACAGTTTAATTTACATAGATGACAGTTTGGTCTTTCTTGGAAACACTATTTAGATTCCACAGACTCTGAAAATGCAGTATTAATAATGACTACTAGCATTAGAAGTAGGACTTAAAACTCAGAAATAAGAATAGTAATCTAGCCAGGCAGTGGTGGCGCACGCCTTTAATCCCAGCACTCGGGAGGCAGAGGCAGGAGGATTTCTGAGTTCGAGGCCAGCCTGGTCTACAGAGTGAGTTCCAGGACAGCCAAGGCTACACAGGGAAGCCCTGACTCGAAAAAACAAAAACAAAACAAAACAAACAAACAAAAAAAAAAAACCCACCCCACCCCCCAAAAAAAGAATAGTAATCTGATCTGAGCATGACGAGCATGCCTTTGATCCCAGTGCTTGGGAGTCAGGGGGCTGCAGATCTCTGAGTTTAGGCCAACTTGGTCTCTACATAATGTGTTCTGGAATGACCAGAGCTATGTAGAGAGAGCCTGTCTCTAAGAAAATAAGCAAGGCAAGAAAGAAAAAGGCAGGGGGGAGGGCAGGAGGGGGAGGAGGAGGAGAAGAAGAGTTCTGAATTAAACAATACCGTTTATATTCTTTACAGATTGGATTAGACCCTTAGTTTTAACTTCATAAAACTGAAAGCCTGGTATTAATAGTAATACACCACAGCCAGCATGGCTTGGTACCTTGACCTGATTAGGAGCCGTGACAGAATAAAGAATAGACACTCAAGAAATGAAAGACACACGGATAGAAAAGCTGTGTGCACTCTGATGGAGTGACACCAACTACCTGACACCTTAAAGTGTTTATCAGGTGCAGCACCGTGGGGAGGGGTCAGCTAATTTTGGCAGGGGGACTCTGTAAAACAAAAAGTCTCTGGCTGTGAATATCCAGGAAAGGAAGCTGAGTTGCTAGTCTTTGCACACACTAGAACTTAACATCATCAACTTTGCTGCTCGGACCAGAGGAAGAGTTTGCAGTCCCTCTGAGCCTCCCCCTGGAGGAAGGCTTTGCCGCACCCATGGGTGCTTGGCATAACCAAGCCCCTATCAACCATATGCATTCACTGAGAATTTCATCCACTCTACAGTCACTCAAGGCTTCCTCTGCACCCTATGTTACTATTTTAAAATAATTAGACAAACATAAAGCAGAAACCATAAAAATGCAATCACATGCTTTTTAAAAAGAACATCACAAATCAATCATTGGCAACAGAACAGGTTAGTGTTGGGGTGACTCACAATTTTGAGGTTGTGCAGAAACAAGATTATTCAAAGAATGGCCCTGCTTCTGACAAGTGGCTAACAGGCACTCAGGGGTGTCTGGTGTCCCCAGTGGAGTTCCCTAGAGAGATGGGATCCAAGCTCAGGACATTTGGTACCCACATTCAGGAGCACTATCAAGGTCACTCCTGCATTTAAACACAGTGCGCTCCGTGCACTTTGGCACATCCAGCTCTCTCCCGATGGCAAGTGCATGGCCCATGCATCCCGCAGAACTTCCTGTTGTGAATTTCTGCTTGAACCAAATAACGTTTACTGATGTTACTTAAGGGAATTGTTTAACCTGGGCCACATGTTATGCACATAAACTAATTCCCAATGGCTAATGGGTTAATAAAAGTAAATGAACCAAGGATCACTAGAACAAAACAGAATTAACTGACCCTCACATCTCTGGAAGGTGGAACATTTTCTAGATAAACTAGGAATAAAACAGTTTTCTAGATAAATATTTTACACCTTCATATAACCCAAATAGAAAGGCAAATATTAAACAAAGTACTTTCAGATAAAATAGCAAAGGACTAAATATCATTATTACTTTTAAAAGTCAGTGAGATGTGGTTGCACAAACCTTTTAATCTCAACACAGGAGACAGGATATCTGAGCTGGAGTGAGCCTGGTCTACAGAATGAGTTCCAGGGCAGCCAGGGCTACATAGAGAAACCCTGTCCTGAAAAACAAAAATAGTAATAAATAATAAGTTTAGGGAACAAGAGATGGCTGCATTTAAGGGTACTTCCGCTCTTCCCAAGGCCAGGTTGGCTCCTAGCACCCAAAACCATGTGTAACTCCAGCCCAGGGGATCTGGTCTCTTCTAGCCTCTGTGGGCACCTGCTCTTACACACAAAACAAATAATTTTTAAATAATATTAGTGGGGTTAGAAAAAGCACTGGCTGCTCTTTCAGATAATCTGGTTCAATTCCCAGACCCCACATGGCAGTTCATAACTGTCTGTAACTCCTGGGGACACAACATGGTGCAAGCAAAACACTGAAATACATAAAATAAATCAAAAACAATTTTTAAAAAGAATTAGAAAGTCAAAGCAGCTGGCCGTGAATCAGCTCTCAGAAGCCGAGAGAGGTGGGCACACATGAGCTAGTGCTCAGCTTAATCTCTCCACTTCTGCAACCCAGGTCCCACCCACAATTAGAAGGGGGTCCATGTCAATTAATATAGTCAGGATACTCCCCATGAGCACTGGAGAGGCCCTTCTCCCAGGCTATTCTGGATTCTGTTCTGTTCTCAGATCCTTGCTTTAGGAGCTTAGGATGGCTAATGAAGATCAAACATGACACTAACCCTGAACTAAAACAGGAAAACATCCATTCCTATAGCCACAAGCAACTTAAGTGTGTTGAACCTTCAAAAGTATCAGAGCAGTTGGGCATGGTGGCCCAGGCCAATAATCCCAACACTACAATGCAGAGGATCAGGGTTATCCATGGCTAGATAACAAATTCAGTGCCAGCCTTGACTACTTTTGACTCTTGTCTCAATAACCAAAAGGCAAGCAGAGCATCATGAACACTGGGAAAACACTGAGAACTTACCTCAGCCTAAGAGGCTAAAGAGTCATGACAACTCAGTCTAGAAACTGACAATTCAGAGCTGGAGTCTTGCTTTACCAAAGGGTGTCCATAGGGAGCACTCAGGACAAAAACAAAGAAAAAAATGAGAGTGCTTTTCAAGATGTCTGCTCCCCCTCAAAGTCCCAACCCCAGAACATACTGACAAGTGGAGGCAGCATCTGGGTGTAACCAGCTTGACCCTGAGAACAGGCAGTCTACACCTACAAGCTAAGCCTCATACAAGGGAGGCCTCAGAAAAGCCATAAAAACCCAGGCTGCAGGCAACTCAGCAGACTCTGGTCTCCAGCACATCTCGACAAAGCCACATGTTCTAAAAACCCTTCTGGTGACTATATCTCCTGCTCCCATCTCCTGGAGATGGGACTGGCCTCTGGCCCTGGTGACTGTTCTTGTTGGCCTTGCTAAGCACACTGAGTCTATGACCAGAGCCTCTATTGATCTCAAGGAACATCAGCTGGAGAGCCAGTATCCACTCACTATTCTTCCCAATAGAGGATGTGAACACAGTGGCTTGCTGCGTGCAAGCTGATTTGTGACAATTACTGGGCAATCGGATTTGTGACACACTGTGCCACCTCTATGCAATGTCTGTGAGTGAATTCTGCCCCCAGTGATTGATGGCATCACTTAAAGCTATATTGTTAGGTTTTTTGGGGGGGTGGGAGTTGTCCCCTCCTTTTTATATGTAAACAATAAACTGTGCAATTGAAAAAGGCACTTGACTGCCTCCCTGTGACACATAAATTATGTTTGAGATAATGTTTGAGTGGGACATAAGGGTAAAGCAGTATTAACGACATGTAAATACCTTTTTTTAAAATATGTGTGCATGTCTACCAAGTGTGCCCATGGAAGCCAGATGACTTTGGGACCCCCTAGATAAGTCACATGTGATAGAGAGCAACCTCACATGGGAGCTGAGAACTGAGGACAGGAAACATTCAACCACTGGGCCATCTCTCCAGCACATGAGAAGTCAGCTTGGGAACTTTGAGATATTCCACCAGGGTCCCCTCCCCCCTCAGAGCACATGGGCACCTCTCCCCTCCTGGAAGAAACAGGTTAGAAAGCACGTAGGCTGGAAGGGAGGAGCTGATTAAGCCCCTGCTACCGAATTCCCTAAAGACCAGTTTAAAAATCACACTGTTCTGCCAATCACACTGTTGTGCCTAATGGTGGCTGCTCTAAAATCAGTATATAAGGTCCCTGAATGAGATCTGAGAGGTTGCTCTCCTTTCTTGGTATGCAAAGCGCCCTCAGTATGCTGGATCAATAAATTTTTCTTGCATTTTGCATCAATCCCTGACTCCTTGTGTTCACTCGGAGGGTCTTCGGTAAGCTAAGGCTCTCTGGAGTCTTACACCTTATTTTGAAGGTGATATTTCATTACAAGTGAGAGAATGCTTGGGTTTTGTTGTTCTGCTTTGAGATAAGAGCTTACTATGTTTACCTCAGACCTTCAGTCTTCCTGACTCAGTTTCTTAGGCCCTAGGATTACAGATGTGCACCACAATACACACCTATGTATTTTTTTAAATTATCCAGGGCTGGGCATGGTGGTGCATGCCTTTAATTCCAGCACTCAGGAGGCAGATATAGGCAGGTCTCTGTGAGTTCAAGACCAGCCTGGTCTACATAGCGAGTTCCAGGACAGCCAGGACTGTATAATAGGACTCTGTCTCAACAAAACAAAACAAGACACAATTATCCCAACATATAAGGACAGCTGAAAGTTTGGCAAAGATTTTGTAAGACCCCTGACCCTCGGTCAGTGATACTTACTTTGAGATACCCCCGAGTGAGACAACAAGAAGCAGACGATGCAAAAGCAAGAGGCTTATTTTCCAGCATGTCAGGGTCAACCTTCAACTAGCCCCTCAAGGCAAGTGACTAGAAGGTGACCCTGAATGGCTATTACAAGCAGTTTTTATACTTTTTAGGGGCACAGGTTACGTCAACAAGGTTACAATTCAAACTTATTGGCTAAGCATATTGACCTTTAAATCTATTGGCTAGCAAGCAAGACACACATTTAAATTTTGCTTGGGACTTTCCAGAGGGTTAGGTGACTATCAGTACATTCTGAGAATTTTTTACTCAAGAATATTCCTGTGGGTAGAGAATGGAACTTGGCCTAGCCTTGACCCCAGGTTGGGGGGGTAGGGGCAGTTGTAAGGAGGGTTTGGGACTGGAAAAAGCCCTTAGAGTCCCTCAATTTAATCACATAAAAATTGCAGAATGAGCCGGGCAGTGGTGGTGCACACCTTTAATCCCAGCATTCGGGAGGCAGAGGCAGGCAGATTTCTGAGTTCGAGGCCAGCCTGGTCTACAGAGTGAGTTCCAGGACAGCCAGGGCTACACAGAGAAACCCTGTCTTGAAAAACCAAAAAAAAAAAAAAAAAATTGCAGAATGGCTAGATTTAAAGTCAATATGCTTAGCTAATAAGTTTGAATTGTAACCTTGTTGACGTAACCTGTGCCCCTAAAAAGTATAAAAACTGCTTGTAATAGGCATTTGGGGTCGACTTCTAATCACTTGCCTACAGTCAAATATAATTAAACATAACAAAGAAATTAAGGGACAAAGAGATGACTCAGCAGTTAAGAGCAATTAGTTCTCTTACAGAGGACCTGGATGCTGTTCCTAGCTCCCACAGGGAAGTTCAGACTGCTTCAGAGGTTCCCAAATCCTGTTGGCCTCCAAGGGCATCAGGCAAACACAGTATATACATATACACAGCTAAAACTCTCATACACAGAAAACTAGAATAAATACACCTGAGCTGAAGACATAGCTCAGTGGTAAAGAGAACCAGCTTCTCTTTCAGAGGTCCCGGGTTCAGTTTCCAGCACCCACATAACTCTGTACCTCGAGTCCCACGGGATTCTGGTAGAGTGCTTCAGTTGTCCAGCAGGATCCCTATGAGATCACAGGTGCCCTTTGCTCAGCCAGTTTGTTATTGGTGATCCCAGAAAGGAGTATCTGTTGGGACAGTCTGTCTTCTCAGGTGCTCTGTCTCATCCTGTGTAAACAATTTCAGAAGGAAAGACTGCAGGAGACACATATAGTACCTTATGGCTGCAACCATCTCCTTATTCCCAAGCCTCTCACAATGCCCTTGCGAGGGGTGGTAGCCAGCTTTTTCCCTTGGGAGATCCTCTCAGCTTCCTGAGGAAGAGAAGCTGCCCCTGCTGTCTGTCCTAATAAACATGGTCCCATCTGTTGAAGGTCAGACTCTCTTTCTTCCTCTGTGCCTTTACATTGACTCAGAAATCTAAAATTTGGTGCTGAAACCAGGAATGGGCATCTCATGTCCACTGGAGGCCCAAGCCCTGCACACGGACCTCCCTCATTTACATCCACAGGCTGGACCTGAATGGGCCTGATGGGACTGGGCCACTGTTTCTCTCAGGCATGGTGGGACTGGGCCGCCGTCTCTCTCAGGCAGCTGTTTCTTTCACTCAGTCTCCTTCTCTCCTTTCACTTCTGTTTTGTTCTGACACAGTCTGATCTCCAGATGAGAGCTGTTCCAAGCATCTAACACAACAAAAAACATCAGGACAAAGTAACTAGTGAGATTTAACTGGGAGGCACCCCAGTAGTTCTTGAGGGCTCTCAAGTACCACCCTCACCCCTATCTCACTGAAAGACTTGCTCCATACAAACTTTCCACAGCCCAGTGAGCCTGGAAATGTACAAATCCAGAGACACCTTTCCTACTTTCCAGGACTGTTTGATCAATCCAAAATCCAAGGAATACCTCTGGTTACTGGATATGAACCCTGTTTTTACCTTTGGCTCCCTACCTACCATGGGTTCCAAATTATCTGTGGGAAAGGACACACCTTTAACCTGTTTGTGGTCTAAGCTAAAAAGCTCCGTTTGGGAGACTTTAAACCAGCCATACATGTCCAGCCCTCAGTTCCAATCTGGCCTCAATATACACTGAACAATGGCCACTGCTGGCTTAAATTGGGAACTTTCTATTTTAATATTTAAACTGATTTAGATAGCTTCATAAGACGGAATGGAGTATGGCCCAAGGTTCCTCCCCTATATAACCCCCAGTTCATTTGAACCTTTCCTATCCTTGCTGCTCAGCTCTTGCAGCCAGCCTAGAGCTGAAAGACCAATCATGTCTACTGAGTGTCCAAGCCTGCTTCCTCTGAGATAGAACAGTCTCTCTAGTCTTGGGACTCCTTTGTCCAGCTTCCTGTAGAGAGAATATCTTGTGTTCTGTATGGATGCAGCACCTGTCAATAAAGTGCTGATTGGCCTATAAGCTTAGGCAGGAAATAGGTGGGACATGCAGTAGAGAGACTGAATTCTAGGATAGAGCCAGGCACAGGAGTATTTGCCACAGTACATGAAGGCAGGCAGCCACATTAAAGCTGGGCAGAGATAACCAACCACACAGCGGAACTTAGATTAAAATAAACCAGATATTAAGCTATTAGCCAGTCAGAGAATGAGCCATAGATTATAGCCAGGGGGGTTGTAAATATAACTAAGTCTCAGAATCGTTATTTCTGGGAACAGAGGCACAGCTTACAGTAAACACACCTCAACAGACTGCACAAGATCCTGGCCTCTGCAAGTACCAGAGACACACATGGTGTACAAGAGAAAAGAAAAAATTTTTTAAATAAACTTTTTTTAAGTTAAAAAAAAAAACCTACTAGAAAAAAGTAAATATATTTTAAAGGAAAATGGATCAAAGAAGCATAATTTTGTCAGATTAATCTAGAAAGTGACTGTCAAGACCCAGCTGGGACTCTGACTCCACAATGGCCAGAGAGCCATCGGACCATTCCTTCTGCTTCTCAGTTACCTTTCCCCAGGCATAGAACATGCTAGATCTCTACCCAGTCGCTGAGTGCTTGAAATGTGGCTAATTCAAATTGAGACAGAAAACTCTATCTACCCCAAACTATAAGGACTTGATGAAAAATAAATTTTAGTAATATTTTTTTGCACTGCTTACATGCTGAAATTGTATTTGGATTTGTTGAGTTAAATAAAACATACTCTCAAAATTCTGTTTCTTCCCCCTTTTTTGTTTTTGTGGGGGGAGGGGGTGTTTTGTTTTCAAGACAGGGTCTCTCTGTGTAGTCCTGGCTGTCTTGGAACTAACTCTGTAGACCAAAGTGTCCTCGAACTCACAAAGATCTGCTTGCCTCTGCCTCCCAAGTTCTGAGATTAAAGGCACTCGACTGTTTCTTCCTTTTTCAGTAGGACTGCCAGAAAATGTTAAACACATCTGTGACTTGAATTCTAGCTAGCATTATATGTCCATTCGAGAGTGCTGATCTAGAACACAGACCAAGTAGAACTATTGCAGTCAATGCAAACGTACAACTTCTCTACAAAGGGGTATGTCAACACCCAGGTGTAGACCCTAGTAACTCTCCCCAGCACACTCTCCATGGGTCACAGTGGATGGGCATTGCAGGAACATGGTGAAGTGCAAAACAGGCAACCAGACCTTCCCTGAAATGAGCAAATTGAAGTTTTGGCATCCTGTCAGCCTCGTGGGTACAAGCTGTTAGCGAAGCCATTTCCCTGCCTGCTCTTTCTCTCTGGCTCAAAAGCTCTGTTCAGACTTTGTTTGTCAAGGCTGGAGTCATGAATTATTCACCTTGCTGTCTACTGCACAGGTGCCTCAAGCATAGGTACCCACATTTGTTAAACTAGATGCCTTTAACAATAGCTGTCTGTGAATTACCTTAAAATGGATTTGTGTATAATTCTGCATTGCTTATCTGTAAACCACAAATGACTTGCAAAGATTGAACACACAAAGGCTAAAAGGAAAACAAATTATTCAGTTGTGTAAAGTGAAAACTGAGTAACAACTGATTCGGAGTGAGAGAGTGATAGCTGTGACAGCACAATGTGTGTTCTTATACCAAGAATAAAGTGCTAGAGACAGATGGGGACACACAGCAGCAGCAGCAGCAGCAACAGCTCCAGCAAAGAATCTAGGGATACTTTGGCCTCGTGACACAGGCCAGACAGTGATAACACCTCAGCATCCTATCTGCTGAGAAAACAACTGTCGAATTCATCTGCTAGCAATTATTCTTTCTTTCTTTCAAGATTTATTTATTTATTTCTGTGTAGAGTGCTCTGTCTCCATGCCTGACAGAAGATGGCATTAGATCCCAGTATAGATGGTTGTAAGCCACCATGTGGTTGCTGAGAATTGAACTCAGAACCTCTGGAAGAGCAGCCAGTGCTCTTAATCACTGAGCCACCTCTGCAGCCCTAGCAATTATTCTTTAATGGTGTGGCAAAGCCAAGCAATGCTAAACACACAAGCCTTTGGAAGAAAAAGAGGGTGCCATTCTTAAATATTTACTGTCAAGCTAGGCATGGTTATGCATGTCTTTGACTACTACTGCACAAGGGAAGCAGAAGCAGGGGGATCTCTGTTGAGTTCCAGGCCAGCCTGAGTTAGTAAGATTCTGTCTCCAAAAAAAAGGATGGAGACTGGAGAGATGGTTCCGAGGTTAAGAGCACTGGCTGCTCTTGCAGGGGAACCAGGTTCAATTTCTAGCACCAATATCATAGCTTGACATTAGTTGTAACTTGAGTTCCAGGAGAACCAATGCTCTCTTCTGGCCTCCACAGACACTAGACAAGCACACAGTACAGACACATCCAAATAAAATGCACACACACACACACACACACACACACGCACACACACACACGTATGTATATATGTATGTATATATTAGAAATATTTACTAACCAGGCAGTGGTGGCGCATGCCTTTACTCCCAGCACTCGGGAGGCAGAGGCAGCCGGACTTCTGAGTTCGAAGCTAGCCTGGTCTACAGAGTGAGTTCCAGGACAGCCAGGGCTACACAGAGAAACCCTGTCTCAAAATAATAATAATAATAATAATAATAATAATAATAATAATAATAATAATAATTTCTTTTCCTGAGAAACTTTATAAAACTTTGACTTCTCTTCATAAATGGCACTAGTTAGAAGTCATGAACCAACTTGGAATGTGTCCAGAGTCAAACTGATTACCCCGCCCTCACTGCTGTAGGCACCCTTGAATCTTGCAGCCAGTCCACTGAAGCCGAACCAAAGAAAAGGATGCACTAGTGTTTACCATCAAACCCACTGAAAAGATGACAGCAGTCTGTCCCAGCTTTTGAACCCTGCTCACCAAGAACAGAACTTCATCCGTTGTATCCCTCATTTTGAAGTCTGGGTTATGAAAAACAAGAGCTAAAGAAATCTAAGCTATAAGACCAGACAATACACGTAGAGTTTGGAGGAAGTTTCTGGGTACCAGTGACAGCCCATTTTCTTCCTTTGAACTGGCAGGCACCACAGATCATCTCCTTTATCCTTCAATAATGGGGTGTTTGTCAACAGAAAACGAACTTTTAAAAACTTGTAGAAACAAGAACTTAGAGGCCAATTATAGTGCAGACCTTTAATTTCAGAACTTGGTACGAAAACGGATATCCAAGTTCCAGGCCAGCCTGGTCTAGATTGAATTCCAGAATAGCCAAGGATATAGAGATATGATGTCTCAAAGTGGGCAAAAATCCAAGTGTTTTACCACCTCTCCTTCCTCAAATGTCAGGGACCAAACCACGAGCTTTGTGCTGCACTCTGCTTCATCCCTGTCCCTCTCCTTGGTTTTCTGTTTGAGACTGACTTCATGGCCTAGGCTGGCTGCAGTTCAAGATTCTCCTACCTTTTCCACATTTCTGTAACTCCAAAGAAACTTTTACAAAACTGATGCAAATATTCTAAAGTGGCTTATTGGTTCTAATAAAAAGGATTTAAGGACGGTTTTATTTTGATACTTCTGACAAACTACTTTCAACTGTGATTGACTCAAAGACAAAAAACTAAGTCCTAATTCTGCAACGGACCTTTACAAAGTCTCCCCAGTGGAACCACCTGTTGGTAAAGAAGGAGCCTGCATGTTTTATGTGTAGTCTCGGTACTGGGTCTTTTTTTTTTTTTTTTTTCAGTGCTTTCTCCCAGTACCTGCTCAATTTGATTGATCTAGTTTTAAGTTTGATCAATTTAGCAGTTCCAGGATTGGGGAAAGGGAATAGGTAGACAGATAGATAGATAAGATAGATAGATAGATAGATAGGAAGGAAGGGTTAGCTCCTGAGGACAAGGTCAGTGAAAAAAATGTACAAACAAGATGGAAAATCAAAAGTAGCCTCGGTTCCAAACACAGAACTTAAACAAAACTGGAGGACCATTGAGATGGCTCAACCGGTAAAGTAGCTTGCTCTCCAGGACACACAAGGGAAGAACAAACTTCCCAAGTTATACTCACCCTCAAGAAACATACACATAAATAAATACATCCGATGTAAAAAACAAACAAAAAACAAAACGTTTATTTATAAACTAGCTAGGGGTAGAGACGGCTCCACGGTTAAGAGCACTGGCTGCTCTTACAAAGAGGATCCTGGTTCAATTCCCAGAGGCTTACAAGCATCTGTTCTGATTCTTTCGTCCAAGGGCATCAGGCACATACGTGATACACAGACACACGCGCACACACACATACACAGCAGACACACGCAGGCAAGACATTTAAATACACACATAAAATCTAATTTTAAAATATATATTAAAAAAAACCCTAGGTCTCGTTTCTTTAGAAGAAACATAACGTTGCTGTTTCCGATTGCTGACTAACCAGAGTTGGGCGACATTTTTCAATGCCAGGCTTTAGAATGATGAAGTACTGAAATTAGGAATCGTAAAGCAAACGTTACAAAATACCAAGGACAACAAAGAACAGCCTGGAAGATGCGTGAAGTCTGAGAAGCGGAAGCTCCAGCTCCGGGCTTCCGGCGCGACTCCGCACGCGCGGGCGCTCTGCCACGGGACGGTGTGTGTGGGGGGGGGGGGTGTGAATGCAAGGCCTTGTCACGTGACCAGCGCTGCGGCGCTTCTGGTCCAGTGGCGTTTAGAGAGCCGTCCTTGTGTTGAGATTCGGGCCGTCAGGGGCAACCGTGTCTGACTCAGAGGAGCCAATGACTGGCAGGTGCAGTCGACCTGGGCGCTCTGTGACGTCACATCCGCCTTTGCTAGCTCTGTAATGAGTGCTCGATTGGCAGTTATGTCGCAAATCCAGTTTTCGGCAGGAGATCCCAGATCTGCTGCAGGGCACTCTGCTGTAGTAGCAGCACTTAGAAAACGGAAGATAAAGATCGGAAACTCCGGGTGCCCAGGGACTGCGGCAGAGGACTGACTCTCAAGAGCATTTAGATAAATGCCACGACCTGTTCATTCAAGCCTATCAAGACCCGATACGTGGCAGCACGCTGTTTCGCCCTGGGGATCGCGGTGGGAAACGCGACCTTACAAGTGTCCTTAAAAGTTGGCGTCTAGCGCTGCTCCTCCTGAGAGCTGCAGCCCGAGAACCCCTCCATGCACGGCTTTATTAAAAAATAAAATCTGTAAAATAACCGAATTCGAATTTTTTTTTAAAAAAAAAACTCTCATTGTTAATCCTATCCAGAAAGATAATCTAATCTACAAATAATTCTCAGCGCTGCAAAGATGAGTTTAACTCAATATTCTCAGAAAAGGAAGGCAGCCTAGTGGCTTGCCCGCAGTGGGGCGGTATCCACTGGCTCCTCAGCCTTGTAATACCAGCACTCTGGTGAAGCAGTACTACTTGAGGCCAGCCTAGGCTACACTGAGATCCTCACAAAAATAAAAACTTGTAAAAGCAGCTTCATTTACAGGTCCTTATTCGTTCTTCTAGTAGTCCTGAGAGCTCTCTGCATGGGCGAGGTGCCGCCAAAAGTAGCTATGCATGTACCCTAAAATAAAATCCCAACCGAACTCAGAGCAAAACAAAAACCTCGATTTTGTGTTCTCAAGTGTGAAGTTTGTAAAAGCCAATATCGATCATGTGTTGCTATCAATAGGTTGTATGCCCTTTTTTCCAAATGGAGAACCCACTCTGCCCTGTGGAGTGACCCTACCAGGAAAAGTCAGAGGTAGCGCATAGGGTTGAGATCATGGCTCCTCTTAACTGTCTGTGTATTTAATAGAACAATCGGAGAAAGCAGGTAACATCTTAAAGCTGAAATAGTAGGTCTTCACCAGAGCCAAGTCTGGTGGTCTGTATCAACCAAAGAGTAGATGTGGCCGACATTTCTCTAAGGAGGCATACACACACACACACACACTCCATGGAAATAGTCAAGAACTTAACTGAAATACATACTTGCCTTTGTCTTTCTTAGGGTTACCCTACTATAGGGGCTTACCAGATAAAGAAGCCATAAGACTTGTATAAACTTTTAGGGGCTGAAGATGGCTTTGCAGTTCAGAGCACTTGCTGCTCTTGCAGAGGACAGGGTCAGTTACCAGCTTACACTGCCTAAAATCCTTGTTCCAAGGGATCTGAAGGCTGACACATACTCATAAGTTAAAAATCAATCAGTAAATCTGTGTAAAGTATTTTACCAGGACTGGGCATTGCAGCCTAACTGAAGTACATGGAAGGCAGAGTTCCAGGCCAGCCAGGGCTAGAACCTGCCTCTAAATAAACGTATTTAACAACACCATAGTCTTTTTAGAGATTCTTCTGAGATAAAACTTCATCTTGGCCCTGCAGTGGTGGCGAACACCTTTAATCCCAGCACTCAGAAGGCAGAGGCAGGTAGATTTCTGAGTTTGAGGCCAGCCTGGTCTACAGAGTGAGTTCCAGGACAAGCCAGGGCTACACAGAGAAACCCTGTCACGAGAAAAAAGAAAAAGTTCATCTTGCATTTTCCATTTTGGGACATGATCTGTTTTCCTTCAAGTCAGGCTGTCCAATTAAATAGAACGGAAACTCAAGCAGCTGTCTAGCCACAGGACAAACTCTGGGTCTCATGTCTCAGGCTGATCAGAATGTGGACAGGCATGCAGCAGTCAGTAGTACGATGCTGTCTTAAGGGACAGCTGCAGAATATCACTGAATCACACAACAGTGCTAGAAAATCTCCAGCAACTAGCAAAAAAAGTAATTCAAAACCTAACATACTTAATATTTTGAATCATAACACCTCATTAAATTGACCATTATTTAATAATTTTACCCATAAACTTCTATGATTCTATTGTTCTCCTTTAAAAAAGAAAAATACTTGAAATAATGTTTGTCTTTAGACAGTCTCTCTGTAATCCCGGAGCTGGCCTTGAACTGTGGTAATTGTCCAGACTCAGCCTCTTAAACACTGGGATAACAGGCACAAGGCATCACACCAGGCCATCAGCTTCTTAAAGGCATAAGACAAAGACAAACGAAAGGCTGTAGCAGTGCCTTTAATGTAAGAATTTGGAATTTGGATGAAGACAAATCTCTGAGTTCAAGGCCACCCTAGTCTACACAGTCATCCCCTCAAAAAAAGGACAAAACCAGATTTCAGTGAATACCTGTACTTAAAAATACCTCAATACTATCCACCTCTCAAAAAAAATTAGTAATTAATATTTTCTCTATACTGTAACCATGAAAACATTAGCATAACTTGACAAAAGACATTCCAGAATCATAAAAATAAGTCACATTAGGAGAAACCCAAAACAAGGGATATAAAAATCTTTTGTTTCAAGATACACATGTAGGGAACTAAGATACTATCCTTAGAAGTTTGGGCTCATTCTAGAAAAACCATATAATCCTGTGAGAGTTTTATAAATACTTGCTCAACTATAGGCGATAAACTCCTGGTCCAACCTGCAACTCCAAAGGGAAATTTGTGCCAACCTAGGATTTTTTCATCCCCCGTTTCTGGAAAGATTAATGAGGAACAGGAGTTTTTGTTTTTATTTTTCCAAACTGGGTTTCTCTGTAGTCTTGGCTGTCCTGGAACTCACTCTGTAGACCAGGCTGGCCTCGAACTCAGAAATCCACCTGCCTCTGCCTCCCACCACTGCCCAGCTGGAGTAAGAGTTTTCTAGTGCCTATTTATTGTCACAAGTCTGACTATCCTTCAAGCCATTTCTGTTTTTAAAGCCCTCTGAAACAGTAGATACTAATTCTGAAGAGTGAACACCACACACTGAAGCTAATCATTATTAATAACGCTTCAATTTATTCAAAGCAATGCAGTTTCAAAAACTTAAGTTACAGCAGTCAGGGAAAAAAAAAAAAAAACCAAAATAGTCAGAAACACATGATCAGTACTGCTTGTCCTGTGTTTAACACTGTGGTGGCTTTATTCAAAATACAGTTGCACAAAAGTATTAACCTCAAAGTCTCTAAGGACTTACCATGTTGTATACACACACACCGTACAGAGAAGGTTAGAACAGAACCCAGAACTTCTACAGAATAGAAAACCCACCCTTGTTTATTCGCATGAAAACACCACCCACAAAGCTAAAGCTGCAAGCCTCAGTAGTTATCTGGAGGCCCTAGGTGTTGTTTTTAACTCAAGAACTCTAATTTTGATTGCACAATAGATGATTGATAAAAAGTCAATATATAGATTTCATTTTTAAAAATAAGCATTTATTTTGAACCTGGCATAGTTTGCAAAGAGAAATCTTAGGGACTGAAAGCAGGGGTTCCAATAATTGACATAAAGAAACAAAGTCAGTCCCCTGGAGATCCCCGCCCACCCTTGCACTGAACTCATTACACGTTTATTTCAGTCAGGCATGCAACTTTGTTAGCTTCTCTAAGTTAGTTCATACTTGGTATTTTAAAACACCAGGTCAGACATCTTAAGTTGAAAAAGCTGCAGCCTCACTATTATGAGCAATTTCTATATGTCCCAGAAGAGAGGCAAAATACTTTTGCTGATACAAGGTTTAAAAAAAAGACAAAACAAAACCCCACCTTATATATATAAAACAAAAGGAAAACAAAAATTAGTAACCAAGATTTAAAAGCAAGTGCCTTTAACATGGAGCTTCCAGGAAACAGGGAGAGAGGCCTGTCTACTCATGTTTGTTTAGTAGCCATGAGAAAGCACATACCCGTACTCCAAGTGTTTTTTTTCTATTTTTCAGACATCCACTTGAAATAAATACCAACTTCAAGATTGTTTTTCAAACATTCTCCTATGGCCACTATATTCAATCAAATGGTACATCTGATCACGCTTTCAAACTACAGGAAGAAGAATTAAAGGCTCCACTCAGAAACATAATAAATATTTCACAGTGTTGGTATCCAAATCATCTAAAAACTTAGAAATTAGACCTGAACGTGTTATCAGCTGTCAGTTGGCAATCAGTCTGACCTCTGAGAGAAAGGATGCTGCTGCTTTATCCTAACACAGTGTCAACAAAGCCTGTCTCCAAACATAAGTCCTCATCACTGCAGCTTGACAAATACTCGGTCTTTTCCACTTCACTTGTCTGAAACTGAGACAGATGGCTGAGGTGCAGATGAAGTCTCTGGGGTATCTACAGATACCCAACCTTCTTTGAGACGTGGACAGGAATGAAGCAATGAAGGTGACAGAGAGGAGCAGCTGGGAGGGAATGCACACCTGAACCCAACAGCCTGCTCAGTCACCCCCAGAGAGGGCTCCACTGCAAGTCTGGACTTAGAAAAGACAGGCTCCGTAAGAGCCTTGAACTGTATCACTGAGCAGAACTGAGTCCATGACCTGCCTTCTGAAGAGAGCCCTCTTACTCTGCATCTACTTTCCAAACTGTGACAGGAAAACCCTCAGATAACTTCACCCCACCCCAAAAACTTGCCTTCAAGCTAATGATATCTGGATTGCCTCTTAAAAAACAAAAAAACAAAACAAACAAAAAACCAGCTTTATCATTCAAAAGACTACTGTCACTTCATATTATAGCTGAGTGTAATTTGTTAATTTATAAATAACTTTAAAACATTATGAATGAAATGCACCAAACTACATCTGTGTAAAAGCAACCATGTTTTAATTATGGGCTAAAAATGTCTAATACATTAAGCATGAATTATAAAAATCCAGACTCTAAATACAATGCTAGAGAATTTCACTATGGGAAGATGAATGAGAATTCTTTTCTAAGTACATTATGATTAACAGACTAGCAAATCTTAACCGGAATGGTAAGGCCAAAATAGTAAAACCACACTTTTCCTATAAAAAAGTTACACATCATCTCCTACTGGGACAGCTATCATACATAAAGAAACAGAAACAATGTGACCGCTCTACCGCACACCGTGCCAGGAGTGTTGGGCAGCTGTTCCGCCTCGCTTCCTGGAGATCTAATCATCGTCTTCCTCCCCATCATCTTCAGCATCTCGCTTTCTTTTCTCTCCCCGAGGACCCTCTTCTTCTAAAATGGGAAGTATGTAAGATACTGATTTTAACAATTGAATGTTATTTTATAAAACTTTTAATCCTAGTAAAAAAACAAATGTCAAAAGAAAATATAGGTTGTTTCCACTCTGAAATTTCTTCCAATTTCAGAATATAAGGGACTTCAGAGAACCAGACTCTACAAAAGAGATGTGCTTTCAGACAAACCACAACTCGCAGGGCAAATCAAGAGACCAAGTGCTTGACAATGCGACTCTTTTAGGTAAACACTGTTGGGAAGGACTAGGTTGAAGAGAAACTAAAGGGACATCTGTGTCCGGCTACTCCTCTGCACTGGGGCTGTATGCCATGCAAAACGAGATTCCAGGGTGCAATGAAGTGCCAATAAGGTCTCATTTCTGAGGTAGGTAGGGGTGTGTGTGTGTGTGTGTGTGTGTGTGTGTTTCAAAGATGGTTTCTCTGTGTAACCCCGGCTGTCCTGGAACTATGTAAACCAGGCTGACCTCAAGAGGCTGATTGCCCTGCCTCTGCCTCCCAAATGCTGAGATCAAAGACATGAGTTACCATGCCTGGCTTTCATTTTCATTTTTCCATGTGGGTGCTGGGAATTAAATCCAGGTCCCCCGGAAGAGCAGTCAGGGCTCTTAAGCACTGAGCCACCTCTCCAGCCCCTCGTTTCTGTCTTTAAGTATATATTACAAATTGTTTTTGTTGTTGTTTAGGCAGGATTAAATTGCTTTCAAAACACTTCTCCATGTGTCTAGGCACATTATGATAAACAAAATTAAAGGCTCAAGGGCCAGGGCAATCCCCACCACAGACTCAGTATCTATCATCTTTACATTCAGAATGTGCTTATGGCGGATGCAACTCACCCTCTTCTTCCTCTTCCTCCCCTTCATCAACGTAATCATCATCGTCTTCTTCATCCTTCAAAGTCAATGTGAGAATGAATAAACCATGACATGGACTTCTATTGTTTCACAAGAGCAATGAAATTACAGTTCAGCTATGTCTCAACGGACAGTTTCTGCCTCCCTTGCTTCTGAAGCTAACTAAGCATCCAGGCTTTTATAAACATAGGCTGTGCCTTAGACTACCATCGTTCAAGAGAACACGTTCTCCAACAGTGCAGACCTCTGTGCCATGTGGTACTGGACGGCTAGCGAGCAATGGAATGCATCAGCACCAACAAGGGAGTTGCAGTCACCGTTTGTATAATTATTTGTTTGCTTGAGACAGGGTCTCTTGATCCAGCCCAAGCTAACTCATGACTGAACTGGTCCCGCCTCCCGAGTGCAGTGATAATAGGCATGTACCACTCTGTCCAGCTTACTTTTTAAATGGCCACATCTGTCCCACTAGCAGAAACAGGGCTTCACTACTTTAAAATAAGCCATTCTACTGTCCAGATCTAGGCACTGATTGATGATTGAACCCTAACATCAAATATGGTTACGGTTATATGTTGACTATAAAAATGTATTCTTCTACACCTGTTTTCTAATCAATAAAAGTAACCGACAAACCAGAAATCTGAAATCCAAAATGTTCCACAGCTCTTCAAAGTTTCTTAAGCATCAACATGCCACCAAAAGCAGAAAATGCCACGTAACCCTGCCTGCACTGTCACTGTCATACTCCAGGTAACACTGGAGGCCCTGATGCACACCTTTACTCCAGCACCCGGGCATTCACCAGTCTTCACCTTTCCAAGGCTGGCCTTAGGATCCCAAGCCATTATGAAGCCTTTGTGTTGTTTCTCTGTGGAGCACTGGCTATGATTAAAGACATCTACCACCACACCCATCTTTTTTTAATGGATCCTTGGACTTGAACCAAGGTCCTTGCTAGATAGCCCCTTGGTCATTCTTATGGCTACGACCATGAGCACTCTACACATTAGTATATGCTGCTTTCCTCAGGTTTTCTCCCTTCTAAAAAAAAATTGGGTATGTGCATATTATTACTGTTGTGTATGCTAATCCATGAGGGACATGCGTGGTACATGTGGGGCTCTTTAGACAACCGTGGAGCCAGTTCTCTCTCCACATTTCCTGGACAGCACCGTGTGGTGGGTCTGAATAGGTGTGGCTCACTGACATATGTGTTTGAATGCTTGGCCATAGACAGTGGCACTATTAGGAGGAGTGGTCTCATTGGTGTAGGTGTGGTCTTGCTGGAGGAAGTGTGTCACCATGGAAGCTGGTTTTGAGGTCAAGTTACACCCAGTGTGACAGTCTCCTGCTGCCTTTGGATCAAGATGTAGAACTCCTGGCTCCTCCAGCACCATTTCATGTCACGCTTCCCACCAGAATGGTAATGGACTAAACCTCTAAACTGTAAGCCAGCCCAACTACATGCTGTCCTTTAAGTGGTCATGGTGTCTCTTCACCCCAACAGAACCTTAACTAAGGCACTTCAAGCGCCTTGCCCATTAAGCCGCCTCACTGGCCGGTTCCTTAAAACAACTCTGGTCCCCAGTGGGGTTTTCTTTTTTTCGTGTTTTTACACCTTCTCTTTCACAGTCAATTATTCTCTTTCAATTTTATGCTCCACAGAATCAGAAGAGCAATAAGCTTATCAGAACTAAATATGCGAGAGACAACAGATTGCCTTTGAACCCCGAGCATGCTAACACAGTTGGAGCTGAGAGACTTACGTTACTTACATTCTGACTGCTCAGAGCCCCTTACACTCACTGCTCTGATCCTAGCTGTGCTACAAATGACTGCGTACAGACAAACTTGGTACTAACTACTATACATCTAAAAACAACCAGTCAAGGGTCTCTCAATCTTACCACAATGTACTCAAGCATACTCTATTAAGCAATGTGTGGTGGTGTGTACATATAATTACCCAGGCAGAGGAAGGAGGACTCCAAGTTCAAAACCAAGCCTATGCAACATAGCAAAACTGTCTCCAAACTATTAAATGGGCTGGGAAGATGGCTGTACAATCTGACCTGACCTCAGATTGCCAACCACACACATTAAAAGGCACCTTGGTGTTGAATGCCTACACTCTTGGCCCAGGCGAAGTAGAAACAGGAAGATCCCTGGGGCTTGCTAGCCAGCTAGCCTTACTAAATGTGTGTGTTCCAAGTTGAGCACAAAATGTAAGCAGTAAATAACTAGTGGTTACAAGTGCTTGCTATGCTGGGCATGATGGCACACACCTTTAATCCCAATTCTCAGGAGACAGAAGCAAGGGGATCCCTGAGTTCAAGCCTAGCTTGGTTTACATAGTGAGTTCCAGGACAGCCAGGGCTACACAGAGAAACCCTGTCTTGAAAAAACAGAAGAGAAAAAAAGTACTGGCTGTCCTTCCAGAGGACTCAGGATTAATTCCCAGCACCCACAGGGGAGCTTACAACTGTATATAACTCTAAGGTATGACACCCTTATACAGACATGCATACAGGCAAACACCAATGCACATGAAATAAAAGGAAGAGGAGGAGGCATTTTAAACATCTCCAAGATGCAAATAGTCATTTATAATTTTAAATAAAACAGAACTAGCCACATTTGTTGATACTTTAGAAAAGCACAGATATCAAGCACTATCTTGTGTTTTATTTTAAATAAAATGTAATTGAACTGATGTTCTAAGGCATTTAAAGACCATCCTTAGGACAGATAGTGTCTCACAATAAAGCCGCATCATTTACCAGAAGGTCGCTCAGTTTGCTCAGTGACGACCTTTGTCCTATTAGTAGGAACTGTTTCCTGACGTAGGTATGAACAGCACAGGGGTACACTTTGCAATATTCCCAAACGACCAAGTCCTTTTCACACATTAATTCCTCACCTCTGAAGAACGGCTAAAATAGGAAGAAATATAAGGCTCAAAAACCAGAGGTCTAGGACCGTAGCGCAATCGGTGGATGCTTGTCTCAATACAGGAAGCCCCTGGTTAGCTCCCAGCATGACATAAAACCAGGTGTAGCTGGGCAGCAGTGGTGCCAGCCCGTCTACACAGTGGATTTCAGAACAGTCAGGACCACACAGAGAACCCTATCTTAAAATACAGAAAAATAGAAAATAAAAAATAAATAAATAAATCTGTGTGTTAGCACAAGCCTGTAGTCCCAGCACTTACAAAGCTTAGGCAGGAGGGCCATGAGTTCAAGGGCAGCCTGAGCTACAGTGAGACCCCATTCTGGAGAGGGACTTCCTCCCAGCAGTTACACTGTGGCCCACACATCTGTAATTCCAGCTTCAAGGGATCCTATGCCTCTTCTGGCACCTGCAGTCACCATTCACACAGGTGGTACACAGCCACACATTCAGACAAAATAACCATCCATATATAACCAAAAGTCAATCTGGTAAGGAAAAAGTACAAATGCATAATCAAATCTGCCATTTCTGCCTCTTTCATCTTAAGCAGTGATGGTCTCTGAAGCTTGCCTGGCACTAGCTCCTAAAAGCACGAACTCTGAGGTTGCCTGGTTTGTTCTGAGACAAGGTTCCTCTGTAGCCTAGACTATCCTAGAGCACACTAGGCAATCCTACTGCCTCACCCTCCTGGAGAGCTGGGATTATGGTCCTGAGCTACCCCAGGCTAAAACTTCATTTTGAACATCCAAACTATCCCATCCAGAATGAAAAAGCTTCCTGGCCCTGCACTAACTTAACGCTGTGTGCATTCAATGATTTCTGACCTACGCTTGGCAAGACAATTTTGAGTTAATATCCCAAAACATTCAGCACAATATACCTAAATGTAAATCAACACAGGTGGTTGAAAGTAACTTTTTAGAACCATTCATGCTGAATGCTGCTGTAAACTAAATACGCTTTCTCTATGAACTCTTAAGAGGCTTCAAAGTTTTCCTCTTCACTACTGTAGCTTATAACTCAACAAAGAGCCAAAGACGCCCAAGGCCTCACTCTTGTGCATTTATTTCAAATTTAAAATATTACCAGAAGGGGATGGAGACATGGCTCCATGGCTAAGACATTGGCTGTTCTTTAACAGGACCCAGGTTCAGTTCCCAACACCCACGCGACAGCTCACAAACATAGCTCCAGTTCTAGGAGACTCAAGAACCAATCACATTCATGGGACACAGACATACATGTGGGCAAAACATTTACTGACGCACATAACGTAAATCTTAAACCCACCCATCAGATATTGTCTAACCATCATGTCAGGTTCTATTACTGAGTTACATCCCTAGCATTGAGATATTTTTAAAAGAAACAATTATTTCAAAATATGAAGATAAAACTCACTTTAACATGAAAAGAAAGTAACGTCTCTAAATTCCCAGGGGCTAAGGACCATTCATTCTATTTCCCACTCAATGTACTATTAGATGCAAAGATTAATAGCCCCTCATCTAAAGAACCCACGGCTCGGTAAGGGCAGACACGTTTTTATGAGACCATCTCCAGGCACAAGGTTAAGGGTAGCAGAGAAAGGGCAACATGTGCTTTGGTGACAAGAGGGAGGTGTCACAGCACATCGAGGACAGTAATGATCGTACCTGCATACCACACGGGTGCATGGTGGAAGAAATCCCTGAGCAGAGCCCTCCCAGAAGAGACTGCTTAGAAAGCTAATGCAGGTAGTGGCTGGCACATGAGCCCGTGGTTAAGACTCTTCCAGAGGATCTAGATTTCAGTTCCAAAGCACCCCCCAGCAGCTCCAGAGCACCCTCTTCTGGTTTCCACAGGCAACTGCATTCACATGCCACACATTTCACAGGCATGTGCACACACAACTTTTTTTTTTTAATTAAAAAGGAAGAAAAGCTACTGCAGGAGTGTAAAGATGACTGAAGGGGAGGAATCTCAGGTCTCTGAGTGTCTGCCATGTATCGACCAGGAACTAGGTGCTTTACATGACCTTGTTAAAGCAACTCCGTGATCTTGCTCAGACATTAATAAATTGTTTCCACCATCCCATGTCACTGAAGGCAGAGTCAATTCTGATATTTAGGAGATAAACAGTAAGCAATAGCAGTCCCTATTAGTCACCATGAGATTCTGTTGAGTCTGCCCACCTTTCTGAGACCCAAGTCAAAAGAGGCAATTTTTCCTTTCTTCTCACTCTTTTTGGATGCTGACCAGAGCCCAGATACACCTTTGCTGACACTCTGGGCTCCCACGCCCTTCTCTAAAGCACGGTCCCTGCCCTGTGACAGCTGTCTGACCTCAGTGCCAGCTTTAACGCCATGCTGGGTTCTTTTTTCCTCCCCTCCTCCATTTTCCTCCCAGGAGCTGCTGAGACTTATGGTTCATCTGCCCTGAGAGTTTTTAAATAAAACTGTCCTTGAGCTTGGCTATCCGGACAGACTACAGAGCACTCACTCAGTAGGGAGAGAAAAGGCAGATGCTTATCCACACATCAGGGAACGCTTCACAACCTCAACCTATCTACAGCACTTAGCCCTGTGCCAACCGTCTTCAGGGTGAGTAACAAGGTTCCATTCACCTGAATTTCTTCTTTCATTAAGTATGAGAGGCCCACCTCCTCTTCTCCCTCTCCCACTTCTGAACCAGCTTCATCCTCATCCTCATCCTCATCTTCCTCCTCTTCATATCCTTCAGGTGGACCAGCTTCATCTTCCTCCTCATCTTCCTCATCTTCCTCTCCATCTTTAAAGAACATTGTAAACGGTAAGCAAGCGTTGTCAAATGCTTCTTCCCAGAACCGGGCCTCACTCTTGCCCAATCATCCCCAAACCTTAAAACCTTGCGGCGAGTGCCTCAAAGTGCCCCAACACTTTGCTTAAAAGAACAAATTCTGGCCAGGCAATAGCAGTGCACGCCTTTAATCCCAGCACTGGGAGGCAGAGGCAGGGGGGTCTGAGTTTGAGGCCAGCCTGGTCTACAGAGAGTTCCAGGACAGCCAGCGCTACACAGAGAGACCCTGTTTCCATAAAATGAAACAAAACAAATAAAAACAAACCCACCTACTTTACAGCATTGTTACATATCACCCAAGAAGTACCTTTTCTAGGACTGGGGATCCAGTTCAGCACAGACCTAGCATGTGCAAGGATGACCCATCCCAGCATTGCAAAGGGCCTTTCCAACTTTATACACACAGAAGTTGGCTTTACTTTGTGGTCACTTCAAAACCTGTTTGTTGCCAGGTATGGTGGTGTACTCCTTTGATCCCAGCATGCAGTGGGCAGAGGCAGGTGGTTCTCTGAGTTGGGGGCCAGCCTGGTCTACACAGTGAATTCCAGAACAGCCAGTTATGCAGACACCCTATCTCAAAATCAATAAATAAAAAATATAAGAGCCGTACCCTCATCGTCCTCCTCCTCCTCCTCCTCCTCCTCCGAGTCGGGTGCTTCGTTGTCTTCCTGGTCGAACCCATCCAGGTAGGTGATTTGTTGCAGCAGTTCAAAAATACTTTCTCTGTAATCTTCCAGGTTTGTGATCTCACAGTTAAACAAGTCAAGGCTTTTCAAATTTTTAAGATTTTGCTGAAAAAGTAAAGTTAAAGGTTACAATCAAGATTTTTAAACACTGTGTTCTTCAGTTTTAATGAACAATCTGAAAAACATACACTTGAAGTTAAAGAACAACTTTTTGCACTTTTAGGATTTGTAAGGTCATTCCACCAGCACAGGCAGCAGCCCTCGACCAGCACCTCTGTGTTCCCAGCATCTTCCCTGCAGCTTAGTTTTTTTGCAGACACTCCAGGCACTTTTGCTGACAGAATCTGGGCAGAAACGGGCAACAGCACCCCAAGTGTGATGGCACACACTGTAACCCAGCCAGGGCAGAAGAATCAGCATGGGAGGCCAGCCTGAGCTACCAAGACTTAGTCTCCCATCTTTTTCTTCTTTTTAAAGACAGGGTAAGGGCTCATTACATAGCCCAAGCTGGCCTTTAATTCTCAATTGCTCTAGCCTCCCAAGTGCTGAGATTACAGGCAGGCACCACTACACTAAGCCTGAGGACAAGGATTGGCCATTCGTGACAATGTAAATTCAATCCCTGGGACCCAGAAAACCAACACACACACACACACACACACAGAATAAAACAAAATGTAAACCTGAGCATCCATTTTCAGTTTTATATTATTGTTTCCTTCCTATCCGAAAATAAGGAGACACACTACCCACTACCTCAAAATGTAGGGGGGGAAATACAGGTGTAAAAAACAAACAAACAAACAAAAACAAAACACTGAAAACTTAAAACCAAAGTAAAATCCTGAAGAAAATAAAAGATAATCATTAAGTACATTTGTCACTGATTCAAAAATTCACCTGGATGTTTATTTATTTATTTAGTTAGTTAGTTAACATTCTAATTGTATTGAGCAGGGAGATGCATGCATGTGCCACGAGCACACATGTGTGTAACAGAGAATAACTTCAGTAGTGGGTTCTCTCCATTTACCCTGTGGGTCCCAGGGATCAAATCAGGCCTTCAAGCCTGATGGTTAAGTTAAGTACCTTTTGAAATGGGCCAGTCTGAGGCCTTTGTAACCCTGGCTGTCCTGAAACTCACTATGTAGATCAAGTTGACCTCAAACTCACAGAAATCCACCTGCCTCTGCCTCCCAAGGGCTGGGATTAAAGGTGTGCAGCACCAGGCCTGGCTCAAGACCTGTACTTTTAAGAAAGGGTCTCAACTCTACAGCCTAGGCCCCAACTCGGGGTCATCCTTCCCCAAGTGGTGAGTGCCAAGCCCAGCTGGACATTTTAGTTAAAGACCCATAGCTATCTGGATCACAAGAGATTATTTCCGAAAACTCCGCATTTAAACAGAAATTAGTAAGAATATGAACAAACTTCAGATCAAATCAAGCCCAGTGACACAGCCCTCCACTTACCAGCGCTTCTACTGTGCTGAGATCTTTAATTTTGTTTCCACTCAGATTGAGGTAGGTAAGATTTGGACATTTCTCTGCCAGGACTTCCAAGCCTCCAGAAATTATGTTGTCACTAAGTTCCAACTACATATTCAACATGGAGAGAAAACAAAGACTGATGAAGCCCCAGGACCTTCAAAAGCACATCAACTGAAAAAACACTCTTATTCTCTCCGGCTTCACCAATTCCCATGTCTGCAGGCAGAGCAGAACCCCACACAGTGGCTTTTCTGTGGCATGGCTCCTGCTGTGTTCATTTGGATTTCCTGATGGGGGCAGTGGTAGATATTAAATCCAATTTATTCCATAAAACAATTGGTGTTTGTTTTTGTTTGTTTGTTTGTTTTTCGAGACAGGGTTTCTCTGTGCAGCCCTGGCTGTCCTGGAACTCACTCTGTAGACCAGGCTGGCCTTGAACTCAGAAATCTACCTGCCTCTGCCTCCCAAGTGCTGAAAACAACTCTAATTTAAACTTCTGGGCATTATTAAAACTGATCCCAAAATCCTACAGTCCCCTTCGTTTGTTTCCCTTTCTTTGAAACAGGATCTCTTTGTAGCCCTGGCTGTCCCGGAACTTGGTCTGTAGATCAGGCAGGCCTCAAACTCAGGAGACCCACCTGCCTCTGCCTCCCAAATGGCGGGATCAAACGTGCACCACCATCCAGTAAATAATTACTTATTTTCATTTGATGTGCATTGGCGTTTTGCCTGTATGTATGTATGCCTGCATGAGGGTGCTACATCCCCTGGAACTGTAGTTACAGAGAGTTGTGACGAGGAATTGTGTGCTGGGAAATGAACCCTGATCCTGGAGCCATGGAGCAGCCACGGAGCCACCACTCCAGCCCCCTCCCCTCCCCTTTTCTTATCTCTAGGAGCTTGGAGCTTTCTAACTGGCAGGTGAAATGGTCATTTCACTTCACCAGGAACTCAATAAGCCTAGCCATGGAGACCATGGTGTCCTCACAAACCCAACTCACCTTCCGAAGTTTATTTAAGCTAGGTAGTCGGGCCAAGGAACTTAATTCCACGTTGGCCATGCTCAGAAACTCCAGCTCTTTGAAGGTGTCATTGAGGCCTTCGATTTCCCCATTGACACACAAGCAATTGTCAAGAACTAACTCGGTCACCTGTTGGAAGAAACGCAGTAATAATTAGTTTGCAAAAACACCCCAACCCTGAGCATTCTAAACACATGAATATCAAAGATACCAATCCCGGCCAGGGCTGGTGGCCTTTAATCCCAGCACTCCGGGACAGAGTCAGAAGAATCTCTGTGAGTTCCAGATCAACCTGGTCTATATAGTAAATTGCAGGACAGTCAAAGCTACAAAACAGAGACCCTGTCTCAAAGCAAATGAAAGCAAAAGCAAAAATGCCAATCCCCTACACGGGGTGCTGGGTATGAGGCTGTAATCTCAGCTACTTGGGAATGATGGGGGAGGAGTCACTTGCGCCATGGAGTCTGTGGCAGACTAGGCATGGAGTAAGGAGGCTGTAATCCCAGATACTTGGGAGTGAAGGGTCACTTGAGCCATGAGGTCTAAAACAGCCCGAAAACACAGCAAGATCAACCTCAAAACGACACAGATTCTTCTCACATCTCTTTACCCATACTCCTGTGAGAACCTAATGTAACTCACTGAGTTATTAGAGAGAGAGAGAGACACTGACTGAGACTTGAAGGCATTCTGGAGATTAGCTGGGAAAGAGGATCAGCAGGGTGGGGGGTAAGGGAGGTGAAAGAGGGGTGACAATAATCACAACAAACTATACACACATATAAAACACATGAAACACTATGTATAACTAACATATACTGATAAAATTTGATGAGTGGTGCTGGAGAGGTGGCTCAGCAGTTAAGAGCACTGGCAGCTCTTCTAGGACATGGGTTAAATTCCCAGCATCCCCATGGCAGCTCACACCTTGTAACCCCAGTTAACCACAGGGCTTCTGACACCCTCGCACAGACATACGTACAGGCAAACACCAATAACATAAAATAAAACCACAAATAAACATATATATATATATATAATATATACATATGCATACATAAAAACAAAGTAAAAAGTATATATTTTAAAAACCCAACTTGATGTGATTCAGCTATCACTGTAAGTGATCCTTTTCGTCTGAACTTGGACTAACAAGTTCATATCACGGAGGCAGAAAAACCAACTGTGAAAAGGGTCCACTATCCTGACCTATATTTACCTGGGCTACTGGGGAAAGACTCAAAGCTACAAAGGGGAGCTTGTAGCTCATCACTTGTTCAGCTTAAGCCTCTATATGTTAGGCTGAAAAACACTAGTAGAATTCCAACCTTGTCACCCTTTAGAAAGTAGTATCAGAAAGCATCTAAGACAGCCCACCTTTGGGGTGTCAACTGAAGACAATGTCACACAAAACAATAATCAAAATGTTATTTCTACTTCTGATACTCAATCAGCCTCGTGGACTGTCCCATTCATGAAGAAAGAGGGAACTGGATTTCTTCTCTTTTTTTTTCTAAATGTATATGGTTGCCTGCATGTATATCTGTGCACCCTGTGCATGCAGTACCCATGGAAGCCAGCAGGTGGGTGTTGGGTCCCTGGGACTGGAGTTAATTAGACAGTGAGCTGCCATTTGGGTGCTGGAGAAGACCAGGAAGGACAATCAGTGTTCTTAACTTAACCAGTGAGCCATCTCTCCGGCTCAGAAGTGGATTTTTATTATCTTTAGGTTGTAAGTTTATTTTGTGTGTGTGTGTGTGTATTCATTTTTTCTCATATGTGTACCTCATATGTGCCCGGTGTCTTCAGAGGCCAGAAGAGCAATCAGACCCCTGGCAGTTGTGAGCCACCATGTGAGTGCTAACTCTTAACCACTGAGCCACAGATCTGAGATAATGTAACAAAACTTACCCGGTGCACCTGAAAAGATGTAATCACAAAAGCAAAGCCTGGTTCTCTATCCCCAGAGCAAAAACGTCTATTTAAAGGCTAAAACTCAGCAACAGCAACTGTCATCTTCTCTATTTGAGTGTAACTTTGGCATTAATTAAGCAGAAATGGTACAAGGATATCCCTGGGATATCCTCAGGGAAGCTTAGATACACAAAATGACTTGCATTAGGTCACACCATTAGTGCCAGGTAGGGACGTTTTGATTCTTAAGTCTGATTTGTTTTTGTTTTAAGACAGGGTCTCTGTGTAGCCCTAGCTGTCCTGGAACTCGCTCTGTAGACTAGCATCAGAGATCCGCCTGCCTCTGCCTCCTGAGTCCTGGGATTAAAGGCTCGAGGGACACTAACACCAGCTTGTTCATTTGTTTTTGAGACAGCTGTAGTCTCACTATTTAGTCCAGGTTGGCCTCAAACTCAAAAAAGATCCACCTGACTCTGCCTCTGCCTCTGGAGTGTCAGGATTAAAGGCCTAGGCTACCACACCAAGCAACTCTTAAGCCGTTGGATTCTAGTCTTAGCCAGGGACCAAGAACTCAGCAAGAGTTTTGTAGATCGTGTCAGAATCCCAGTTCAACTTCACTGCCTTGAAACTCCTATTTGCTAATTTGGATTCTAGAACAATACAACCCAGCTTACACGTTTTCACAAGGAGAAAGTAAATAAACGGGGGTGCCTTATAACTATCTAAACTTGACTGTTACCACACCACACCAAAGGAAGGAGACTGCAAAAGGGCTTGCCGAGCAATCCTCCAAATTGAAGGTGATAGAATGGGGCGGAGGGGATGACCCATTTTTGTGCCACAAGGCTCCTAGGATTCTGAGAAACTGCTTATTTTGATTTGTTTTGCCTAGTTTGACAGAGTCCCACTTAACCATCGTCCTACCTTGGCCTCGCTCCCAAGGGCTGGGAATTTCTTGATATGATGAGAAGTACAGATATACAGATAGACAGAATTACAGATATCAGTCACCACGTCCTGCTGACAGTTTTCAACTTTTGAGTTTTTCTAGAATCTTCTAAGAAGCTCTAGAAAACTTCCAGTCCACCCAAAGATAACCCTTACAGCAACAATGTTTCCACCACCTCGCTCTCGCCTCAAGTCACAGAAACCCGCACACCAACCACGAAAATGAGCAGGGCTCAGGGACCGGTGGCTCTGCACGATAACCGTGAAGGCTCGGCAGACGGCCGCCTTTGCGCGGGCGTCAAGAGACCACCACGGCGCGGACCCCTTGTCCCTCGACTTCATGCCGCGGCCGTGAAGCAGCGAGCCTGGACCCTGCCCGCCGTGGGCAATCTCCAGACCGCGGACTTGGCGTGGTCCGCAAGGGAATCCGACGACCGGAGGTTCGGGGGAGACGCCTCTCCGGGCCCCTCAAAGCCTCCGGACTCTTCCCTACGACCGCACAGAGCACAGCGCGGCTCACACGAGCCTCCCGCTTGCGTAGAAGTCCGCGCGCCACGCGGATCGCGGCCCGCGCCGTCGGGTCCCGGGATTCCGCTGTGGCCCCGGCGCGCGCTGCCCGCGAGTGGGCACGGTCGGAGCAAGCGCGGGGCGCAGATCGGCCGGAGCCCCACGCCCGGGGCCGCGTCCGACCGACTGGCGGCGCCGCGGGAAAGTTACACCAACTTCGCAGGTGGCGAGGGCCCCGGGATCGCGCCCACGCCGCCCGCCCCCGCGAGGCCGGGCCGCCAGTCTGCGAGGACGCCATGGGGCTGAGCCCCCGCGCGCTCACGAAAATGCCCCTAGAAACTTAAGCCCTTCGCCATTTTAAGCACAAGAGCCTGGTGATTTAAAACTTAAAATAAACACCCCGCCCCCACCTCAAGTGGGGGCGCGCTTCCCAGCCCGCCCTGCGCACCCACCCGGACCCCCGAAGCCCACCCCTCACGATCCGGCGCGGGAGGGGAAGATGGGGGCTGAGTCATCTCACCTCCTCCGGGGCTCTGTTCTTCAACTCCATGTTAATCTTCTTCTTCATCTCCATGTCCTCCTCCTTTCCCCTCGCCTGCCCTCCCCACTACCCCCAACCCTAAAAAACCTCTAAAGGTCTGGAGATGAATGAAAAGAGACGCAAAAACGAACGCCCACTACCACCCGGGTGTGGGAGAGAAAGGAAAGAATAGCAAATGGAGTCCGACGACTTGGGACTAACTCGGCGGCCCCCACCTCCTAGTCCACACACCCGCGCGCGCACACTCGGGCACGCACACACTTTCACACAGAGAGAGAGACACGCGCGCGCCCGCAGTTCCTTCCCCTTCAATGGCTGCTGCGAGACTGAGCCTCCATGACACGGCACCGCCAACCCCCCTAGCCTACACTCCACCCACCTCCCAACGGGATTGGCCGAGTCCTTAGCGTCACACTACCCCATTGGGCTAGAGGATTGTCCATTTGTCTTTAGGGGGGACCTGGACCCGAAACTCAGTGTCTATTGGCTCTGACCAAGCGCGCAGTTAATTCCGATAGGTCCGGGAGGTTGTACATCCCGGAGAAATGATTTTGAATCCCAGTCGCCCCCCTCCTTTTCTTTGTGTGATTGGCGCGCTTTCCCCTCGGTAGTAGGACGGTTTGGGTGTCTGTTCGGTTTGTTTTTGTTTGTTTGGGGTTTTTCTGGCTTCAGGGTTAAAAGGAAGGGAAAAGGCATCGTTGGCGTTCCCAGGTTGTAAGTGGGTCATGCAACACTCTGCACTCAGAGCTTTTGGAGGTCTTAAAGCACAAACCTTCTGCTCTGCCGCTGAGGTGTAAGCAAGGGCGCAAGCACGAGCAGCATGTTCATGACACCTCCCCGTCCCAAACTGCTTGTAGAACCAGAGCGTGATACAGAAGGTATTTTAACTTCCACCGTAAAAGGCGGAACGACTCCGAAAGCAGTTGACTTTAGCACGTTGAGTCAGAAGCCTTTAAATAAAACTGTCCAGGAGGAGTTGATACTGAGGTCATTTGTCACTGCTAAAAAGTTGAAATATTAGAGTCGGGCGTGGTGTGCACACCTTTAATCCCAGCACTCGGGAGGCAGAGGCAGGCAGATCTCTGAATTCGAGGCCAGCCTGGTCTACAGAGCAAGTTCCAGGACTACACAGAAAAACAAAAACCCTATCTCCAAAAGACAAAACAAACAAAGTTGGCACCTTAGAGGAAAAACAACACAGGCCTAAAGAAAACACAATTATCAGAAACTGCACAGCAAGGCCTCTCCTTTCCTACAGGAATCTACTTAAAATCTTTTTTAAGTGTGAGGGACTGGAGAGGCAATGGCCTCTAGCAGAGGACCCTGGTTCGATTTCTAGCACCCAAGTGATAGCTCATAATCATCCATAACTACAATTCCAGGGAATCCAGCAGCATCTTCTGGACCCCACAGGCTACAGGCACAGATGTGCTGCATGTACACACTTGCAGGCAAAGCACTCAAATACATAAAAACTAAATAAGTAAATTTGAAAAAAAAACAACTTTTTTCTGTTTAATGTTCCTGTGAGACCCAGCATAATGGTACATTCCTTTAATCCTCAGAAGGGAGAGAGGTAGGCAGATCCACAATGATCTACTTAGTAAATCCAAGCCCAGCCTCTGTCTCAAAATAACAACAACAAAAACTATGTAATTATTTCTTTTAGATTCCTTTTTCTCTGCTTCCTGATTGACATGTAACCACCTCCTTGCAATTCCTTCTGTGATGGACTATACCTAGATCTGTTAACTAAAACAAACCCTTTCTCCCTTCAAAATATTATTTTTATCTTTTGTTTGTTTGTTTTTGTGGGAGAAGGGAAGTACAAAACAGGGTATCTTCATGTAGCCCTAGCTGTCCTGGAACTCACTCTGTAGACCAGGCTGGCCTCGAACTCAGAGATCCGCCTGCCTCTGCCTCCCGAGTTCTGGGATTAAAGGTGTGCACCACAAAGCTGAAGAGATGGTCAAGTTATGATGCATGTACTTGCTCATTCAGAAGGCCCCAAAGGTGCTTCACACCCGTCCATAACTTCAGTTCCAGGGGGTTCAACATCTCCTAGCCTCCAGGACACAGCATGCATGTGGTGTACAGCCACACACACACACAAAAATCCACACACAAAATAATTTTAAAAGGGGGGGAGGTATCCCACCCCCACCTAGTTTGGTTTTGTTTTTTATTTTGTTTTGTTGGGGGTTTGTTTTGTTTTTTTGTTTTGTTTTGTTGTTTTGTTTTGTTTTAAGGGGTTGGGTAATTCGAAATTGAGTTTCTTCTGGAGTGTCCTGGAACTCATTCTTGTAGACCAAGGTGGCTTTGAACTCACAAAGTTCCAATTACCTCTGCCTCTGGGATTAAAGATGCACACCACCTCCATCCGCGATTTTTTTTTTTTTTTTATCTTAAAGCTCTTTTCTTAGTTCTGGTTGAATTCTGCCACGTTTGTTTATACCATTGCTCGGATAATTATCCAAAGAAGCTCCAAATGGTTTGCAGAAGTGAGAGAATTACCACACATCTCTCATTTTTTTGTGTCTCAGGCTAGAGACCTTTGGGTTTCCAACAGAGTCTTCACTACACCAACCCTTACCCCACCCAGGCACAGGAACAAATAGGCTTACATTTCATAACAAATAGCATAAGTAATAAAGTGGCACCTCTGTTGGGCACTCAAAGTGTTAGAGTTTGTTGCTTTAATGCTAACAATGCTAAAGGAAGCCAGGACATGAAAACAACCAAAATAGATGGGGGTGGGGGGGTGGGGGAGACAAGATGGGCACACCTTTAATCCTAGCACTTGGGAGGCAGAGGCAGGAGGATCTCTGAATTTTAGGTCAGCCTGGTCTACAGAGTGAGTTCCAGGACAGCCAGGGCTACTCAGAGAAACCCTGTCTCGAAAAAAAACAAAAAAAAAACAAAAAAAGAGAAGAAGGAGGAGGAGGAGGAGGAAAAGGAAAAACCTGTCAAAAAAACGTCAGGAAGAGCTGGGTGCAGGTTGGGTTAGGGTTGGGGGGGGCTGGAGGGGGTGGGGGGGTTTTGGGGGGGGGGGTTGGGGAGGTAGGGAGGTGATAAAAAAGAATGAACATAGTTTAGGTCCAGCTTGAGAATATATCCTGAATTCTGATTCTACCTGATAGCAGACCTCGAGGGAAAGCATCCCAAGAGGCTACGCACGATAACAAAAAGAAGAGGAAAGCATGGTTGAAGGGAGAGAGAGGAAGGGTTATCTACTAATGTGCTGTCTACTAAAGGAACTGAGGAATGGAAAGAAAACAGAACGGAAGGGGGTAAACAAAAGTGAGAAACAAATCTGCCAATGAGAAACAAAAATAAAGAAATTAAGAAATAAATGTAAAAAACGTTAAAGAGAACATGTCTTTAACATCCAAAACCTAAGCTCATCTTCAGCCACTGTCTTACTTGCCTGCCTGCCCGATGCGCAGGGACTCACCATCTGAAGCTGCAAGCAAGCCCCCCAGTTAAATGCTTTCTTCTATGTATTGCCTTGGTCATGGTGTCTCTTCACAGCAATCGACAATAACAGAGACATCCCTCTCCGGATCACTCTCCAGCTTCTGTCCTGCTCTATCCCTGAAACCTACATGGACTACATTACATCTTACCAGCATTGGTGAGCACTGGAGGAAATCAAAACTTAGGGGAGTTGGGTCAGGACGTTTATGCCTCTGCCTTCCTCTCTTCCAGGCACTTACAAGATGGCTAAGTCCCTCTGCTGAAGGCCACAGATTCTGTGGTACCATGGGATAGGCCACCCCAGATTCTCCATCAGGAATGAAGAACTTATTCTTAGTTACTGGGGGTACAACTTGAAAATGATCCTAGCAGGCAACACCCCTGGAAGGAGAGTTCCTTTGCTGAAGAAACTTGCCTTGCTCAGGGTTATACCTGATTCTGGACAAAGTCTCCATCAACACCGATCTGGAAGACCTGGCCTGTCACTTTACCAAACTTACATAAACTGAGGGTTGTTTAAGCTTGGAAGCATTTTGTGGGGTTTCTGAGGCCTTGTAATGCAAGAAGGAACCAAACTGAAACTATTTTGAATAAAACTTCCATTTTGAATAGGCGTCAAAGCTTAAGTTCCCAAGACTTCCCTGGGTCACTGACATCCTTCTTGGCAAATTGAGCCGTGAATGCTCAGCAAGTCACCCCACCACAGTTGAACAACCCAGCCAATGGGAACAGGGTAAACGCTCCGCAAAGACATGCTCCTGAGAAAGTCCCTAACTCCGGGCTGCTGGGAGCAACTGCACCTTAGCACAGGCCTCTGTGGTTTTCAAGCGTAAAAGCTCCGTGACATTCCAGCTGAAGCTGGAACTGGTGTTACAGTCCATCCCCTGACTGACCAGCAGTGACTTGATTACAATCATTTTTTGCCATCTGCTTAAATACTTACTAAGATGATGATCCAGGATGAAGTCAGCTCCCAAGTCCGTGCTGCTGTCCCAGACTGGTCAGTTTTGCTGTCTAATTCAATAAAGCTCTTGCTCTGTGCGAACTTTTTTGCCTGTTTGGTTGTTTTGGATTTTCAGACCCTAACATTTAGGTCTGTGTTGTCATTCCTCCTCTGCTTAGATTAATTGTCTGGTACCTGTCTGTCTGTCTGTCTGTCTGCCTCATGCCTTCCACATATTGGTCTACATCGTAGAAGGAGGGAACTGACTATTTAAAATTTTCTTCTGACCACCATACGCCAGCTGTGGCACTTGTGTACATGTGTATAAATACATAAATAAAGTTAATGATTTAAAGTTTTTTTTAAAATAAAATACTAACTGTGGGCTCTTCTTCTTCTTTTGCTTTTTTTTTTGTTGTTGTTGTTTTGGTTTTTTCGAGACAGGGTTTCTCTGTATAGCCCTGGCTGTCCTGGAACTCACTCTGTAGACCAGGCTGGCCTCGAACTCAGAAATCCACCTGCCTCTGCCTCCCGAGTGCTGGGATTAAAGGTGTGCACCTCCACTGCCCAGCACTGTTCTTCTTAACTTTCCCTTTTTCAAACTAACAGCAGAGTTAGAAACATACTCCTGTAATCACAGTACTTGAGAGGCTGAGGCAGGATTGCTGAGAGTTCAAGGCCAACCTGAACTCCCAGCAAAATACACGCATCAAAAAAAAAAAAAGAAAAGAAAAGAAAAAGGAACACAAACTAGTTAATTTGTGGTCACTTATGAAGTGAAGCTAATGCTGAAGCATGTTTTCTTCAGAGTTCAGAGTGATTTGGAGCCCCCAGAAATAGTTCTCAACAGTAATTCTATAAAATCCTGCCCCAGAAAACAAAGATTGGTACTGGTTCCATTGGCTCAGAGGAAGTGACAAATTCCTAGAGAACACTAATGATATTTTAGACACTTTTAAATAACACTTTTTAGCTTATTTCGTAGTGTGATCATGCCTACGTAGAGGTCAGAGGACAGCCTGCAGGAGTCTGTACTCTCCTTCCACCATGCTGGTTCCTGAGATCAATCTCAGGCTGTCAGGTTTGGCAGCAAGCACATTTGCCTGCTGAGCCATCTAGACATTCTCTAAAGTACTCTTATTCCCACCAGTGCACCAGATACAATGCACAGATATCTGTCCATCTAACCCCAGTTGAGGTATACCACAATAACAATGTAGTATAGCTAGACATAGATTTATCGACCATCTAGAACACAACGAAGCATGATAAATGGACCTTTGGTCTTTAAACCTCTATCTACTTTTCCTGGCCTATGCTAAAAGATAAGAACATGAGTTTTAGTCCCATAGAAATTCAGCATACAAATCCAACATGACACATATAAGATAGACACATTCAATGCAGGAAACCCAGCGAAGAAATCTGATATGCTCTTGTGTTACATAATATTTCCCTACTTAGTAATACAATTTATTTTCTGCCAAAATTGTTATGATAGTATTCCTTATCAACTTGGCTAGACCTCTGGGTGTGTCTGTAAGGGTGTTCCCAGAGAGATTTAACTGAAGAGGGAAAACCAAGCTGGCCTTGAACTCAGAGATCCACCTGCTTCTGCCTCCTGAGAGCTGGGATTAAAGGCGTGTGCCACCACTGCCTGGCTAAATAAATACTTTTAAAGCAAAGTCCTGAGGAATGACATTTAAGGGTGTCTTCTGGCTTCCATACACATGTGCACACACACACATGGTCGCATCACAGCATGCACACAAGCAAGAATGAGCAAGTAAAGCTCTCATACACTGCTGGTAAGGGTGATGAACCCTATAGCCACTATGAGACAGTCTGCCAGTTCTTTATATAGGCAAGCATACGTTTACCATAAGATCCACAAGAACAATATAAAGAAGTGTTCACTCAAAGACTCATATGTCAATATTGAAAGTGGTCCTATCCTATAAAACTCGACATTACCCACATGTTCTCCAGCTTGCCAATGAATGAGCAGATGTGATATGTCTACACCCAGAGAAACTCAGAGATAAAGTGGAGCAAATTCTGGACACCCAACAACACGAATGAATGCTAAGGGTAAGAAGCCACATCTAAAGGGATGTATAATTTGATACATAAGATGTGCTGAGGAAGCCAAAATTATAGGTCAGGAAACAGTAGTTACCAAGGCAGAGTGTGGGAAGAGCAGTAACTACAAAGGGGCACACGGGACTTACTGCGTGGGTGGTGGTGATGAAACTGCTCTGTATCTTGATTATGGGGTAGTTACCCAATGGATTTGTCAAAACTCATGGAAATGTACCCTAAAAAGGGTGATTTTACTGCATATAAATTATACCTCCTTAAGCTTGAATTACATTTTTTTCACAGTATAATGTTAAAAGGAAAAACTGCACTACTCATTTGAAAGTCACTTCTGAGCAAACTGGACAAGTGTGTGTGTGTGTGTGTGTGTGTGTGTGTGTGTGTGTGTTTTTACTTTATGTATGAGTACACTGTTGCTGTCTTCAGACACACCAGAAGACTGCATTGGATGCCCATTACAGATGGTTGTGAGCCACCATGTGGTTGCTGGGGATTGAACTCAGGACCTCTGGAAGAGCAGTCAGTGCTCTTACTGCTGAGCCATCTCCCCAGCCCTGAGGCTCCTTCCTCTCAGATGACTTTGGCTTATGTCAGTTGAGTCAGTCAGTTACCCGGTCAGGTGTTGAGCTTTCCTTCCTCCTACCTTACCCGCCCAGAGCAAGTGAGTCCAAGCCTGTCACCTCAGGTCTGGAAAAATTATGCTATTTCAATACTATGAAGTCACTAAACTGTTGGCAGGGACTTAATATTTATATAGAATAACTTTCACAAATTATGCATATGATATGGTCCCATATTTGTAAAATCTAAAATGTTTATGAACACAAAACACATGCATTTATATGAAGCATTGCAGAAAAAAACTTCCTAAGACATCAGAATATGGCTGTGGATGTATCGAAATTGGTAGAGCACATGTGCAGTCTGCAAAAAGCCCCGTATTTGATCCTTGGGAGCGCTTATACTGGGCATGATGATACACACTGAAGAGGAGACAGGAAGATCATAAGTTAAAGGTCGCCACCAATGGCATCGGATGGTGGCAAAGACATCTGTCCCAGTACCTGGGAGGTGGAGGAAGATCCACGGTTACATGCTAACCTGGGCTACATAGTGAAATTTTGTCTCAAATTATCAAATAAACAATAGAGTGTGAACACTGGTTGTTCCTAAAAGGAGAATTTTGAATTTTCTTTTTTTTTTTTGGTTTTTCGAGACAGGGTTTCTCTGTGTAGCCCTGGCTGTCCTGGAACTCACTCTGTAGACCAGGCTGGCCTCAGAACTCAGAAATCCACCTGCCTCTGCCTCTTGAGTGCTGGGATTAAAGGCGTGTGCCACCACTGCCCGGTTTATTTTCTTTTTTTAAAGAATTTACTTAATTATTTGTGTGTGTGTGTGTGTGTAATGTGTGTAACATGTGTGTAAGACATGTGTGATATGTGAGACGTGTGTGATGTGTGTGGCATGTGTGTGATGGGGGTCTCGGGGGGAGAGTGTCTGCAGAGGCCAGAAGAAGACATCAGAGCCCCTGGTGCTGAAGTTAAGACAGCTGTGATCCTCCTGACATGGAGGATCTGAACTCTCATTCTTTGTAAGACTAAAAAAATGCTCTTAACCACTGAGTCATCTCTCCATCCACTTTCTTGAAAAATTTAAATCATTTTAATTATTAAAAGTATTTGGGGCTAGAGAGGTGGCTCAGTGGTTAAGAGTGCTGGCATTCTTCCAGAGGATCCAGGTTCAATTCCCAGCATCCACACGGCAGCTCACAACTTCTGTAAGTACAGTTCCAAGGGCTCTAACAGCCTCACACAGACAAAACACCAATGTACATAAAATAAATTTAGAAGGTTTTTTTGTTGTTTTTTGTTTTGTTTTGTTTTGTTTTTTGTTTTTCAAGACAGGATTTCTCTGTGTAGCCCTGGCTGTCCTAGAACTCACTCTCTCTGTGTAGACCAGGCTGGCCTCGAACTCAGAAATCTGCCTGCCTCTGCCTCCCGAGTGCTGGGATTAAAGGTGTGCACCACCACTGCCCGGCCATAAAATAAATGTAAATAAAATATTTTTTAAAAAGGGGGGGGGGGGGCTGGAGAGATGGCTCAGCGGTTAAGAGCACTGACTGCTCTTCTGAAGGTCCTGAGTTCAAATCCCAGCAACCACAGGATGGCTCACAACCATCTGTAATGAGATCTGATGCCCTCTTCTGGGTGTCTGAAGACAGCTACAGCGAGCAGGGCCAGAGCAAGCAGAGCCAGAGAGAGAAGAAAAAAAGTGTCCAAAGACAGCTGGCAGTGTAGTTACATATAATACATAAATAAATCTTTTTTTTAATAAAAGTATTTGGTGCTAGAGAGGTGGTTCAGCGGTTAAGAAAACTGACTGCTCTTCCGAGGACCTGGGTTCAATTCCTAGTATCCACATAACAACTCACACAACTGTCTATACTCCTGTTCCAGGGGATCCTACACCCTTTCACAGATATACATGCAGTTAAAAAGCACCAATGTACATAAAATTAAAATAAATAAAAAAAATTTTTTAAAAAAGTATTGAGTCCCTCACTGTCCTCACAGCAGTGGGAAGGGCTCAAAGATGACCTGTTGGCAGAGGCCCAGGGATAAATAACCTATATGCAATGGTTGCTTCCAGGAGACAGCCAATGAGATACCAAATACGACTCAGCACCCTGGCCAGGGCATCTCCCAGAGTAGTGCCATATAAATGGACATTGCTACAGGAAGACAGAAAGGCATTCTCACCAACAGTTTGTCTGGATGCAAAGAAATATTCAGTGATCAGAGCATCTATAAGCTGTGCTAACAATGATTGCACAGTGAACATCTGGGGCTAGTCAAGGAGGGGTGCCAACATACAATGTTACTAAAACCAGAGCTGAGAGTCATAGCTTTGTATTGTTTGAACCGGGTCTTACCATGTACCTCGGACTGGCCTGGAACTCACTATGCAAAACAGGTTGGTCTTGAACTCAGATATCCACCTGCCTCTGCCTTCTGAGTGCTGGGATTAAAGGCATAGTCTGCCACTTTAGGTGAGTTATAGACTTGGGAGTGTACTGGAACAAAAACAGGTCAGAGGAGGTGGACTGAAAAAGAAAACCAGGTGTAATGGTGCACAATTTAATTCCAGCACTTGAGAATCAGAGACAGGTGGATCTCTGTGAGTTCGAGGCCAGCCTGGTCTACAGAGTGAGTTCCAGAACAGCCAGGGCTATACAGAGAAACCCTGTCTCGGAAAAAAAAAAAAGAAAAGAAACCCTGCTGTACTGGCTGGTTTTGTGTGTCAACTTGACACAAGTTGGAGTTGTTACAGAGAAAGGAGCTTCAGGTGAGGAAATGCCTCCATGAGATCCAGCTGTAAAGGCATTTTCTCAATTAGTGATCAAGGGGGGAAGGCCCCTTGTGGGTGGTACCATCTGTGGGCTGGTAGTCCTGGGTTCTATAAGAAAGCCAGCTGAGCAAGCCAGGAGAAGCAAGCCAGTAAGGAACGTTCCTCCATGGCCTCTGCATCAGCTCCTGCTTCCTGCTCTGCTTGAGTTCCAGTCCTGACTTCCTTTAGTGATGAACAGCAGCATGGAAGTGTAAGCTCAGTAAACCCTTCCTCCCCAACTTGCTTCTTGGACACAATGTTTGCGCAGAAATAGAAACCCTGACTAAGACACCTGTCTTAAGAAAGAAAGAAAGAAAGAAAGAAAGAAAGAAAGAAAGAAAGAAAGAAAGAAAGAAAGAGAGAAAGAGAGAAAGGGAAGGAAGGAAAATGGGTACATACTCAATGGTAAAATACCCGGAGGCTCTGGGCTCTAGCTGCCAGGCTGACTGTTAGGCATTAGGGGTAAATTGTTCTTAAACTTTACCAGTTATAAGCTTAGGTTTTGAATCTGGAAATTTTATTAGCAATATTGGATGGTGAGTTATTAATCTGTCTTCTCTGTATACCTGTGTCAGTAAAGAGAGTTCTTGGTCTCTCTCCCTTTAAATAATTCTGCTCACTTTTCTTTCCTTTATACCATCATTGGCTCTTGTCATGGGAAAGGAAAGAGCCCACGGAGGCACACGTAACAAGAAAGCATCCAGACTCGCTTTATGAGTGTCTAATGTGTAAGCAGTCTTTCCCTATCAGTCAAGCAAATGTCTTCATCACCACCACAATTATGATCAGATGCCCCACCAGACTTTGTAGAGAGAAGCTAGATTTCTTACCTGCTTTCTAGTGTCATGATTCCTGTCTGCCCAAAAGGTCATTTGTGTGTTAACCACTGCATATAACCAACCTTTATCTGGCATCATAATTGCAGCCTAGTTATGATTCACACACTTTGAAACTGAGGGGGTAGTGGGGCATGCCAAGCGTGGATTCTCTTTGTCTTAGCAACTAAAGGGATCTTGATTACAAAAATAACTTACTACAGGGTCCAGGCTATACACCCTCTGATGGGGTCACATCTTCTCAGCACTTTGAGCCCTTGCTTGTCTCATTCTTCCCTTGGTGAGCATGGCCAGGAGAGAAAAGGGCGTGGGTCTTCACTGCCCTGGGCTCTCATCCCTCCCTCTGCACATAGGGTGTCTGGTTAACTTCCACTCTCTTTAGTACCTCTTTTATTTAACATGTTTAAAATCCCTTTGTCAATGAGCTCTTGAGGGTTTCCGAAGTCGCATTTGAAACAGACATGAAGAAAGCAACTGTAACAGCAACTTCCTCCCAATGGTCACAGTGACCATCCTGATGGGATCCCTAGAGACATTTTACCATCACAATTGCTCAGAATTTTTCTTTACCTGTCTTTTTCTTTGCTCCCCAAAAATGTACTCTAATAAAATTGTAATGGACATCCCCCAACCCCTGAAAAAGTATCTGGAGTGTGTCCTGTTTATTCTCCACAGGACCAACCTTTATTTGTAGCTTAGGGTTTTTGTTTGTTTGTTTTTTATTAATCATTCCGTTCATTTACTTCCCACTTCCCGGTTCCCCCTCCGCCCTCCGCCCTCCGCCCTGCGCCCATAGCTTAAGTTATTATGTAAAGTTCCATTACTGTGGGCTGGACTAGGGCTGGCTTGTGATGAAAGATTTTTCATATATATTCTGTGCCATGTTGTTAATGAACCGTGCTTTGTGACATGGATTGCAATAGATGTTAACTGGCCTATGAGGATTTTTTTTTTTTTTTTTTTGGTTTTTCGAGACAGGGTTTCTCTGTGTAGCCCTGGCTGTCCTGGAACTCACTCTGTAGACCAGGCTGGCCTCGAACTCAGAAGTCCACCTGCCTCTGCCTCCCAAGTGCTGGGATTAAAGGCATGTGCCACCACTGCCCGGCCTATGAAGATTTAAAAACAAACAAACAAACAAACAAAAAAAACCTCTTTTTTTTCTTTTTTAAGATTTATTTATTTATTTATTTTCAAGACAATGTCCTACCTGAATGTATGCCTGCATGCCAGAAGAAGGCATCAGATCCCATTACAGATGGTTGTGAGCCACCTTGTGGTTGCTGGGAATTGAACTCAGGACCTCTGGAAAAACAGCCAGTGCTCTTAACCTCTGAGCCATCTCTCCAGCCCTGAGGATTTATTTTTTTTTAAGATGTATTTTATTTTTAATTATGTTGGAGGCAGGGGTGTGTGTGGTGTGTGTGAGTGTAGGTGCTCAGGGCATTAGACCTGCGTGCTAATGAGCCCTCTGCAAGAGCCGGAAATGCGCTTAACCATCTCTCTCTTTTTTTTCTTTTTCTTTTTTTTTTTGCTTTTTTCGAGACAGGGTTTCTCTGTGTAGCCCTGGCTGTCCTGGAACTCACTCTTTAGACCAGGCTGGCCTCAAACTCAGAAATCCGCCTGCCTCTGCCTCCCGAGTAGTGGGATTAAAGGCGTGTGCCACCACTGCCGGCATGCGCTTAATCATCTCAATAACCTCTCTCTTCTCTCTTCTCTTCTCTTCTCTTCTCTTCTCTTCTCTCCGTTCTTTTGAGACAGAGTCTCTCTAGTCTATGTAGCCCTGGCTGTCCTGAAACTCCCTTCATAGATCAGATGTCCAACTCAGAGATCTTCCTGCACCCTAGGTACTGGCATTAAAGGCATACACCACCATTCCTAGCCACTGAGGGGTTTTTTTGTTTGCTTGTTTGTTTGTTTTGAATTGCATTACTTTAGGAACATTCTAGTATTTTTGTCTACTGTTTGAACACTGTAGATAATGCACAAATTTTTAAGAACAAATCTCATTATTAGTCCATTTCTTCCTCTGGACTTTGTTATATCTGGGGTACAGCATAACTCAGCTGATTTAGTGCACAGTTTTTAAAAATGTATTGATATGTCCGTCTATGAATACATGTTTGAGCATCTGTCAGTAGAGACCGAAGAAGAGCTTGGATCCCCTGAAGCTGGAGTTACAGGTGGCTGTGAACAGCCTAGCATGGGTGCTCCTCTGAAAGAGCAGCAAGTGCTCTTAACTCCTGAGCCATCTCTCCAGCCCCTGATTTAATATGCATTTTCAAAATGCCATAATTAGCTGGGCGTGGGGGATGCATGCCTTTAATCACAGCACTTGGATCTCCGTGAATTCCAAGCCAGCCTGATCTACATAATAAGTTCTGGGCTAGGACTATATGGTGAGACTTGATCTTTAAAAAAAAGCAAAACAACCAAAAAAAAACCGACAACAATGCCAGGCAGTGGTGGCGCACGCCTTTAATCCCATTACTTGGGAGGCAGAGGCAGGCGGATTTCTGAGTTCGAGGCCAGCCTGGTCTACAGAGTGAGTTCCAGGACAGCCAGGGCTACACAGAGAAACCCTGTCTCAAAAAACAAACAAACAAAAAAGTAACTATTTACAGACAGATGAGATCAACTTTATTCCAACCAAGTTTTAAAAATATTTTATAATATTATTAATGATTACTAAAAAATATCTTATAGTAAAACATTTTTCTTTTAAAATTTAAATAACTATGGGGAGGAAACTATTCTTTGCTGAGACCTCTTCTCCACTATTCTGGTGTCAAGTCCAAGTAATTACTTTTTCTTTCTTTCTTTTTTTTTAAATTTACTTAATGTGTGGGGGTGAGTGGGGGTGTGCATGTCTGAGTATAGGAGTGTAATGTGCGTGATTGTGTGTGTATATGTGTATGCAGTGTCTAGAGTTTGTATCAGGCTGTCTTCCTTGATTATTCCCAGCCATCAAACCTGTCCATATTTTACATGAGCTCAGGGGTCAGGATCGTATCTTCACGCTTACAAGGCATGTGCTTTCTCTGCTGAGTCATCTCCTTAGCGCTCTTGTTGTTCTCCTCCTCGTCTCCCTCCTCCTCTTCCTCTTCTTTTAACTTTTCTTTTCTTTCTTTCTTTCTTCTTTTTTTTTTTGGTTTTTGGAGACAGTTTCTCTGTATAGCCCTGGCTGTCCTGGAACTCACTCTGTAGACCAGGCTGGCCTCGAACTCAGAAATCCGCCTGTCTCTGCCTCCCAAGTGCTGGGATTAAAGGAGTGCGCCACCACTGCCCAGCTTCTTTTAACTTTTTATTGACTCTTTCTGAGTTTTACATCATGCACCTCAGTCCTGCTCATCTCCCTGTTCCCTAACATCCACCCTTCGCCCTTGCAATCTCCCCCCCCAAAAAATTAAAAACACACAAGCAATTTTTTAAAAAAGGCATAAAAATCATCTCATCATAGAAGTTGTAGTGTGTCACAGTGTGTCCTACAGTATATTCCCCTGTTCACACATCTTCACTTGCAAATGTTCATTGCAATGAGTCGTTGATCTGGTTCAAGGCCTCTGGCTTCTGTGACACCATCCATACTGGATCCGCACATGGACTCCTCCTGGTTGTCCTGCTGTTGCCCTGTGTCATGGAGACCCTGCAGCTTTGTATCAGCAGGAATGGCCCTTTCACATGTCCCAACCATTTACAGATGTTATAGATTTTGGAGTGGGTCTACTTGGAGCCCTGTATCTGGGCCTGGGTGGCCGATGAGCTGGTCAGCCTGTGGAATCTCCCTTATTTGCACTACCAAGGCAAGCTCTCCAGCACCACTTCAGCTAGGCCACCCAATGCTGCCATAGGCAAGAGGCAGGGTCTGTTCTGCTGTCCTCTTGCCCTCAGGCCAGCTCACCTGCACACATGCCACCTGAGCCAGCTCCACTGTGCTGCTCAGTCAAGGTTCAGGGCCCATTCTCCTAAGGAGTGGTGCTGGAGAGCTCGCCTTGGCAGTGCAAATAAGGGAGATCCCACAGGCTGACCAGCTTATCGGCCACCCAGGCCAAGATCCAGGGCTCCAAGTTGGCCCACTGTGGGACGGTAAAAGGCAGCCTGGTTTCTAGTCGAGCTAAGGTTTAAAACCCTGGAGACCCAGTAGGGGTTCCCCAGCAAGGGATAACCATACATGGGACAGTAGGTGTTTTGCCATGCTCCTGGGCCCCAGACTCCTAACAGAAGGCTACAGCTCTCCATAGGTCTATGACCATCAGTCAGTAGCCCCAAACCCCTCCACAGGTAGAGGTATGGTCACATAGCCTCAAGACATTCCCATTTTAATGAGGCACCTAGAGGCTCAGCCAATAAACTCCCCTTCCCAGCCACTCCTCCACGCAAAAGGTATTTTAACCTCAGGCCTGCCCTGAGGTTGAGGGGTATGATTTCACTCATCACCACTCTCTGCCATGACAATAAACACCCTAGAACCATAGACTGTCTCTCTTCATCCACTGTGCTAGCTGAGAACAAGGCAAGGATTCGGACCCAGCCAGGCTCCTCTCCACCTTTCTCCTCTGTCTGGGCTAGATTTGGCCCTTGGTCCCCTTCTCCATTCTCAGTTCCTCCTTAGCATCCAGTGGCGCCTGGGATGCCCAAGAGCCTGAGAACCAGGCGGAGCCGGCTCTGTGAAGTCCTGGGGACACCCCCCCCCTCCCCGGGCAGTGGCTGGTGGCTTCTCACAGCGGGGACACCTACTACTGGGCCATGGGGTGAGCCTGGTCAAATGTGCCTCTCCCAGAGGACTGAGCCCTGGGACAGACTCAGGTCTCCTACCACCATAACCCAACAGCCCACTCCAAAATCTCTTTGAGTTCCAGGGAAAGTGAGTTCCAGGACAACACCACACAGAGAAACTTTGACTCAAAATTAATTAATTAATTAATTAATTAAAGCCAGGCAGTGGTGGTGCACGCCTTTAATCCCAGCACTTGGGAGGCAGAGGCAGGTGGATTTCTGAGTTCGAGGCCAGCCTGGTCTACAGAATGAGTTCCAGGACAGCCAGGGCTACACAGAGAAACCTTGTCTCGAAAAAAAAATTAATAAAATAGATAAATAAAAATGAAAAAGAAGGGCTGGAGAGATGGCTCAATGGTTAAGAGCACTGACTGCTCTTCCAGAGGTCCTGAGTTCAATTCCCAGCAACCACATGGTGGCTCACAACCATCTGTAATGGGATTCGATGCCCTCTTCTGGTGTGTCTGAAGAAAGTGACAGTGTACTCATATACATAAAATAAATAATAATAAAAAAATCTTTAAAAAAAATGAAAAAGGAGTAAATTGGGTCAGGCATGCTGATACACAGCTATAGCCCCAGCACTCAGGAAGCACTGGCAGAAGAACTTGGAGTTCAAGGCCAGTCTGAGCTACACGGTGGGGCATAAAAATAAAAGGAAGAAATGGCGTTGGTGCGTAGCATGTACTCAGTGTTAGAACCAGCATGTGCAAGGTCCTAACTTCTGTTCCCAGAGCTGAGTGGGCATGCGAGGGGGGGGGGGCGAGAAGGGGATAGGAGGTGAGGAGGAGAGAAATAAGAAGTGGAAAGTCATTCTTCCCAATGTTCTTCTGCTCAGCACTCAATAAAAGACATAGCTAGATGAGTGAAATCCTGTAACAATCCTGTGGAACCACAGAACTCCAAGAGCTAGGAATAACTACGCTTACTGTTGCAGATGTTACCTGATGAGTTTAAGAAAATGTTTTTAATCTAACCCTAGAGATGACTTCTAATGTGGGGAGCACTTAGTGTGCACCAATAAGCTCACACAGGTTTTGCTGTGACATCCTCTGGTCACTAGTCTCTACAGGGTCACTTATAACAGTTCTTTTGAAAATAAGGGTGTGGGCTAGAGAGACTGCTCTCTTCAGAGCCCTGGCTGCTCTTGCAGAGGACCTGGGTTTGGTTCCCAGCACCCACTCAGTGGCTCACAACCATCTGTAACTCCAGTCACAGGGGATCCTGAATCCTCTTCTACCCTCTGTGGGCATGCACACAGTGCACTTACATATATTGGGAAAAATACTTACACATAAAATAAACATAAATAAATCTTCAAAAGAGAAAGAAAGAAAGGGAAAATCTTCCTCTTCCGAGGTCATAAGTCAGGTGCCAACACCTAAATGGTGGCTCACAACAGTCCGTAACTCCAGTTAAAGCGAATCAGGGTTCTCTTCTGACTTCTGCAGGTAGCAGGCACATACACTGCAAATACACACGTGCTCAAAAAACATTCATGCTTTGAAAATAAATCAAAAAAAATTTCTTTAAAAAAAGGGGGGGGGGGCCTGGAGAAATGGCTCAGAGGTCAAGAGAACTGACTGTTCTGCCAGAGGTCCTGAGTTCAAATCCCAGCAACCATATGGTGACTCACAACCATCTTCTGTAATGGGATCTGATGCCCTCTTCTGGTGTGTCTGAAGACAGCTACAGTGTACTCACACACATAAAATAAATAAATAAATCTTTAGGAAAAAAAAAAAAAACCTGGCGATGGTGCACGCCTTTATTCCCAGCACTTGGGAAGCAGAGGAAGGTGGATCTCTGTAAGTTCAAGGCTAGCCTGGTCTACTTAGTGAGTTCCAGGACTGTCAGAGTTTCCTACACAGAAACTTTCTGTCTCAAAAAACTAAAAAAGAAAGAGAAGATAACAATTTTTTTTTCTCAATAAGTATTGTTAGGGCTTTGCAGTGGAGTATCTTGGAGGGTAGAGGCCAAGGTATGTCGCAGAGATCACACTGTGGAACAGATCTTAGGCAAAAGATTTATTGGGGGAGGGGTAAAAGTAACTCCTGGAGTGGGGACAGAGACAAAGACAGAGAGATAGACCAGGAGAGCAAGAGAGCCATCTGTGGTGATTCGAAGGCAGTCTGGGTGTGTGTGTGGGGGGGTGGTGTTCCAGATTCCTAACAAGTACTGTGGCACACATTGGTGACCCCAACATTCGAGAGGTAGAAGCAGAAGAATGAGAAGGTAAAGGCCAACTTTAATGCATCACAAGTTCTAGGTCAGTGGAGGTCTTGGGTGACCAATGGGAGACACACATCCAGGTGTGATGGAGAGGCACAGCAGCAGGGCTTTTATTTCACACATCACAGATGAGGGGCTTTAGCTAATCTCTGAGTGGGTCTCTGCGGAGCGCAATCTCAGCTGCAGGCATCTGGAATGGAGCTGGCTGATGCTTTCTGCAACACTGTTACATCTGTACTCCCACGGAAAGAAAGCCTTGCCATCCCTCAGAGCCATGGTAGGCTTTGCCACTCCCATGGGTCTGAGGCACTGGGTGGTGCTCACGTCAACAATGCACACCCCCTCAGGACTCAGGACTTTGTCAGCTTCCCACTTCTGCTTGTGGCCACAGCATTCAGGTTAAGACCAGAAGATTCCTTCAAGTTCCAGGCCCACTTGAGCTACTGACTGAGACACTGTCTCAAAATAAAATAATAATAATAATAATAATAATAATAATAATAATAATAGGCTAGAGAGATGCTTAGTGGTCAAGAGCACTGGCTGCTCCCGCAGAAGACCAAGCACCTATGTCGCGGCTCACAACCATCTCTAACTCCAGTTCCGAAGGATCCAACACCCTCTTCTGACCTCCACAGACACTCTATCCACATGGTACACTCACATGCCTGTAGAGAAAACGCTCATACACGTAAAATAAAAAAATATAATAAGTTAATTCATCTTTAAAATACTAAAAATTTTAAATACAAATGTAAAACTTTCAACAAGCCAGTTTACATACCTATAATCTTTATGTATGGGAACTCAAGCAGGAGGATCAAGAATTGAAGGGTAGCCTCAGCTACACAGAGAGTTTGTATCTAGCCTGGGTTACTTGGGGGGAGGGGGATGACCTTTTCCCTTCCTCCTCCCACAGGACATAGTTTGCTTCAGAATATCGGTGAGGTTCCTCCTTTGACAACCTGTTCTTTGGTGTCATTCCCGGAGAGAACTGTGCAGGCATTGCCTACCTTGAAGTGGCTGTCGTTACATTGTTACTTTATAATGGATAAGATACTGAGGCCTGGTTAAACCACAAGAGTTTCATTGCCATTGGTAAAACAGATGTGGACATTCTCACTGTCTACTGTAGTCACTGAATAAAATCTGAGATTTGGAAGTGCTTTAGGGCCAAGGTCAAGTCTTATTCATGTGTTTAATTTCAAAGCCATGACTGTACCTAGTACCTAGAAGTACTTGAAATACATTTGTGAAGGAATTGTTAACCTCAGAGACTATGGTGACCACAGACTGAATGGATGGTTTTAATCTCCACAGAGGATAGCAAGCCTGCTACATCTGCTTCTAGGTCTGAGGCAGATACGCTCAGTGGACCCCCTGCAGACGAATAGCATCTATCTAATCTCACCGAGACACCTACTAGAGATGCAGACCTCTGAGGACCAGTAAAATGGCTGAGTGGGAAAGGGTGCTTGCTGCTAAGCCTAAAGGCCTGTGTTCAAACCCCCACCCACGTGAGGAAAGAGAGAACCAATTCCCAGAAGTTGTCCTTTGACGTCTACACATGTGCCCACACACATACGCACACAAAAATAAGTAAATGTAGAAAAAAGGTCACCCTCTAGACAAAATACCACGGTGTGAGTGTGCACGTGCACACCCACAATAAATAAGTGTAGAAAGAAGTGCAAATGTAGAGCATTGTAATGGTGGGCCAGTCGTGGTGGTGCCTCCCAGCACTCAGGAGGCAGAGGCAGGCAGATCTCCACGAGTTTGAGGCCAGCCTGCTCTATAGAGTGAGTTCTAGTACTGTCAGAGCTATCCTGTCTCAAAACAAACAAACAAACAAAAAACAACAAAAACCCCAAACAAACAAAATCAAACACAAACAAACAAAACCCCCAGCAGGCTAGAAATCAGTATGTAATAAGCTTTCCAGGTGACTCTAATGCTCACCAGCACTTGAGAACCAGTGGTGCAGAGAAATGCTCATGGGGCTTGGCTTGTGTTTCTGGTTTAGCCCAACAGCTTTCTCATCGACCACAGCTAAATTCCTAAATCCCTCAAAATTCATTCTTCACCAAGTATAACAAGGAGTTTGGATGGATGCCTAAGGGCACGGCTGGTCTAAAAGTCTATGAAAAAACAGAGGCAGACTGAAAGTGACTAACTGGTCCCCCAAGTAGGTTCATTCATTTAACCCACACATATTTACCAACCTATCGGTATTGTGTTCATTCCTTTTAAATTAAAAAACAAAAAACAAAAACAGCAATATTTCTGACAACAAATATACCTGCCCTTTGTCCACAAGATTCTCCTCCTGCACCTAAGGATTGGAAAACTGTGAGGCTGACCCAGATGGTCTCCTCCCAGTCCCTAGTGACTCTAATTTGTAAGCCCCTTTGTGTTTGCTGAAGGGGCTTTGGGACTGAGCAGTCAGAAGACAAGGCTGCGATACTAAATGCGATTACCTATCAAATTCGAACGTCTCTACCTCTGTTACATCACCGAAGCACACAGTGTTATTAGCTTTTCTTTTTGTTTGCTAGCTTTCTGTCTCTGGTTATTAGCTTTTCTAGAAAATCTAATTCCATCTAATCCGTCCCCTCATGATTGTTGCTTTAATCTGACTCCCTCCTTTATTGAAGTCCCTGAACCCCAGCACGCAAACTCGGGGAGCTGAGTAGGTTTGCTCCAGGAACATTTCTAAAGGAGTGAGTTTAAATACCTAAGTTAAGAACTTTTAAGAAAGGATAAACAAAGTCACCACACCGGAACACTTTGTTCTGACATTCACGTTTCACTGCTTTGCAAGGACAGGAGATGGCGCCACCGGGCAGCGGAATGTCTCGGGTTTGGCGGTCTTTGAGCCAGGTGCAGGGCGAGAAGAGGGTTTAGGAGCGCAAAGAGCCATAACGGAACAAAAGAGTTTGAGAAGAAACTACTCGGAGGAGATCCCAACCAGTCACCTTTTCTTTTCTCCTCCCCTTTCCACATAGCAGCCCCTTTGCACCTACTCCAAATCAGAACAGGTAGAAAGCAATGACTGAAGTGTTCACGGTATCCAAACAAAAAAATCATCAAATCCGAAGAAGGTCGGTCTCTCTCCCTCCCTCCCTCCCTCCCTCCTTCTTCCTCTCTCTCTCTCTCCCTCTCCCTCTCTCTCTCTCTCTCTCTCTCTCTCTCTCTCTCTCTCTCTCTCTGAAATCAGTTTTGTTCATTTGGAGGGAATCGGAATTCCCAGAGAGGCTGCTTGCTCCGGAGCCTAAGTGTTGACTTGGGGCTAAGACTTTTTAAAGACTCATTTTATTTTTTAATGATTTTAATTTTTTTGGGCATTGGTGATTTGCCTGCATGTCTGTGTGAGGATATCCGGTCCCCTGGAACTGGAGTTACAGACAGTTGTGAGCTGCCATGTGAGTGCTGGGAATTGAACCCATTCCTCTGGAAAAGCAGTGAGGGCCCTTAACCACTGAGTCATCTCCAGCACCAGCGATAAGACTTCTTTGAAGCAATATTCAATAGTGTAGGCAAAGTCCCCAAACCCTCAGCACCAACTGCTGTCCAGAAGGAATCCCAAGTTTTAAAATTTAAAAGTTTGTAGAGACGCCAGGAGGTGGCGCCGGGCCAGACGCACTTCCTGGGAGGCTGAATGTCCATCGCAGATGCTCCAGGGAGCTCTGTCCTGACCGTGATTATTCTATCCAAACCTCTCCCTTTCTACCTTGTGAAATATGTATCAGTTCTCCTTTCACCCCGCCCCACGTCCTTTTAACTTTCCGGATTCCAAAGAAGTCTTAACTTGCATTTATATCTTTTATTCTTCCTAGATGGGGTTGGATGGGGCTTTGGAAGAACTTTAAGACAGAAACTTTTTTTTAGGGGATGAAGTATTCGCAAAGTGATAAAAACATATATTTTTTTAAAAATTAAAAAAAAAATTCTTGCTCTGAAGCTCAGTCATGGGACAGAAAAGCGCTCTGAGCTCCCGTCTTCGCAGGAATGATGACCCAGCACATGCATTATTCTGTTCATTTGGCTTTTATCCCGTGCCCTTGTTTGGCTTCTGCTCCTTTGTTTTGGCTATTTATTGCTACTTGTTAGGAGTAAGGAGGGCAGAAAGACCTCGCAGAGGTGAATGCATGTCCTGAACTAGTAAGTGAAGGTTATGGAGTAGAGATTTCACCATCTAGCTTGCAATTATCTGTGGTCTTCACACTCACTAATGAGGGACTTGGGATGTACATTCCGATCGGGATTTCTAGTCCCGAGGGGTAGCGCGCACCAGCTCGCATTCCTGAGACGCCACGCAGACTCCATGCTCCACTAGCTAACTCAACTCCACCATAGCAGGTTTCACTCGGTCCCAGGGGACCTGCCTGGACCCTTTGTTGGGTGGGCGGGAAGCCCCTGGACCCCTCACCCACCTGGTCACATGGTCCTTCTATGGCCCCTCCCCTCTCTTTCTTTGGAGTCCGCCTTTTTCTCATGGTGACAGTAATTGTTTCTACAGTCACCCATCACTCCTCCTGCCCTGGCCTCTCTGCTAGGGGTCAGTGTCCTCTTCAGTGACAAAAGGCGCCCTAGATCTGAGCTCCCTGGGGAGGGAGGTGGCTGGGTCTGGTAGTTAGAATGCTGTCTCTCCCTGGTGCTGTGACAACCCCTCCCCCGCTGTGCACACAAATGGGCTTTATACGGCAAACAAAACCTCACCCCCACCACAGGCTACACAGGCACGTGGACCTAAGCCTCACCAAGGGAAGGGGGTGGTGACAGGCGCCACAGAAAGACAGCGCGGAAGACAAAAATTCTCTTCGCCCCACTTCTTCCTCTCCCAATCCAGATTTTAAACTTTGACTTTCCACTCCCCACCTGCGCCCTGAGCCTCTAACTTCTGTTCTCCTGTCTCCCGAATCTGAATTCTTTCTGGTTCCAACCAGCTCAAGTTCTCTTGGTTTCAGAAACAGGTTCCCCACCAGCTGTCCCACACCACCCAGGGATGTGCTCCTCAGGCAGGCGAATGAGAACACGGTGTCCTGGGAGGGAGAGGTGCGAAACCCCCCTTCCCTGACCGAGAGTTCCAGGAGACACCCATATGAGCGGCAGCGTAAATGGCAAAGGAAGAGTTCACTCCAGCTGGGCTCCTGAGCCAAGGCCAGGGCGCTGGGCTCTGCAGGGCCATCCTGCATGCCTAATCCGCTATTTAAGGAGCTGCTCGCCTGCAGCCCAGGCACCACCCCCCTCCTCACGTACACCGGTTCCGAGCCACCTTAAAAGCGGGAGGCAGCTGTGAAGTTGCAGCCAGTAAGTGGTGTGGAGACTACTAAGGGACATACAGAAAGGGTAGAGAGGAAGAGAGAAAAAGTGAGAGAGAGAAAGAAATTTATCCTAGGATCCAGAAGTTCCTGTTAACCTGTGAAAAATCAAATCCCTGGAAGTCTGCAGAGACAGAGACAAGAAGAAAAGAGATAGAACGCCAGAAATTCCTCTCTCTCCCTCTCCACCTCTTCTTCCAGCCCCCAAATTCCTGGCCCCCTGTACCCCATTGTGGGAATATGTTGTTCTTCGCTCTCCTGTTAAAGGTGACTTGGATCCTGGCTGCAGATGGGGGTAGGTACAACTGGGTCTGTACTAGTGACCACCCGTAGCCATGCGTACTTAAGTGGGGGAGGAGAGGTTTCAGAAAGGGAAGCCTAGGGGACGGGGAAAAGGCATTGGGTGGGAGAAAGAGTATGGAGGAGATCCTCCCATTTTTTACCGTTTCCTCTCTAGCCCAGCTATTACTGCTATCTCTGCGGCAGGGGAGAGCTAGCCGGAGGCCAGTGTGTGAATGCTCAGGAGTGTAGGAATCTCGGCCAGCTACAGTTCTCCGCGTCGCTCTTTCTCCACTGCCCTAGTCCCAGGCAGCCTCCTGCCCTTCTTTGTTTACGCACTCTGCTGGTCAGGGAGAGCAGGGGTGGGAAGGGACACGTGCTACAGTACTGCCCAACTCAGACCCCGACTCCCCGCTGATCAAAGGATAACCCCATTACCTGCCAAGGTGCACGGGCAGTTTGTCCACTTCCCTGAAAACAACACAACTAATAAACGTTTGCTCAGCTCTTTACAGAGGACTTTCAGGCATAGGAGAGAGGTAGGGAGACACTTGAGAAACCAAGCTAAGTTCTTCCTGGAGTCCAGGAAGGCCTTAGGGATTCCCACACCTTTTTGTTGTTATTATTTATTTTTATTTACTTTTTTTTTTTTTTGATACAAGGTTTTACGTGGCCAGACTTGTCTCAAACTCACTATGTAGCTGAGGTTAGACCTGTTTGCCTCTGCCTCCCCTCTGCATCACCATGCCTGGTTTCTACTCCCTGTTTTCGTGCTTCCCAGGCCTCATTCTGTATCTAGCACGTAGTAGGTGAGGGATTAAAGTTTGTTGGAAGAACAAGGTGGGGTGGGGATTATCTAGAAATCAAGAGGAAGATGGGACCAAGGGATCCAAAAGAAAATGAAGAGTCACAAATCTCTTCTGAGAAGAAACAATTTGGAAAGAGGAAAAAGAGTATTAGAGTCAGCTCAGAACATCTCACAGGAAGCCAGAGAACTCTAGCTGTTGGGGTATCCCCCAGAGATAGTGAATGAGTGGATGGGCTATTTGTAGAGTTGCTTGAGCTAAGGAATGGACCAGTGTGGACAGACCAAGGATGAGACCCCTAACATCTTACCAGTGTGAGCAGTTAAAGAAACAATATAGAGATGGGCATTGGACCACAGGCTTGTAATCCCAGCTCTTAGGAGGCTGAGGCAGGATTGCCACAAGTTTGAGGTCAGCCTGAACCACACCGTGAATATAGGGCCAGTCTGGACTGCATAGCAAAATCATGTCTCAAACAAACAAACAAAATAAAGGACTAATAAAGAGGAAAAGGAACTTAGGATCCCCCCCCCCCCAGGTTCTAGATTTAAATAGTACAAGCCAATCTACAAGAAGACTTCCGTTTCTCCTTGAAGCAGGTTAGCCGTGGGGGGTGATCCACAGACCCCCAACGTTTTGGCCAGAGACAGAACTGCATGGGATCCTGGCATGTGACCCGGCTGGCAGCTCTCCTCTCTACACACAATGCTTCACTTTCATCCTGTCCTTGCCAGCCTAGCTGCCTGTGCCCACCCACCCTCAACCTAGAATAGGCCCTACCCTGACTCCTGCCTGCTTGAGCCATCTGAGCGTGCAGGAGCAGAGGTTCATGATGGGAGAGACTACAGCTAGTGAGAGCAGAGAGGAAGAACTAAAACTTCCACTGAAGGTGCTGTGCCTTCGTCCATGCAGTGATCGATGTGCCAAGGCAAAGGACTAAGACCTGTCTTTAGCAGCACTGCCGCACGCTGAACTTTCCCACTCGTCTTCTTCTGTTCTATGCTTCCAAGCCTTCCGCGCACACCCTTGCTTTTCCCTACCCAACCCTCTAAGTGTTACACTGACTTGGCTCCAGATGGAAAAAAGTAAGGGTTGGGCCGCCTGCACATTTGGATCCAGGTTAATTTTAGTCTCCCGACTTTATCTCTTTTCCTTGTGCCTCCCTCTTTACTCATTAACCACAAGCACAGCCTGGCTAGTTATTTTAAATAGGACCCCCGACCTTTCCACAAAGGTATCCAGTTTCAGTACTTCACTTGGGAAGCGCTGGAGTGGAGGTGGGTAAGAGAGGACAGAAAAGGAGGAGGCGCGGGAGGGAGAGCAGAGGCCAGGACACTGCTCCACGCTGCACTGGCCGCAGCCCAAATCACTCTCTTACAGGTCACCACTGGACATATGAAGGTGAGTTGGATCTGCTGATGGACTGGCTCTTCTTTCACTGGGACCCCCTCACCTGGCACGAAGACTTGTCCTGGGAGAGGGGAAGAGCTTTTCCTGAGCTTCACCCACTAGCTCTTCTTTTCCCCACCACACACACACACACACACACACACACACACACACACACACCTGGGGTTTACACAAGTGGCTGCTAGTCCTTGCTGTAATCATTAAATCCCACATCTCCTGATTCAGCAAAAAAGCCAATGCACCCTCAGTAAATCCATGTGGAAATGAAGAAAACTGGGCGGGGACAGGCACAATGAGCTCAGCTGCCATTCGTCTGGCTCACTTTCTCCTAAATAGTCCTACCCCCAACCTGCCTCTGAAACTGGGCAGAGCCTGAGGTCAGGAGGAAAAGGCTGGCAGGATACTGTGACTCTAGGGACAGTGGAACTCAATCCCTCTGAACTTCTGATTAATGACCTATCTGGAGTCTAAGCAAGGTCCAGTGTGAGAGTAAAAAGTGAGTGACAGAAAGGATATCTGAACCCCAAGACTACTTGATAGGGTACCCCAGAGATACTCCATCTGTTTGGGGCCGTTTGTCCTCTCTGATTCTACTTCTACAAGAATTCAGGCTTTCTGTCTATTTCCTCTTCCCCTCATTCAGCTTCATTGTTCTGAAACTACAGGTGAGTGAAAGTCACATTCTCCCACTTACTAGAATAGCTGGAGATCACCCCTGCTTCTGGGGAGAAGAGGGGTGCTACAGCCTAGAGTGCAGTGGGGACTCCCACCTCACCCAGCCCTACCCAACTTCGTGGTGAGAAGCGGATTTCTACTTCCACTATAACACGGGATCGGGGGGCTACTAAAGGGTGGCTGGGGCTGTGGGGCTGGACAAATGTCCATGGTAACTTACCCCTCCACCAGGCCCACACGGTCAGGACCATTGGCCAACCTCTTACCCTGAATGTGGAGGCAATGCCCAGTCCCCCATTGATATCCAGACATACAGTGTGATATTTGATCCGGATCTGCCTGCTGTACAGCCCCATGGATATGACCAGCTTGGAACTGAGCCTTTGGATCTACACAATAATGGCCACACAGGTAAAAGACCCAGCTTCAAATTACTGCCGGTTCCAGTTTAGATCTTAAAGAGCAAGGAGAAGCCAAGTAGTAGTGGCACATGCCTAAGTCATAACACTTGGGAGGCAGATATCTGAGTTCAAGGCCAGCCTGATCTAGTAGAGTAAGTTCCAGGAAAGACAAGGATACAAAGAAAAATCCTATCTTGAAAAACACAAAAACACCAGGGGAAACAAAGTTCTAAATTATAAAATGTCTGAACTATCCATTAATGAATGGACATTAGAATGAGGTTCAGAGCTGGGCCATGGTGGCACACTTAAAATTCCAGCACTCAGAAGGCAGCATCAGGTGGATCTCTGAGTTTGAGGCCAGCCTGGCCTACAACGGGAGTTCCAGGACAGCCAGGGCTACAGCCTGTGTACAAAAGAACCCTGTCTAAAAAAAAAAAAAAAAAAGAAAGAAACAATGAGGTTCAGGCTCCTCCAGCTAAGGTGGGATTAAATGTCTACAATCAAGTTCAGTGTGCAAGCAGAGTCATAGCACTGACTTAATCTTAGCAGCAGAGAGGCTCCTTTGCTAGAGAGGAGCCAGGCAACTCCTGGTGGAAGAAGAAAGAGGAGAACCAAGTGTCCCAAGTGGTGGCAAGCTAGGGTGGACACTGCCCACATCCTCTGCCAGTCCCAGCCTGCTCTTTCCTCACAGTGCAGCTCACCCTGCCCCCGAGCCTGCATCTGGGTGGACTGCCCCGAAAATACACAGCAGCCCAGCTTCACCTGCACTGGGGTCAGAAAGGATCCTTGGAGGGATCAGAGCACCAGATCAACAGTGAAGCCACAGCTGCAGAGGTACCAGGGAACTCAGACTAGGACACAGATGATACATGCTTTGGTCCAGTGGAGCTCGATGAAAGGATGAATCTGGGCCCTTGAAAAATCTTATTGAAGAGATAAGACAAAACCTTGGGGGCAGAGACTCACTGGGCAACTGAGGGGACGACTAAAACCAAAGCCTTGGAGGGAATGAAGAAGCATTAGGTAACTCAGTTTCCTTCTGTCTTCCCCCAGCTCCACGTGGTCCATTTTGACTCGGAGTCTTACGGCAGCTTGAGTGAGGCAGCTCAGAAGCCTCAGGGCCTGGCTGTCCTAGGCATCCTAATTGAGGTCAGTAACCCCTACCCCCTCTCATGTCTCTAACCCTTTATTTATATCCTTAGGCCTGTCTGATGACTGGCCTCTCTAAAGTTTAAATTTGATCACTTACTCCAAACACATGCATCTATGGTACATTCCCTTTACAGGTGGGTGAGACTGAGAATCCAGCTTATGATCACATTCTGAGTCATCTGCATGAAATAAGATACAAAGGTGAGTCCTAAAAACCTACAGTTAGAATTCAGCTGCAGGGAAACTTTCAAGACCTGACCTGAGAGGCTTGGGAGGGAGCGGTGAGTAAGCAGTGGATTCTGCTTAGAGGAACCCTGTCCAGGAAGGCTGACCCTCGCTCTGTCCTCCCCAGATCAGAAGACCTCCGTGCCTCCCTTCAATGTGAGAGAGCTGTTCCCCCAACAGCTGGAGGAGTTCTTCCGATACAATGGCTCACTCACAACTCCCCCCTGCTACCAGAGTGTACTCTGGACAGTCTTCAACAGGAGGGCCCAGATTTCACTGGGACAGGTAGAGTGGAGGAGGGGCGAGTGCAGGCTTTAACCTCAGATCCTTGCCAATATCCTGGGATGATTTTTCCACTTCTGCTCCCCAGTTAGAGAAGCTCCAGGGGACACTGTCCTCTACAGAAGAGGACCCATCTGAACCCCTTGTACAGAACTACAGAGCCCCCCAGCCTCTCAACCAGAGAACCATCTTTGCTTCTTTCATGCAAGGTGACTTGCAGGGCTCAGAAGGGATGGGAAACTGAGGGACTCAAAGGCATGAAACAGTGAACCCCTGGGAAGGAAAAGGCTGAGGGGAAAGGGCTCCCAGTACATCCCTGGACCGGGAATCCCCCCCAGCAAAGGACGCCCAGGTCAATTTTCAGGTGTGGAAGCAGAGCTCCCAATCGGGAGAATGTTCTGGAACTCTCTAATCCAAGTTTTCTTCCTCTGCAGTGGGACCATTGTATACCACAGGTAAGAAGGCCCTATGTGGCAACATGAGGGGGACCCCAGCAAAGACCTGCTAGACTAAGCTGACATCCTTGTCTCCCCCAGGAGAGATGCTGGGTCTAGGTATGGGAATCTTGGCTGGATGTCTCTGCCTTCTGTTGGCTATTTATTTCATCACTCAAAAAATTAGGTGAGATCTTACTTTCTATTCCTACAGTATTTATTTTCCACTAAAAAGCATTCTCAGAGGTTGGGTGGTGGCAGTGCACGCTTTTAATCCCAGCACCCACCAGTAGATCTCTGAGTTCAAGGCCAGCCTTGTCTATAGAGTGAGTTCCAGGGCAGCCAGTGAACACAAAGAAGCCCTTTCTCCTAAAAAAAAAAAAAGCGTTCTCAGCCAGGCATGGTGGTACATAACTTTAATCCCAACATTTGGGAGCTGGAAGCAGGATGATCTCTGTGTGTTCAAAGCCAGCCTGGTCTACAGAGTAAGATAACCCAGTCTCCCTGCCCCACAAAATTCTCTGGGGCTGTAGCTCAATTGGCAGAGTGCTTGCCCGGCATACCTAAAGCCCTGGGTTTGATCCCTAGCACCACATTAGCCTGGCATGCTGACATATACTAAAGGTCATAATTATATACTTAGTGAGTCCTTCATTGTTATTATTTTTTTGAAGTATTTCTTATTCTACTTCTACTCTTACTTAGGACACTAGTCACTCCCATGAACCATTGCTTCCCTTTCCAGGAAGAAGAGGCTCGGAAACAGGAAAAGTGTGGTTTTCACCTCTGCTCGGGCTACCACAGAGGCATGAACTCTGTCTCAAGATGCTGTGGATGTCTTCCTCTCATTCCTGTCAGGGAGCCTAAGAGGGTGCAGGCACTGGACTACCAGTTATAGGCAGACACATGTCCTTCTAGATACCACCTCTCTATGCACATATACCAGAGAAGCAAGGACCCGGTTCTTCAGGGAAGGGCTGAGCCTCTGGCCTTTCAAAGCTGTAGATCAGGAGACCCCGGCTTTAATGTAGCTGTGAAGAAGCTGAGGATAACTGTGTCATCCTTCACCTCACACTGTCATCCCCTCCTCCAGATACACTTCATAGTTTTTTCCTCTAGGAAAAAAGGGCTGCTGCTGGGATTTTAATTATTTTTTCTCAATATATGTATGAAAATTAAAAGTTTTGACCTTAATTCTGGACTGTCTTTTTGTGGCTTTCGAGGGTGGGAGAGTTCCTCTGTCCTTTGAGTGGCAGACAGACATAAAGAGAAAATGAGGAGGTGAATATTAATTAACTCCTTGTGTCCTGTTCCTGGACAAGGGAGATTACTTCTGGGAAAAGTTAACTTGACTTCCACGAGTTACACCACCAACCGATCGATGCTTCTTTCATCTCACCAAAGCTTCAAATGGTGACACCATGAACACCAGGTGCTAGGCCAGGAAGGATGGACCAGAGCCACCAGGAGCTAGAATTCTCAATCCATTATCCCCTCTTAAAGCCAAGTTCCCCCACAATTATAAAGTCCTTTTTATTAGTCAAAATCACAATCACCTTGATTAAAAGGATGGAATATCCCACCCTCAGCAGAAAAACAATACAGTGATAGAAAACCTCCCCAGCCCTCCCACACCCCAATTAAAAACTAGAAAAAACGTCTGCCCCCTTGGCCTGCGATGCCATGGTGGTCTGACTCCTCGGGGCACTGCCATGGAGTGGGCCGACCCCACAGCGCCCTCCACTTCACCTTGGGGAAAGGAGGGTGCTGATGGTCATGGACGTTAAGCTAGGAGTTCCAGTGGTACCAGTTCCCAAACATGCACTTCCTTCCTTTTCCCCAGGGCCTGGGACCAAAGGGAAAACAGGATAGAAATGAGCCACAATCAGCAGATTCAGGAGCAAAAATACAGCTGACAGAGGTTAAGGAGGCTCCCGGCATACCTCCTCCCTCTCCCCACTTAAAAAAAGGCATTTTGGGGGTCTTTATCATACCAAAAAATGGTTCCTTTCAGACCTGAGAAAAAGACCGAGCTGTCCAGTCTGGGCAGGAGATACTGAACTGAACTCATCTACCCTTGAGCCCCCAGTAACTTCATCTCCAGGGCCATGGCTAAACTAGGTCCCTTTTCTTGACAACCTGCACTGTCCAGAACTGGAGATGGAGAAATACAGGACGAGGAGATCGGGAGGGCACCCCAGGCCCAGGGGTCCCCCCCATGTTCCCTCAGTCCTCGGGTGGGATGCGCAGGGCAGAGTACACCATCACCCGACTGTCCTCCTGCCGTCGGCCTGCAGAGGGGAAGCGGGGTGAGTCATGGGCAGGGTGAGGGTAGAGCACTGACACATGGGGAGACCTGGACAACAAGGGGTCCCCAGGTGGTGGGGAGAGATGCAAATTCAAACCCACCAGTCCCTGACGGGCTGCACCCAGGCTGCTCCTGAGAAAGCTTAGACACTACAGGTCACAAACGGACAACGCCAAACCCGGAAGGAAGCGGGACACATCAGCGAGAAGACGGAGGATGAGGGCAATGGACCCGGGCTGGGGCTAGGTTCAGTCATGGGCAGTGGACAGGCAGATGGGATCTGTCGGGCGATCAGTCCAGGTAGTCAGTCCTTACACGAAAGGCTGCGCTGGATACTTCGGAGGGAGCCTCCGGCTGTGATGAACGCCCAGAGCCCCATGGAAACGGTGACTGCATAGATGGGCAGCAGGCTGGCCTCATACCAGGGGTTCAGGAATGTCTGAGAATGAGGACAGAACAGAGGTTAGATTCTCCTCCCACCTAACCGCAACATTCACTTTGGGCCTCTGACCCAACTTCCCCCAGAATCCTATTCAGACTCCTCCATTTCCCTTCAAAGCACCAACGTCTTACAGCTAAGGGAACTCTTGATTTCAGATTCCCTCAAAGGTTTCAGCTCTTCCTAGTTACCTCAGGCCTTCTGTGATAATCTGACTAAGCAATTCAAACTCTTCCCCAGAGCAGGTGACCTAACTGAAGAACTGAGTCTCCGAAAGAACTCAGGAGATTACCTTTCTGCCTCCACCCAAGGTAAGCTGAGACCACTCACTATGTGAGAATACATAACCCATCCCACTCACCATTAAATGCCTTCTCCCTGACTCAGGCCCCTATCTCCAACTCACCAGTCCCGATGTCAGAAGGTGACTCCCAACTACCAGGCCCAAAGCCCAGTACCGTCTCCTCTCACAGGCATCAAAGAACACAACTCCCCAAAAGGTATGGAGCAGGATAATGGCTGCTGTCAGAAAGGCTGCAGGGAGGGAGATGGGGAGGAGGTACATCCCTGATCGTCTCCCAGCCTCCTGAGATGGTGAGCCAGAGGAGTCTCCCAGGGAAGGTCAATAACTCAGATCAGGGCCAGGGAAGAATAGGGCATAAAGGCAAGATTGGAAGTGAGCCTTACCTGAAGTCAGGAAGTAATAGGGTGAGTCTCCATGGATCCCAACCACACCTGGCCCAAGTGCATCAGCCAAAATATTGATAACAGAGAAGACACCACTGATGATACCGAAGGACAGACCAGAAACTGGGGGAAGGGAAGATCTTATCAACGACCAGGATCACCACATCCTCATTACCAGTACCTACTCCCCATGCTCAAGGAAAATTCTACCATACCTACTCTCCCACCAGACCAGCTCTCCTTACAATTCAAGTATGAAGAAAAACACTTAGCACATGTGGATGTTTACCCAGAAAAGGGAGGAGGGGTGTCCAACTCCCTCCTCTGGTCCCTCTCCCTTGGCTCACCATAGGCCATCTGTCTGATGGAGATGGGTGATCTTCCGTCCTCACTTAGTGATGCTAAGCCCTCATCTGCCTTCCTGGGAAATAAAAGGAAGGGCAGGGATGTTCCTTTCCGTCTAATACCTCCCTTTAATGCCCCTTACTCCAACCACCATCCAACGGCTGGCCCACTTCCCACAATGCACACCACTGTCCCCTCTCCCTTCCACATCACCCCTTGTCCTTACTTAAGGAGCTTGTAGTAGGCAAAACGGAACACTTCCTGTAGAAGGACAGACACAGCAGCACCAAAAATCAGGAGGCCATACTGGAGCCGTGCATCTGATCGGTCTGTCACATGGACCAAGATGAACCAGACCACAGAGGCCAAGAGCAGGGAGACCAGCCAGAAAAAGGCTCTGAGAAAACACAAGGGCAATGAGAGAGGCAAACGTAGGAGCAGCTGGAAAAATCAAGGAGGTAATCAGCCGAGGATGGAATGTATGAAAAGTGGAAGTTAGACTTCCGGATGACAACGGAGACAGGGAACAGATAGGATAAGTGTCTCCACCAACAGACTCATCTGTAGGAATATAAAAACAGCAGCAGGGGTAGAAATCTGGTTAGAGTCTTCAGTGAGATGAGAGTCAAAGTGTGTGGGCATGAATGGAGAGACAAGGTATCCATCCCAGGATCCTTGGCTGGCCGAGGTCAGCACAGCCCCCTCATTAATCTTGGCTTTGGGCCTTCTCTGACGTTGCCGGGCGGACTACAGGAAGAATCAGTGAAATCCCTGGAAGGCGGAAGCCGATTGTGGGAAGTTCTCCTAGATCATGATTTGACTCTGTCCAACCTTTTCCGACTAATCCTCCCCCAACTCGGGCTCCCAAGCCTGCTCCAGTTCCCCAACCCTTTATGCACCTTTCCCCCTACGTTCGGCCCCATCTCCACCACTTGACACTCACCCCGCCACCAGGATGATAACACGAAGCGGGTCTCCAGCTACAGTGATCAGGAAAAGGGCGAAGGCCGGGCCGAACGCGACGAAGGTGCATCCGAAAAACACAGCAGCCCCCATGACTTGGCAGCTGGGGAACTGACGGAATCCCGGCAAAGAGAGGCGAAAGGGAGCAGCGCGCCGAGGGGGAGTCCGCGTGGGGCGGCGACGCAACCCCAGGAGGGGCGCGGTGCAATGTCACCCCCGGACCCCGGGGAAGGGGAAGGGGGGGTGCCGAAACCCCGGACGAAGGTCCGCCCGACCTCGTCTACGGAAGCCGAAGAGGGAACAACCCCCGGTCGCTGCCCCATGGCCACCTCCCATCTAATCCCCACCCCCGGAAGGCCAATGAATACTTGTTGGGCGGAACTGCAGAGGCGGGGTCGTGGCAGCATGGCCTTCTGGGAGTTGTAGTTTCTTATCCTCGGAGCCCTCCACTTGGTGTTGGGAGTGGCTTCAGAAGAGTAGGCTGGGGGACTGGGCCCAATCAGAGCAAGGATTCCTTGGGTTCGCTTGCTCCTTAGCCACGGTTTCCTTTCTTCATTCGGTAGAGAAGGGTGATAACCACCCTACCTGTTACTAGAGAAAATTTGTCGGGGAAAGATCCTGTTTGAATCTACAGACAAATAAAAAAGAACACAGGATAGGGGTTGTGGGAAGATAGGGACGGACATTGTTCTTAACTTGAATTAGAGGAAATGACCCAGAGAAGCGCCCTGAGGGATCAAAGTTAGGCTTAAAAGATGGAACTCTTTGGGCAGCCTGGTATAGGAGTTATGTCTTAAATGAAGCCTCCACTTGTATTCTGTAGTGACAGAATGAGAGAAGCAAGAAGAGCCGGGAGAGAAATATTAGGAAAATGTTTAGAAGGAATCCTGGAGTCACAAAGCAGCTAGAGCAATGGGACTGAGGGGGAAATGACACCCGGCTCCCCGCTCCTGCTCCATGCCTAGCTGCTTGGTTCCTTTGATGTCATACTTCCTTTATTTATAGTCTGGAAAATAAACTTGAGTGGTGTCTTTTCACAGGCTGGGAAGAGGGATTTCATATCAGCACGAATCATTATTTGTAGGAGGAGGCTGCTGAACAAAGGAATCCTATGATGGGATCCAATCATTTTGATCATATTTGAGAAAATCGTTTTCGAGGGTATACACAAAGCAATAACAAGCTACAGAAAAATTTAAAAGATTACCAGGCTCCCTGGAAGTGATTTATGATTTAATACATGTGTTCCACGCATGTGGGTGTCTTACACTTTTTTCCCTCAGTAAACTCTGGGGGGAAAAATGGAGAGAAATGTTTTTGTAATAAGTCACTAAGTACATCGTTCCCCAAGGCTAGGAGGATGGGAGCATCTTGGACAGTGTTCAAGAGTCCATGCGTGTCCTGCTTCTAAGTTCAACAGGGTCTGGGGAACATGGATAAGACCACTCTTCTCTGTGAGCTGTTAACAGAACATCTCCTGATTGTAGGGGACAGTCTGTAAACCTATCCTGTGCATGCTGAGTCCACAGATACAGTGTTCAAGGACTCATTTTAGACTTTCAGCAAGTATTTACAAGTATGTGGGGCTTGTGGGGCTTTTTTTGTTTTGTTTTGTTTAATATTTATTTTATGTGTGGGGGAGGGGTTGCCATGCATATCTGTGCAACATGTATGTGCTCGGAGTTCTTGGAAGTCAGATGAGCACATGAGACCCCTCAGAACTAAGAGTTACAGATGATTGTGATCCACCATGTGGTTCAAGGAATCAAACCCAGGTCCCCTGGAAGAGTAGCAGTGCTCTTAACCACCAAGCCATCTCTCTAGCCCCTGGTTTTGGGTTTTTGAGACAGTTTCTCTGTGTAGCCTTGGCTGTCCTAGAACTCACTTTGTAGACCAGGCTGGCCTTGAACTCAGAGATCCACCTGCCTCTGCTTCCTGAGTGCTAGGATTAAAGGCATGCGCCACCACTGCTTGCTTGGCCCATGTGGGTTTTGTTTTTGTTTTTGTTTTTGTTTTTAAAAAAAACAAAATCATTTATTTATTTATTATGTATACAGTGTTCTGTCTGCATGTATGCCCACAGGCCAGAAGAGGGACCAGATCTGCTTGTAGATGGTTATGAGCCACCATGTGGTTGCTGGGAATTGAACTCAGGACCTCTGGAAGAGCAGCCAGTGCTCTTAACCTCTGATCCATCTCTCTAGCTCCCATATGTGGGGGTTTTAAAGATACTTAATCTTCTTCTTGTGTTTGCTTTACAAAGTTGAAATTCACAACTTCATGCCAAAATATAAGGAGAATAGTCATTTATTTAGTAGTCATATGTCATCTGACTTCTTCTAACTTCTTCTTTGGGGTGTGTGTGTGTGTATGTCTGTGTGTCTGTGTGGTTTGTTTGTCTGTTTGCTTTTAGGGTTTTGGAGACAGGGTCTCTCTATGAAGCCCTGGCTGTCCTGAAACTCACTATGTAGATAGAGTAGGCTGGCCTCAAATCCATAAAGATCCCCCTGCCTCTGTTTCCCAAATGCAGGGATTAAAGGTCCATGGCACCACACCTGGCAGTGTTTTGTGTTTCAGTCATCAGGTCTGTGAGATCCCAATTACCTAACAGACATAACGTAGCTCATTATGCCCGATAAATATGCTCTTGCTTCTGCACTGAACTAAATGAAGACAGGAAATACAGAAGCAGACAATGATAAGGAACTGTGCTGGAAGTGAGAAACAAGTATGGCACCCAAAAAAGGAAAAAATAGTTTCTGCTTCCTCTTTTCTTCCATCCTGTGTCCAAGAAGTTGGGGGGAAGGGATGAGGTCAACACAAAATGGAGAGAAAATAACTGGCCTTGGCTACTGTATGCCCGGGTGCAGTAAAGGGACTGCCGACTCAACTTCTCCACTGTTTGGTTAAGGTTTTATTAAAGACAACAGCCAGAGGCATCTGGAAGGGTTCAGAGCAGAGAAAGAAGCAGACTGGACATGGCCAGGGCTACCTGTGAGAGAGGGGAGAAGAGCAGGGGCTGAAGAAGAGAAGGAGTGCAGTGAGAATAGACAAACCCAAGAACAGTGAGTATAGCTGTGATAAGAAGGACACAGAGAGCCGGGCGGGGTGGCTCACGCCTTTAATCCCAGCACTCGGGAGGCAGAGGCAGGTGGATCTCTGAGTTCGAGGCCAGCCTGGTCTACAGAATGAGTTCCAGGAAAGCCAGGGCTACACAGAGAAACCCTGTCTCGAAAAACCAAAAAAAAAAAAAAAAAAGCAGAGCTGTGGGGGAAGCTGGATGGAGTCCTGGGAATATGAGCTGCTCCTATTTATTTAATGTATATGAGTACACTGTCACTGTCTTCATACATATCATAAGAGGGCATCAGATCCCATCACAGATGGTTGTGAGCCACCATGTGGTTGCTGAGAATTGAACTCAGGACTCCTGGAAGAGCAGTGAGTGAGTGCTCTTAACCACTGATCCATCTCTCCAGCCCATGAGCTGCCTTTTGAAGGTTGGGAATTGGAGTTTCCTTTGGACCAGAGAGTAGTGAAATTTTCTTTTTCTCTGTGTAGACCTGACTGTCCTGACTGTCCTGTTGTAGGCTGGCCTCCAACTCACACGCCTCTGCCTTCTGAGAGTACTGAGATTTTGTTTTGTTTTGTTTTTGTTTGTTTCTTTGTTTGTTTTGTATTTTATCAGCAGCAATTCAGAAGGAAGCTTGGGAGTTGAACAATGGTTCATAAACATTGCTCCGGTCCTCCAGACAAGACAGGCAGAGAAGAGGCACTATTTATTTACAGTCTAAAAAAATAAAAGTCCTCACCCTTCCTCTCATCATTCCCACAGTGATAAAAAAGATCATGTTTCCCTTGGAGTAAAAAGCAACCCTGCATGGCAATGGTAACTTAAGGCCTGCAGGAGGGAAGGTGAACTTTTGGAAGAATTGAGAGAGGAAGCATAGAAGGGGAGAGGGTAAACTTTGGTCCCAGCAGTGGGAGTCCTGAGTGGACCTAATCTAGGGCTAGGGGCTTTCCAGGAATAACAAGTTAGCATCCACCAAGGGGGTTGCCTCTCCTTCCAGCAGCTATGTAAAGATCTACTGAGTAGGCGGAGAATTCTATCCCCTGGGAGAAGAATCACTCCAGTGCCCTCCCAGCTTCACAGCAGCAGGGGAGGCGGGGTAAGTGTGGTGGGAAACAGAGCGATTTCCTCTCTTTACTTTCACAGTGATAGCGCAAAGTCTAGAATGGATGTCCTTTTTCTAGCCCTCCTTGCTGCACCACTTATCCTGGGTAAGTCTCCTCATAACCCTGGGCTTTTGTACCAGGTCTTTTGCTATAAATGGGATGAGAGAAAAGATACAAAGAGAGGTACGTCGGGCATTGCGTCGGGCATTTGAGCAGGGAGTGGGACTGCTTTTCTCAGCTGTTGGCGTCCAGGGTTGGGGGCAGAGCAGGGATCTGGAAGGTGGAGCCAGGATGTCAGAGGCAAAGCAAAGCAAAGTCTTGTCAAAGGAGAGACAGGCCGGTGGAGGATGGAGCCCTAAAGAGAGTTCCTTCAGCAAGACCGAACTCAGATTTCTGTTCCTGTCACCACAGAGCTGAGCAGATGTGTGGGGAGCAGTAAAGGAAAGAAGTGGGCCCTTGGAAGTCGAGGAAGTGAGATTAGTGAGCAAAGCCAGAGTATCTCTTTCCTACAAAGTACAAGAAAACAAACAAACCTTCTATTACCAAAGACATAGGTGTGAGAGCCAAGCTTGATGGTACATGCCCAGCTCTTGGGACATAGAGGGGAAAGGGTCAGAAATTCAAGGTCATCCTTGACTAATTCCTGACTAGCCTCAGATAGGTGTGGTGGCCCATGCCTGTAGTCCCAGCACTCTGGAGGCAGAGGCAGGCAGAGCTTTGAGTTTGGGGCCATCCTGGTCTACAAAGCGAGTTCCAGGACAGCCAGGGCTACACAGAGAAACCCTGCTTCAAAATAAATAAATAAATAAATACCCCCTGTACCATAAAACAAAACCAAGCTTGCTATGGTTGCTCACCCCCTTCATCCCAGCACTCCTAAGGCAGAAACAGAAAGGTCTCTGTGAGTTCTAGGCTAGTTTGGTTTACAAGGTGACTTCAAGGTTGGTTAGGGATACATAGCAAGCAATGTCTTTAAAAACAAAAACAAAAACAAAAAAACCTGTAAGTATAGGTTGGCTTAGGACAGTAGAAAACTGGCTGCCTTCAGGGACAGGGTCCCAAGAGTAACTTGGCTCCTTCCCCTCTTTGTTCTCCTGCTGGCCAGGTATGTCACTGTTTCCTTTTCCTTTAAATCCTGTGTCCTTAGTTTGGGGTTGGAAGGGTATGTTTAGCAGAAGGCCTAGAATTCTGGATTCAATACTCAAAGCCACACAGTGTTAGTTTTGGAAGAGAGGAGAAACCATGACGGGTCGTTTGGTCCAGCTGACTTATTTTTAAGGAAGGTGATATGGGGCCAGCTGAGGTGCTGCACCTTTAATCCCAGCACTGGGCAGGCAGAGGCAGAAGCAAGCAGATCTCTGTGAGTTGGAGGCCAGCCTGGTTTACACAGTGAGTTTCAGGACAGCCAGGGCTACATAGAGAGACCCTGTCTTGAAGGGGTTGGGGGTATGGAGTGGACTTATGAAAAGTTCTGCTTAGTTAGCAACGGAGCTGGAAATAAACCCAAATCTAAAATATTGAGTGTTAAGTCTTTTGTGAGAAAAATTTGGGAGCATATGGAATCTATATGGCTTTTCTAAATTTTTGTCTCTGTCTTTTACTTTTGAAGGTTTTACATATGTCTCCCTTGGGGCTTTTTGTCCTTGGAGTTCTGTGCTGAAAGCAGAGTACTGGCTCACTGCAGCTAGGAGCCAGGAGACTTGGGCCAACTTAGACATCCAGAGACGGGGAGACCTCTGGGGAGGAGCAGCGAGAAGGAAAGCTGGGAGATCAGGGATCAACAACATGTGTGCTGTAGCTGAGGAGCTCCAGACGCCTAGCTCCTTGTGCACTGTTGCTGAGGAGCTCCAGATGCTTCTGACTTTAACTCTTGTCCCCTGCAGGACAGGAATACGAGGATGAAGATCAGCTGGAAGAGGGTGATTACTATCAAGTGGCATATTATTATTACACAATGACCCCTAATTATGGTGCGTATGTGAAAGGCTCTGACTCTTAGTGGGGTAGAAAGATTTGGGGACTACTTAGTTCCAAGATTGTCCTTCATTTCACAAAAGAACAACAGGACCAGTCAAAATTTTGGCTGTTAACAAAACTTTCAAGGCTCTTGGTATTATTTCTTAGGCTCATGATTTAAAAAAAAAAAAAAAAAGTAAGAATTTTATGTGCATGAATATTTTGCCTGCATGTATGTCTGTGCACCACATGTATTCCTGGTGCCTACACAGGTCAAAAGAGGGCATTGGATCCCTTGAAACTGGAGTTGCAGATGGTTGTGAGCTAACAGGTGGGTTTGGGAACTGAACCCAGGTCCTCTAGAAGAGCAGCCAGTGCTCTTAACCCCTGAGCCACTCATCTCTCCAGTCCCTTAAGCTCATACTTTTATGTTTTGGAAAATGGTTGGGACAATTTGGAAATTTTCTAATCTGTAAATTATTGTATATACTAGATTGACAATATAAATCCATACATACTCACAAACAGTTAAAAAATATTTAGTTTTCAGTATTATTTTAAATTATGCAGATGTGGCAAGGTATGTACAAATGACGAAAGGTGCTGTAGAGACCAGAGGTGTCAGTCCCCACTGTTACTGGAGTTATGAAGGGCTGAGAGCTGCTCAGTGTGGGTTCTGGAAACTAAACTGGAGTCCTCTGAAAGACCAGTTTATGTTCTTCTGCTCAGCCATCTCTCTGGCTCGAATTTCCCAAACATTTTAACACTAGTGCTAACTAGAAGCAGGTTACACCAACACACTTTACAATGTAGGGTAGGTGAAGCATCCTGAGCGTGAAGTTTCTTCCCCCTTCATTTGTTTCTTCTTTTTCTTGTTTCTCTTTTCCAGATGACTTTAGTGTCAACTTCACTGTTGATTACTCCGTGTTTGAGTCAGAGGATAGGTTGGTGAGTGACTTCTCTACCTGAGAGGGCCAGGACAAATAACACTAAAACAGAAACAGGGAAGTGCTAAAATGTGAGGCTGGGTGTGGTAGTCCAGTTCTATAATCCCAGCACTTAGAAAGCAGAGGCAGGAGGATTGCCATGAGTACAAGGTCAACCCTGTCTACATAACAAGTTCGAGTCCAGCCGTGACTATATAGTAAGACTGTCTCAAGGGAAAAGAAAGAGAGAAAGAAAGGAAGAAAAGAAAATCTGATAGAAACTAGGATGTGGGTCCCAAATAGACCTTTAACTATAGCTGGGAGAAGGAAGCCAGAACCCAGTAGGCTTACTAATACACAGAGGAGGAGCAGTTAAGGGACTTGATGAATGGAATACATAGACACTCAATCCGTGTTAGTACCAGGCCCAGACAATCCCTGAGCTTCAGTTTTAGTACTGTGGGGCTGCGGGGTTGATCAGGAGGCTTGACTGTAGGAAAAGATAGAAAACTCTAATAGAGCATCTGTGGAGATACTGGACAGAAGAAATGCTAATGTTTCCCAATCCTACCGAGGGCAGAGCAGGTTGAATAAGGAGGTAACAACAACAGAAGCAGTAGAGACTACCACCTCTTCATACAGTCTTCACACCGAATCTGTGGACCATCAGAATCCTGTAACCACGAAAGCAGTGACCACAGAACCAGTGAGTCAAATGGGGATTGAGGAGAGGGAGATGGTATCTCTTAACCTGACAGATCCCAGGGCTAGCGACCTGAAGTAAACAGAGGGCAGGTTTTGCAGGAGGGGAGAACTGTATCATTAATACTGCCATGTAGGTATTCTAGTTTGGTTTTCTTTTGCTGTAATAAAACACCGACAAAAACAACTTGGGGAGGAAAGGGTTTATTCCGTCTTACAACTACCTGGTCATGGTTCATCATTGAGAGAAGTCAGGGCAGGAGCTTGAGGCAGGAACTGAAGCATAGACTTGGGAGGACACCGCTTACTGGCTTGCTCCCATGACTTGCTCAGCTTGCTTTTTTATACCACTTGCCCACAGTGGGCTGTTTGCTACCACGTCAATCATTAATCAAGAACATTCTCCCAAAGACATTCCCACAGTCCAATCTGATGGAGGTAACTCTCCGGTTGAGGCTTCAGCTTCCCAAGTGTGTTTATGTGCGTTCGTGTGTGCATGTGTTGGGGCCAGAGGACAGCTTTAGGGGATCAGTTTGTTGGGCTTGAGCGACATGAGCTTTTACCTGCTGAGTTGTTTTGCCAATCCAGGTTTTGTTTTAGATATAATTTGAGACTAACACAGCTTTGGCTTGCTTGGTGCTCTGTAAGGAGAAGTGAACTCAGAATCATTCCTGTTGAGGTGAGAGTGAAAACTGCTGAAGGAAGAACCTCAGGACAAATAGCTATCTTTGGTGTCTAGGGTATGACAGGAGAGTCTACAGAGGGGAACAGTATAAACCAGAAAAACATGCGCAAGGGCCTGCATAGGTAATTAGAGATTATGTTTTCACCATGTGAGGCTGGGGGACAGGAGGCTTCCTTGCAGGAGAGGAATGGGGGGGGACCCTGAATAGGCCACCTGTGGGGCTGTTGGATGGAATCAGGACCAACCAGAAATACATAGAAGGTCTTTTTTTTCTTTATATTTTTCTTTTTAAATGGCTGGTCATAGTGGCAAATGCTTTTAATCCCAACACTCTAAAGTCAAAGGCAGGTACATGTGAGTTCAAGGCCAGCTTGGTCTACACAGCGAATTCTAGGACAGCCAGGCTACACAGGCCTCGTATTAGAAAACTTTTTTGAGCAGTTAAGATGGCTCTTCAAGTAAAGGCGCTTGCTGACAAGTCTGAGGAGCTGGCCCATGTTCCATCCCCGGGACCTGCTGGATAGAAGGACAGAAGAGACTCCAAGAGTTGCCCTTTGACCCCACACTTGTAACCTTCTATGCCCTCCCTTCTAAATAAGTAAGTGTGAAAAATTACACAAACCTTTCATATTTGCATAGTAACATTATATACATCAAGTTAGGGATGATTCCACAGATCGTCTGAAATGTCAGACCTGTAAGCAATAAGGAGCCTACTAAGTCCTCTGGCAGGGTGAAGACAATGAAACCAACAGTCAGGAACCTCTGCTTCTGTCTATATGGAAGGTGCAGAATGGAACGGTTTCTACTGTCTTGGGAACACCTGCTAAAGGGCTGGACTAGGATAGTGCTGGTGCAAACCGAGAGGAGAAAAACAAAGTTAGAAGGAAATGCCTTGCCTTCAGTGATGAACGGAGAATCAAAATGACCTAGAGACTTTAATCATGTTTAGGGAGAGTAAGTGTGATGACTCAGATGGCAAAGGTGTCTGCCAGCAAGACACAATCGGGGTTCAATTCCTAGGACCCATGTGGCAGAAAGAATGAACCCATTCCCCCAAGTTACCCTCTGACCTCATGCACACTTGCACGCGCGTACACACACACACACACACACACACACACACAAAGCAGAAATACAATCTAATAAACATGTTTGGGAAAATGTTTGACCAAAATGGTATCTTGAGGTCAGAGTGGTTTAGGAGGAAAATGATAAATTGCAAAGTCCTGTGTATGTGTTCTGAAGGCAGCTGAACTAGATCAGGAGTAGAGACCTTAGGGCAAAGTTAAATTGTGAAAGTAGAAAGGCTAATGACTAAGTCAGCAGAGGCAGACAAATCAACCAAGGCAATGGAAGAGGCAGGCAGACAGCCAAGTTTGAGCTATAGGGACTAGAAGAGAAAGCTTGATATAATCAATCAAAAGCTACTGAAAGCCTGAAGAGAAGGAGGCATGGATGCCCCCAAGAACGTAGTTTGAGTCGTTTAGAGAAAGTTAAATTTGTGGAATAAATGAGTATGGAGTGTAAGCTGAGTTAGGTGTCCATGACTCCAGAGGCAGAGGCAGTTGATCTCCGATTAGAGGCCAGGCTTGGACTATAAATAAAAAACCCATCCCAAGAGTAAGGAAGGCCCGTGAAGTGGCACACAGAACTTTGATTCCAGCACTAGGGAGGTAGAGGCAGGTGGATCTCTGAGTTCCAGTCCAGCCTAGTCTACAGAGCAAGTTCCAGGATGACCAGGGCTATACAGAGAAACCCTGTCTCAAAACAAAACAAAGCAAAAACAAAACAGCAATACGACTTTATAATACTTTATAAAGGGCAAAGGGACCAAAGAGCAGCATACATGCAGTTGAACACAAATGGAAGGATCCAGTAAGATTGACAAACAGAAGCCTGACGGTAAATACCCCACACGCATTTGTAAATGTGTGGTAGGTTCTCTAGAGAGTAAACCCCTCTGAAGCCCAGAAACTAAGTCTCATTTATACCCCCAACCCCCAAAAGCACCCAGCACAGTGACTAGTACAAAGTCATGCGCACAAAGGGTAAAGAAATGAAATGTTCTTGAGAGTTGTGGCCTCCCAGGTAGGAAGAATTCTTGTTGTGGTAGGGAGGTGGGCGGAGTCTCCTTTGAGACAGGAGGTAAAGAAGAAAGGGTCAGTGTAAAGAGGTGGCTGTCTTCCTGGAGAGGGGATGGAATTGCTAGAAGGGTGACAATGACCTGTTTGTGTGTATGTGGGGGTGTTTTAGCAGAGTCCAGATCAGAATGATGCCATGTCCACTCTGCAGAGTCCTGTGTCCTGTCTTCTGTTATGGATCCTCCTTCAAGGAGGGGTGCATTTTATGTAGAAGGTAAGAGGGCAGCCGCTGGCCTTGGGGTACTGTAAAGTAATTCTTACCAGTTATTTTTGGCTTATATTTCCAACCTGGACATCAGTTCTCATACGATTAAAGAAGGAAGCAGGATCACCTTTAGAAATAAGTATCTGATCTAGAAGAAATTTGAAAGATGTTGAAGCAAAGACTTTTGTGATGTCATTTTTTTTAAAATTCGTGTTTGGGAGGGCTTTCAATACCTCCTAGGAGAGAGGCAGGCTGAATGGAGACGCCGTTTCCAAACTCCCAACAAGCCTGGAAAGTCAGAGCTGGTTCCATTCTGGCTAGGTTGAAGTTATAGCAGGTGCCAGAGGTCAAAATAGGTGTGTCCTACAACCCTGTAGAGCCAAGAGGCAAAGTTCAGCAGGAGAAAGAAGGCATGAAGGGGCACATCTTTCTCAACAAATAGGATGAAGAATCCATTTTAGAACATGAAATCTGTGGCGTTTGCATAGAAATGGGAGCAAAGAGACTTCCTTGGCCTCCTGCTATTGTTTTTTAAAAACTATTATTATTTTTAATTATGTGTGTGTGTAGGGGAGGGGTGTGTTCACATGAGTATGGGTGCTCAGGCTAGAAGCACCAGAGTTCCTGGAAGGGGAATTACAGGGGTTTGTGAGCCACCTGACCTGAGTGCTGGGACTGGAACTTAGGTCCTCTGTGAAACACTGTGCCAGCCACCCTGACCCTGTTTTTATACCCCCCCCCCCTTTCTCAGGTGAGAGAAGGCTGCTATGACTCTTCGGACTAGAATTCTTTGGCAAGAATTTGGATGAAAAATAAAAAATTATTTTTGCCTACTTTTTAATGAGAGTCTGTTTTGAAGTCAACACTGACATGTACACTAAGACTTAGGGGCATGAAGGGCAGATTAGAAAGAGAATTACAAGCCAGGGAAGCAGGGGCAGGCAGATCTCTGAGTTCAAAGCCAGCCTGGTCTGCAAAGTGAGTTCCAGGGCAGCCAGAGCTACACAGAGAAACCCTGTCTTGGGGAAAAAAAAAAAAAAGGAATTAGATATCAATTGATTAGAAGGAATTATACGCTATAAATAAATATAGAGTTTGGGGTAGAATAGAGAATATTCACAGATAGCAGGTTCATTCTGAGTCTGTAATTCTATTTTTTATTTTTTTTTCTTTTTCTGAGGGTCCCATGTGGCTCAGGGTGGTCTTGAACTGATCTCCTTGCATCCAACCCCTAGAATGACAGAAGGCATGAGCCACCACACCTAGATGGCTTATATTTTATTTGATATTGTTTTGAAATTGTGTTTGGGGAAACGGTGCTGAGGTTTAATTTAGAAATCCTTTTCCATTTACTAAAATAACCACATTGCTAAATATAAGTAAAAAGCATTAGAGCATATTTTAAATAACCACACGTTCTCCAAACCATGACTTAACATCCCTGTCCAACTTTTTCTTTCAGTAAGACTTTGCGGGGGGGGGGGGGGGGGGGTGTTCTGTTCTCTCGACCCTAATCAGAACTAGAGTGCCCCCTTGCGATTCTTCTGCTGTCTTCAGTCTACAGGGTCCTGCTCTCCATTGTTTCCTTTAACTATGACTTGGTGCAACGGATGTTAACGTCTGTCGGTGACTCGAAACTCTGGAATTACTCTTTTCCTTCCTCAACGTTTTTCCAGTCTTCTCAAAGGAACAAATAAACTGAAGCCAGATAAAGCCATAACCTTGAGGATCAAAGATCTACTGTACTCTGTTCCCTGTACAGAGAATCATAGAATTCTGAGTGAAGGGTCCGAAGGGCCCGGGGCAGAAAAGTCAGGGACAAGTTCGGCTATGACCTCTAGAGTCTTGGCGGGCTGGCATCCGAGCTGGTAACGTGCATGGCAAGTTATGTAAGAACCGGCTAAAGAAGCCGCGCGGGGGAGCCCCAGAGAGGACGCGGTGTTCCGGCCGCAGTCCCCACCCTCCTAGCCCAGCAGGGCAGGAGGCACCCTACTTGGTGGCGAGGAGGGGAGGATGAAAGAGTGGGGAGTCACGAGGGCAAGCCGCCGACAAGGGAACGGATGCCCGGCGTCACACGTCCGTTGTCACACACGTTGCGTACACGAGTTGCTGACGGCTTCCACGTGCTGCACCCGTGCGCGGAGGAGCTCAGAGGGGCCCACGTCCCAAGGCGCCACCTCTGTGGCTCGGCCCGCTCTGCACACTCCAGCCGCGCGTCTCCTATTTAAGGCTACGAGCTCCACCCTTTTCCGCCCCTTCCTTCATTTTCACTTTTTTCCATCCTCCCTTTTTATCACCCGAGGAGCCGCATGTACGGGCGGAGCATGGACTGCTTCCCTTTCAGCCAATCACTACTTGGCTGCCTCTCTATTGGCCGAGCCCCCGCGTGCCTCAGCAAATGGGCTGTGAGCGTTTGTATCTAGAGTCACGTGTTGCCGGCAAGCTATCCAATGAGAGCACAAGGTCTGTGTACGCAGGGGGAGGCACGTGCAGAGCCGCACGTGTCTGGGAGGGGGAAGGGGCGGGACCCACAGAGTGAGGCGGAGGTGGGTCGGCTAGACCCACACAGACAGTGAAGGAGCTGGGTACCGACCGGGACTGAGCCGACGGACCCAGGTAAGCGGACGCTCTCGGGAAGACGACCCGGAGGGGGTGGGCTTGTAAGACCGCAGATCGGGGTGTTGGAAAGTACTGCATCACCTGGCAGGCGCGACCATAGACTGACAGGCGCAGTGCACCTGAGGGTGAGGGATGCGAAAGCTATGGAGCCGGGTGTCTATGGGGCCGGTACTCCAGGGACCTGAGGTGGGGGCTCTGGTGCGCAGAGCAACCTCTAGCGGGTGCCGTTTTTTAGGTCGATAAGCTCCCTATGAGCTCTGGCCGGGAACAGCCCAGAAATGCAGGCTGAGGGGAAGGTGTAAAGTCGGTTATTCACTCTGAACCCAAGGGAAGAGAAAAAGGCTGTGTGGGGTCAAGAGCCCTGCGTGGGCTGGCGGTCTAGATTTTGAATGCGGGTGGAAGAGCAAGTGGTTTTTGTTTTCTTGTTTCTATCGAGAACGGAAAAACAAAACAAAGCAAAAACCGTGTTACTCTGTTTAGAATGCCCCAATCTACCAGTCCCTTTCCTAATCCTGCGACTCTCATTTCAGACTCCCTTGCTTTGCTTTTCAATTGCAGGTTCTGATCTCTGGTACTCCGGGAGCTGCTCTTCAGCCCCCCTGCTCCTGGACCTATGGATTCTCCATCTAGCGTTTCTTCTTATTCCTCCTCCTCTCTCTCCCCGTCATTTTCCACGTCCCCTGTGACCAGTGACTTTAGCTTCCCTTCTGATAATGAGAGGGAGGGCAAGGGCACCCATGAGTTCAGGCCAGACACCGTGGGTCAGAGAGGAGGTTCCAGGCCCAGTCCAGGCCCTATCCGCTGCAGACACCGACCCAGGGTTTCTAGTAACCAACATACAGCATCTCATCTGGAACAGCAAGGAGCTGAAGTCAAAAGATCAAGAGATGAACTGGAGACAAGTCTAAACACCCAGGGATGTACTACAGAGGGAGACCTGCTCTTTGCTCAAAAGGTAACAGAAAACAGAAGGTAGTGCAGTGTCAAACACCTCATTGGTTGATAAGGACCCTAAAATGATGGTATTGGCTGCCAGATACGTTACAGCAGAAAAAAACCACTGCTGGTCTCATAGTCTTGTGCTGTTTTTCTACAGTGTAAAGAACTCCAAGGGTTCATACGGCCCCTCACAGACCTACTGAACGGACTAAAAATGGGTCGCTTTGACAGAGGTAATAACCTGATTAATTACATTTCTAGGGGGTAGCAACCTTCTCTGAGTGAAATCTTAACATTTCTCTTTGGGACATGGGCTATTCCCTGTTTGCATCTGTAACTGAATTTCTTAATGTGAATTCATTTGAACCCCATCTATCTGTCTTTCCTCTACATTTACCTCAGTCCCCGCCTCTGCTGTTTCTCTCATGCTGGGAGTGAACCCAGAGCTTTGCATTAACAGACAAGCACTCTTGCCACTGAGCTCCATCCCACACCCTCCCTCTTTCACCCTAGGATTAAGTAGCTTCCAACAGAGTGTGGCCATGGACCGGATCCAGCGTATAGTGGGTGTTTTACAGAAGCCTCAAATGGGGTAAGTCTTCCTCTTTCCTTCCTCCTCTCCTCAGTATCTTATTGAGGCAGGCCTGTACAATTCTCCCTGTTTCTTTGTTCACAGTTGACTTTTGAAATATCCTTTTCTTCACAGGGAGCGTTATCTAGGAACCTTGCTGCAGGTGGAAGGGATGTTAAAGACTTGGTTTCCTCGTATAGCTGCCCAGAGGACATCCTCAGGAGGCAGCGGGCGTCAGATGAGCAAGGTACGAACCTAAAAACCAAGGAAGAGATGGGCGAATAACCAAGGATGGACTGTGTCTGGAGAATGTCCCCTTCCAGTTTCCTTCCATTCTTGTTATCCTCTCCCAGGGAAGGGCATGCCTGCCTAACCTTGTGCATTACTGTGATTTTTAGATTTAGCCTAGATGTTGGCTCTATTCTGCTGAGATCCCATGAAATTTACCCCTGCCTTCCTGTCGAAGCTCAGCTGCTTTCTGCACAGATACAGAAGGCTATTAATCTGGTCAGATGACTCACACAGGAAGATGCCTCCATTTTTCTCTACAGACCCTCTCTTCTTGCCCCCCCCCAGCTCTTCCCCTCTCCATCTTTTGACTTCTATCAACATAACTTTAACCAAACCTTACATAGTAGGTTTCTTTTATTTTCCTTCTTTCCTTTCTTGTTTGTTTGTTTGAAAACAGGGTTTCCCTGTGTCGTGGCTGACCTGCAACTTGCTCTGTAGACCAGGCTAGCCTTGAACACAGAGACGCATCTGCCTCAGCCTCCCAAGTGCTCAGATTAAAGGTGTGCACCATCAGGCTCAGCTAAATCAACTATAGTTTTTAGTGATGTGAAAATGACTGATTGAAAAATTAACAGGATGGGGCTGGAGAGATGCTCAGCGGTTAAGAGCACTGACTGCTCTTCCAGAGGTCCTGAGTTAAAGTCCCAGAAACCACATGATGGCTCACAACCATCTGTAATGGGATCTGATGCCCTCTTCTGATGTGTCTGAAGACAGCTACAGTGTACTCATACATAAAGTAAATAAAATAAATCTTTTAATTAAAAAAAAAAGAACAATTAACAGGATCATGCTTCATAAAGAACTAAACATGGGAAATGAGAACTTTCAACACAGAAATGTCATTTCAATTTCTCTGGCTGGCAGTGTGGTTTATGGGACTGCTTTTCTGCTACATAGTAGGCCCTGGGTTTGATTTAAAGAAGTTGAACAGGAATCATTGTATAAATGAAAGCCAAAGGACTCTTTATCTTGTCCGTTTCTAGTAGCCTCATACAATTTGTTACACAGAATCGCCTCCAACTTTCTGTTGAATAGATGGAAGCATTATTTGATTGCTAAAATTTTGACCTCATCATCACCTGGCAAGAACACACCTGTTTCACAAAACAGCATTTGTTTGTACTGCACAGCAAGTTCTCAAGGAAAGTAAAGGTCTAGGCTTAAGTGGAGCTCATCTGCAACCTTTTTAACTCCTGGTTTTCCTTTCCCCCTTCTCCAGCACTTTCCTAGCCACCACAGTGATTCAGGTGCTGCTTCTCCTGCACCTCTCATAGAGAAGATGGGCCAAACACAGCTGAGACATTTTGTTTTGAAACCAAAGCAGCCTTGGCATCTCACAGGATGGCCGGCTATGAACCTCACCTGGATTCATAACACTCCAATTTGTAACCCTCCCCTCAGTTCCCAAGGCTCTACTTCTGGCCACAGTCCCATAGGCACTGGAGCCAGCATTGGCGTCATCCTTGTTCTCCAGAAAGGAGGACAGCCCTTCACCCATTCTGCCCCAGGCACTCCGATCCCACCAACCACACTGTCTCCTGTCATTCCTGGTGATCTGAAGAAACTGTCTGGAGAGGAGCCTCGTTGCCACAGTTTGCCAGTAACTCTGCCATCAGACTGGAGTTGCATCCTTTGTCCACCTGTCCTACGTATCACAGACAGACAGATGACTAAAGGACACCCAGAGCCACAGATGATTAGCCATCCTCCAGTTGCTCCTGATCCTCAGCCCTAACCCAGGCTCTGCAACTGTCCCCTGATTCCCAATTTGTATAAATATATGTTTATGTGGTTTATTTTTTTTTTTAACTTTTAATGTATTTGTGGTGAGGAAAAATAAATCCTTTCTGATTAAAGACATTTTTTTACTTAAACACTTTTCTGTTGTTGTAAATTGAAAACTTTGAGCCTGGAGTACCATAAATCTCACCTACTGAGCTTCTGAAAAGAAGATAGGATAGATGTGTTCTCGACATGAGCTCCACAAGGTAGAGTTGGCTTGAGATCATACAAAACCTGAGGGAGCACCCTTGGGACACTTACAGGTTCAGAGCTGAAGTGTTTTGTTTTTGTCTGTTCACACTCAGAAAATAGTACCTTTCCCTTTGTGTCTCTCCCTGTGGAGTCTCCCAGCTGTCCAGACAAGCAGGTTCTTCTGCTTTGATGGGAGCTGTTGATGCTTGGGGGTAAATGCGTATGTAACCTGCTGCTGCCTCCAAAAGAGGGAAAGCCCAGATAGTCACTGGGGTGCCAGTTTTGAAGAGGGCATAGTGCCCTAGAATTGTTGAGGTCAGGGTAGGAGGACTCAGACTCTGGGCCATATCCCTACAAACAGCTGTAAGTGCTAAATGTATGCTAGGCCAAGGAAAGCTACTCAAGTGTTATTAACTGAAGTCCATGAATGGATCTCCACCCTTCTCTGTGTATTCCTTTCTTTCTATTTGTCCCAGTTTCTACCAAAACCATTTCCTCTCTCATCCTCCGCCTTCCCAGAGCATCAGATAATTCTTCTTAGTCATAGCTTCTTAGCTGCTCAGCATGCTTCTCAATAGCATTCTCCCATTCCTCAAGCCCCGTGTTCTGATAAATCACCTCCCTTTATTTCAGAAAATATGACCTCCTTTCTGAGGGAAACTTTTATTTGTGTAGTTCAGGCTGGCCAGGAAATCAAGGTGATCCTGGTTCCCCACAAATTATGGTGTGAAACACCACTCTTAGCTCCATTTATGATTTTGATGGCTTTTTATATCTTTTTTTTTTGAGACAGGGTTTCACTGTGTAGCCCTGATTAGCCTAGAACTTGTCACACAGACCAGGCCTGCCTCTGCCTCCTGAGTGCTGGGGTTAAAGGAGGCATGAGCCACCGTGCCTGGCTCATTTTATTTTTTAAGATTTATTTTTATTTTATGTGTATGGTTATTTGCCTGAATGTATGTGCACCATATGCTTGGCTGATATCCAAGGAGGTCAAAAGAAGGCATTGGATCCCCTAGAACTTAGTTATAGATGCCTGAGGGCTACCTTAGAGGTGCAGGGGGCCAAATTCAGGTCCTCTGCAAGACAGCAAGCATCTCCCCAGCCCTCTGGATTGCCTTTATTTGTGGAACTTGGAACTTATATTTCTACCCATAATAATTATTTCCTCTGTGTCTCCAGTTATTGGCTTGCTCACTGCTTGAGCCAAAATATGCACTGTGGTTCTTCCCATCTCACTACCACTCAGTACTAGGGAATGAACTTTGGTCATATGCATGCTAGGCAAGTGCTCTACTACAAGCCTACAGCCCCTATATGCACCGTAATTCCTCAGAGAGTGGTTTTTCTAGTACTTCACTACCACTGAAGTCAACTGTCTGCAGCCCAGCTCACACTAATTTCATTCTGTTGCACTTTCCAAAGTAACTAATGAGCCCACAAAATCTGCACTATAAAGTATTTTATAACATACCTTCCCCCTAATCAATAGTGAAACCCAGGAGCCCTCACAAAGCCTGTGTACTGTATCACTTGACACTTAATGCTGCCTTCTGAAACTTTCCTACCTTAGATCTTGTGACTACACACAGTCCCAACTCGCCTCTTACCCAACTGGCAGTACTTTCTAGGTTTCTCAATGGCCTCATTTCCTCCTACACAGAGTGTGGGTGTTCTCTGAGACTCCAGTCTTGGCTTTTCTCTCTCTCTTCAATCATCTTAACTTTGCTTTGTCTATCCTAAGAAGGCACACTGAATGTATCCATTTCTGCTGGGGAGTTTATTTATATACTGCTTATACAAAAAATGACTGAAGGGGCCAGCAACATGGCTCAGCAGATAAAGGCCCTTGTAGGCAAGCCTTACTGAGCTGGACACCCTGATTCCACACGGTGGAAAGAGAGAACCAACTCCCACAAGTTGTCCTCTGACCTCTGCGTGTGCACATAACCATGTAGACTCTCTCTCTCTCTCTCTCTCTCTCTCTCTCTCTCTCTCACACACACACACACACACACACACACACACAAGTTTTTGTTGTTTTTTAATTACAGGGGTCTACAGAGATGCTCAGCAGTTAAGAGCACCTATTGCTCTTGCAGAGGACCAAAGTTCAGTTTCCAGCACCCACGTGGTGGCTCACAAACCTTTGTAATTCCAGTTGCAGGGCATCTGACATCTTATGGAACACATACATGCAGGTAAAACACTCATACATATACAATAAACCCAAATATTTTTAATTAGTTAAAAATTTATAGCCAGGCCATGGTAGCGCATGCCTTTAATCCCAGCACTCGGGAGGCAGAGACAGGCGGATTTCTGAGTTCAAGGCCAGCCTGGTCTACAGAGTGAGTTCCAGGACAGCCAGGGCTATACAGAGAAACCCTGTCTCGGGAAAAAAAAAATTATTAAAATGTTAGCATTTTATGGTTGGGGAGGTAGCTCCATACAGTGCTGTCTATGTATACACAAAGCCATGGGTACATGTGGATGTCATTCTCAGCACTAGGGAGGTGAGGCAGGAGGATCGTAAGTTGACCGAAGGTCATCCTCAGTTACACATCTTCTTCCAGACCAGCCTAGACCTTGTTTTAAAAAACATGTGGGGAACATTGGAGAGACATCTAGGCAGTTAAAAGCAGTTGCCATCTCATCATAAGGACTGGAGTTAGGATTCCAGAAACCATTTAGTAAGCCAGGTCAGGGCATCCCACAAATGCCTAGTCTATACAGCTCTGAGAAATCTGATGCCCTCTTCTGGGCATACACAGGAACATGCACTTGTACATATATCTGCACATAACATTCATATATGGGCATGCAAGAACACACACGAACACACACACACACACCATTAAAGTAAAAGACCTGGTGAGATAGCTCAGTGGGAAAAGGCCTCTGCCACCTCTAAGCCTGATAACCTGAGTTCAGACCATGGGACCCACCTGGTGGAAAGAGGGAAACAATTCCGGCAAGTTGTCCTTTGACCTCCATACATGTCCTATGACACATACACATGAGCTTTCGTGCCAGTTCTTGTGTGCGTGCACACACAGTTACTCTCCTCTTCTGTTGGTGAAATATATGATGCCAACATCTTTCTAAAAAAACTAGGCTTAAAGCTTGGGGGCACTGAAGTTGGGCAGAAGGCTTAGAGGTTAATAGTACTGACAGCTCTTACTGGGGACCCAGGTTAGGTTCCTGGCACCCATATGATGACTTACAACATCTGTAAATCCAGATCCAGTAGATCTGATGCCCTCTTCTGGCCTGCCTGGACACCAGACATGCATACAGACAATACTCCCATATACATTTAAAAAAGAAAACTTTGGTTTTTTTAGTTCAGTAAAAAAGAAAAAAATAATAACAAAGGGGAGAAGAGTTGGCTCAACAGTTAAGAGCATTTCTTGCTCTTGCAGAAGACCCAAGTTCAAGTTTCAGCATGTACATGGTGGCTCACAACTGTCTCCCAAGGGATTCAGTGTCCTGTTCTGACCTCCAGGCACATACATAGTAGGCAAAATACTCATAAATAAACCTTAAAAATTAAAACAAAAATTAATGAAGTACCTTTATATTATATCCCAATCGACCAATTTTGTGAGACCAACAGAGATGTTATCGTCATTTTACAAATAAGGAACCAGATTGAGAGTTCATGTCTAACAAGATCTAGATTATAAATATTTGTAGATCACAGATCCCCATTTCTTCTACCCAAGTCTACCACTATAGCGCAAAATAGCCATACACAGTCAACAAATAAACATGATAGTATTCCAATATTTTTATTTAGACAAAAAGTGCAGACTACTAGTTTGAGTAACTCAAAGTCATACACTAGATGACCCTTAGAAACTGAGTAGAACCTAGAACTCCTTTCTAACATATAATGCTCCTGTCCATATAATTAATTTTGCACTTATTATATGCTGCCTGGCCTAAAATTGTGTCTACACACTGTCAATTGTGCAAGACATTGGACTAGTATCAACAGTGCTTAGCAGAGGACAGCCATGCAATTAGGTTTGTTGACAAGCACAATTGTGTCTAACTTCAATTTGGTACTCTGGATTTGGCTTACTATGAGGCAGGCTTAAGTTTTGTGTGAGTACCTATTAACTGATGATGATCTGGCTAGATGGCCCAGTGTTTAAGAAAATTAATTGCTCTTGCAAAGGACTTGGGTTCAGTTCCCAGTGCCCACATGGCAGCTCAGAACCACCTATTAACTCCAGTTCCAGGGATCCAACACCTCTCCAATCCTTCTTGAGCTCCTGCATGCACACGGTGCACATACATACACACAGGCACACATGTACATACACATAAAATAAAAACAAATCTTTTAAAGAAATAACAGATGAGGGTACATCTATGTGTGTTGTGGGCAAGTTTTCTGAATTCATTACTTCTAAACCCATATAAATAACCATACCTGGATATGTGGATATAACATACACATAAGGTTGTCAAGTACTAGGCAACAAATGGCAAAGTTGCCATGAAAACAACAACAACAACAACAGTTTAAAGTTCTGCAGGCGTTTCCCACTGTTTCTTTAGTGATTCTACTTTATTCAGTGAAATGGCTTAGGTAACTGATGCAATGGGAAACTCACAGTATGTAATTTCTTTTCTTAACTTTTAGGCAGATGAAGGGTGTGGAGTTGTTTTTCACCCGGTGAGCAGATTTGTCCTTTTTAAATAGAAAATATTCTCAGGACGCTTCCCGTTTTCCATCCAGAAAACGAAATCGCTCAGATCTACTAAAGGTTTAACAGGATTAGAGCTACGGATCGGGCTGACCTTCTCGCAGACCCAACGACCGCGACACCATAGGAAGACCAGGACGCTGTTTCTTTGACTGTCAGGCGAAGAGTCCAGCGCCTGCGCTCAGACGCTCAGAACGGAAACTTTGCAAGGTCAGACAGTACGCTGTGCTCTGCAGCCAACTGAGCACTTCAGCGCAGCTTCCTCCCGCTGCGGGATTCCGTAGCTTCCGCTTCCGGTCCGGAGGGTCGCGGAGTCCGAATTCAGAGGCCCCAGGTAGGAAGCTCAGGAGGTGTGGGGGTCACTGAGCTGCGAAAGGTGTATGGGCGAGAGGTCAGGATTTCGCGTGGCAGCCAGGTGCCTAGAGACGACCGAAGAGTTCTTTCCAGCTCTCAGCGGAAACCTATTTTTGGTTTGGTTTGGTTTTTCGAAAGTGTTTCTCTGTAGCCCTGGCTGCCTTGGAACTCGCTCTGTAGACCAGGCTGGCCTCGAACTCAAGAGATCCGCCTGCCTCTGCCTCCCAAGTGCTGGGACTAAAGGCGTGCGCCACCTCCGCCCGGTAATTATCAGTTTATTTATTTTTTTTGGTGTGGCCCAGGGTGGGGGTGGGAAGCGAAAGTCAGAAGAGCTTGCAGGGGTCCTTCCTCTCTTTCCACCATATGGATCCAGGGCTCGAACTCAGGTCTTCAGCCTTGACGGCAAGAGCCTTTACTTGATGAGCCATATCATCGTATAGTGAAAGGAATGTTGGTAATAATTCGCTTGTACTTTTTCCTTTAAAAAAATTATTTATATTTTAGGTGTATGAGTGTTTTGCTTGCATGTATGTTTGTGCATTACAGAGACCAGAAGAAGGCATTGGATCCTCTGGGACTGGATGTGTTGTGAGCCACCTTATGGGTACTGGGAACCGAATTTGGATCCTCTTAACTGCTTAACTACTGAGCCATCTCTCCAGACCTACTTGTACTTTCTAAGATATGAAGAATTCCTCCTGCCCAGTTCTATGGTTCCTGAGCTGGTTCTTTTTCTAGATTGAATAAAACTATCAATGGTAACATGTGACTCTGTTGGGCTTTGTTCTCTTATATTGGGTCTCTGGTTTCCATCCTCCCTGTCCAGTCTAGGCCCCGAAGAATGAAGATTTAAATCCAAAGCCATGGCTAAACATCTGAAGTTCATTGCCAGGACTGTGATGGTTCAGGAGGGGAACGTGGAAGGTGCCTACAGGACCCTGAACAGGTAAAGAGTCAGAGTCTTCTAGACCAGCCGTGGGAAATGTCAGGTTATCCGCCACCCAGCCTACCGCCTCATAAACTGTCCTCACACTGGTGCCAGCTCAGTGTGTAGGCCCTGGACACTTCGACTCGATGGAGCTTACCTAACAAGCAGCCTTCATCCCTTGATGATGAACCTGAGTTCTAGCCAAGGTTTTGGACAACCCCATAAGTCTGTGTCTGTGGGTGCACACTATAATCTCAGCACCTGGGAGATGAAAGCAGGAAGAATTTGAGAATAATGTCGACAATGTTGACTAGACAGTTGACCCCTACCCGTGTCAAAAAAAGAAAAAAAGTCTGGAAGGGAAGTGAGAAACAAGCAGAGGCACGGTGCACGAGAAACACCTGAGCCAGTTTCTGTGGCATGAGGCTACTAGAGAAGATGAATTCCTTTGTGATTTTTGTTCATCTCATGTAGTTCAGGCTGGCCTAGAATGGGCAGTGTAGCCAAGGATAACTTTGACTCCTGATCCTCCTGCCTTCATCTCCCAAATGCTGAGGTTGATTGTATGTTCACTATCATTTATGCGCCTGGCTAGAGAAGATGAATTCTAATTCATCTAATTCATGAAGAAATAAGTCATGGATGAGAAGGCATTTCAGGTTCCAAAGAGAGTTACAGCATAAGCAGAAATGTATAGCCATGGGCTGGAGAGATGGATCAGTGGTAAGGAATGCTTACTGTTCTTTCAGAGGACCCAAGTTTGGTTCCCAGTACCAACAACTGATGTCAGGGATCCAATACATATACCTACACTTAAAAACAATGATGTAGCTGGAGAGGAGGGGCCCCAGGAGAGGTATCTGAACACTAGACTCTGGGATACACACTAGTTCTGATATCATTCTATTCTAGTTCGTTTGGGCTTCTCTAGTCTGGCATGCCTCATTTAACATTTTTATTTCATTTTTAATGATGTGTATGTTTGTGAGTATGTGCACATGAGTGTAGGTGCCAGAGGCTAGAAGCATTGGCCCCTGGGGCTGGAGTTCCGGAAGTTGTGAGCCACTGACATGGGTGCTGGAAGAGAAGCACACTCAGTGAGTGAGCCATCTTTCCAGCTCTTGCTTTGTTTTGTTTTTGAGAGGGCTCTCACTGTGTAGCCCTGGCTGGTCTGGAACTATTGTGCAGACCAGGTTGGCCTAGAGCTTACATAGAGATCCGCCCACTTTGCTTCCAGAGTGCTGGGATGTGTACCACTGGGGGCTCCTCTTTTTAGCTTTTCTTTCTCTTATTTCCTTGGCCATGAGGCCAAATGACATAATAAGCTTTATTTTAGCATGAGGATCGCTTTGCTGCAGGTACTGGAGAAAGTTCTCTCACGTGGCCGGTGGCACTCCTCTACTGAGTGCACCGCTGGTTCACTTAGTGCTCATTTTCAACCGCACTTACATCCTTTGCCCATTTTTCCATATGTAATGAAATGAATTCTTCATTGCTACTTTCAAGATTGTAAAGCAAAGCATAAGAAATAAAATATTTCTTATCCCCTCTCTGAATGAGGTGATCATCTATTCTTTGAAGCCAGGTCACAGTCTTATTTAATCATTACTAGGAGATTTATTTATTTATTTACTTACTTACTTAATATATGACTGCTCTGCTGCATTTATATTCTCATGCCAGAAGAGGGCATCATATGCCCTTGTAGATGGTTGTGAGCCACCATGTGGTTGCTGGGAATTAAACTCAGGACCTCTGGAAAAGCAGTCAGTGCTCTTAACCCCTGAGCCATCTAATGTCTATCACCTCCTTTGCTCCCTAGCATAGTCTCCGGACAAGCCCAGAGGGGCCAGACATGGCTCCTCTCAGGGTCTCTTCAGTCCAGGCTCTTGGCAAAATGTGGGCATGCTGCCTTGGGAATTAAACCCAGGTTAAGCAGCTGTGCTCACCACTATACCACCAACACTTCTTGTTTTTGTGTTTAAATTTTATTTTATTTTTCTTTAATCCCAGCACTTGATCTCTGTGAATTCACAGTCAGCTTAGTCTAGATAGTGAGATTTAGGTCAATCAAAGCTATGTCTCAAAAAAAAAAAACCAGAAATAAAATATTTTCTTTTTATTTATGTGAATGTCTGTGTGTGCCATGTGCTTTCAGGTACCCCTGCGGAGAGTATAGAATCCCTTGGAGCTGGACTACCCTCTTAGGCTGGGGCTGCAGCTTGGGTGGTGCAGTACTTGGCTAGCTTGTGTGAGGCTTCGGGTTTCTTCTCTAGTACGCTATAAACTGTGTGTGGCGACACACCCTTACAGTTCCAGCAGTTAGGAAGTGGTGGTGGGAAGATCTGAAGCTACACAGGGACCAAGGGCTGTTAAAGGGGCTCGCTCTCAAGCCTGATGACTTGAGTTTGAACCTCAGTACTCATGTGGTGGGAGGAGAACATTAACTCTTTGATATTATCTTCCACAGAGTTGGAGAGCCAGCCAAGTGCACTGGTTGCTCTCTAGAGGACCAAGGTTCAAGTCTCAGCATCCACTCCACCTCCAGGGCAGCTGACCATCTCCTGGCTTCCGCAGGAACCAGGCACATAGCACATACCATGTACCCAGACATGCATGTAGGCAAACACATACATACATAAAATAATAAAAATCTAAAAAGTATGTGGATATTTTCTACCACCTCACCTGGTATTATTTTAGATCTTGTTCCAAGGAATTTTTCTTTTTAAATTTTTTTTGTGTGTGTAACAGAGTCTTAAGTAGCCCAGTCTGGCCTCAAATTTACCATATAGCTAAGAATAACCTTAAGCTCCTGATGCTTTTGCCCCCATCTTCTGAGTCAGGGTTACAGGCATGCGCGCGCGCGCGCGCACACACGTGCACATGTACAACACCCCATTCTCTGCAGCTCTGGGGATAGAACCCAGGCCTCCATACATGCCAGAGAAGCACTCTACCGGTCAATTATAAGCTGAATCCCCAGCATAAAAAAATTTTCTTTAAAAATAAGTGAGTACAAAGTAGTTGGGGGTGGTGACTTACACTTGCAGCCCCAGTCCTGTAGAGGCTGAGGCAGGAGGATCTCCAGCTTAAACTATACAGACCCTGTCTCAAAAAATGAGGACATAAAAATGCCTTTTTCTTGGTTATTAAAACACCAAAGAAATTCTGATTTTTTTTTTGTTTGTTTTTTGAGGGAGGCTACAATTTATATTTCCTAAAAAGAGAAGATTTGATCTGAGGATATAGCTTACTTGGTAGGAAGGCATTAGACCAGCAGCACCATAGAAAATGACAAATGATGCCTTTGGCCTGTCACTCTGGCACTCAGAGTTGCAAACAGGAAGATCAAGTTATCCTTGGTTACATAGCAAGCTTGAGGCCAGCCTGCACTATGTAAGGCTACCAGAGAGGAGAAGTCCCTGGAACAAGGAAGACTTCAGTTGCGCAGAAGAGATGTTTATAAGAACAAGTGAAGAGATTCAGGCCCTGGACTCTGAACCCAAGCTTTAATCTCTTTGGGGCTTCCTTATGAACTTGAAACCATGGCTTGGAAAGCAGAGCAGGGAATATTGGCAGTTTAAGTCACTTCAGAAAGCTGCAGTTTAAAAATAGACTGGTTGGGGTGGCACATGTTTGTAATTCCAGCCAGCACAAGAAAGCTGAGGCAGGAGAATCAGGAATTCAAGGTTATCCTTGACTACATATTTAGTCAGAGGCCAGCCTTAGATACTTAAGACCCTGTCTCAAAAACAAACTAATAACAAAGCTACGCTTTTAGTATAAAAATATAATTTGCAAAGAAGCAAGCTGCATTCTATTCCATTTTTTAAATCTCGGAGTGTTACAGAACTGTCTTGTAAGTTGTACTTTAGCCTCGTTGGAGGAGGGAAGTGTCAATCCTTTGCTCTTAGGGTACTTTTCTAGGCAAGAACTTGTAAGCTTGTGTATGTGAGCAGAGTCCGTGTGGTACCTCATTTTCCTTGCCAGATGTAGCCTTTCCTGACTTAGCTTCTCTTACACATCCTTTCTTCCGCTGTTCTCTTAACGGCTTCCTTTTGGGCCACCTTTTCTACATACCTGTCTCACCCCAGTCTTCTCTTAGCTTTTGGATGGTTGTGCTTTAAAATAAGCCTCTTGTTCTGTGATTACATTAGCAGTTGCAAGTGAGAGGGAAGCCGTGGTTGAACCTTTACAGTGCTGAGAGCACAGAGGGAGCCTTACAAAGGAAAAGGCCTATGTGTCTGCTCTGGGAGATGCCACAAATGCCTGTTATGTAACCAGGGGCCTTCACTGGAGTCCTGAAGTGAGGATGTGGAGAGTGGGGGTTGCTAGAAGCCTTGTGTGATTGGCTGGCCCCCAAACTAGGAAAGACAAGAACACTGGAAGCCTGCCCGGTTGACCCCTTTACTCCTGATGGGCCAGCTTCTGGGTTCAATGAGTCCCTCTGCATACACAGTGGCTGACGTAGCCTGGCTCCACTGACATGTGAATTTGCCACCCCCAGGTTCCCCTTGTAAGCAGCTCAGCTCCTTTTACATAATCAGTTGAATTTTACTAAAACTGGCAGCTGGTTTCTCCTTCATGTAAGGTTGCCAGGCACCAGAACTCCAAGCTGCTCTGTTTACACAAAGCTCTTGTCTGCTAGTCCTTGAACTACCTTTGCAGACCAATGTGACACTAGTAACACCAGTAACACCTTCCCAGAGTGCTGCCATTGAGCTCCATCTGCAGCTACCCCACCCCACCCCACCCACATCCTGCTCTGGGAACTAGACCCAGGGGCCTTGCATATAACTCAGGCGAGCACTCTCCCCCTCCACTATACCCCAGTCCATTAGCTATTTCTTCTTGAGTTCTTTGGGTTTATTTGGTTGGTCCTAGGGTTTTTTTGAGACAGGGTCTTATGTATCCTTGGCTGGCCATATATGACTTTTGAACTCCTGCCTCCCCCAAGTGCTGGGACTACAGGTGAGCAACACCATACTGGGTTAGGTGGTTCTGGGGATGAAACCAGGTAACAACCAAGTTACATCTCCAGCCCTGTACTTCAGTTCTGCTACAAAGCTTGACCTACATCCTTGCCTATTAGAGATGAAGTTGAATGAGTGCTTCTGCTGTGGCCTGACCTTCCTCAGGCGACCTTCCTCAGGCACCAGCTACCTTTTTTTTGTTGCTTGTTTGACACAAGATCTGTCTCAGTAAACTAGGATGGCTCTGCCTCCCTGGTGCTGGGATTACAAGTGGGGGCCTTTTTGCATGGATTCTGGGACTGGAACTCAGATCCCATGTCAACTTCACCACCTTCGAAGCCTGATCTGTGCTTTTAATTTTTTTTTTTCTTTTTTCATTTTTGTTCGGTTGTTTGAGACAGGGTCTCACTGTGTAGTCCTGGCTGTCCTGGAACTCACTCTGTAGACCAGGCTGGCCTCAAACTCAGAGATCCACCTGCCTTTGTCTCCCGAGTGCTGGGATTGAAGGTGTGTTCCGTCTTGCTCATCAATGCTCTTGGTTTCATCTCCAGCACTTAAAGAAAAAAGAAATGCTTAGGTACTGAGATGATACGCCATCTTCTCGGCATGTGTTTTCTCCTTCCCCTTCCCCTAGAGGAGAGGCTCCACAGTTTCCCCTCTCTTTGTCTAAGTAAGTCTGTCTAGCCTGGCCCAATCATTGGGTGCTCTCCAGACCAATGAGATCCTTACAAAAGTAAGGAGGATGGGCCTGAGGAATAACGCCTCAGGCAGATCCCTAACATCTGTAAGCACCTACACTTGTGCACACACGGTGATGAGAGCATATGGGACTTGGGAAATGGTGAGCCAGGCTGTCACAATGCTTTCGTTTGTGTCACTGCTATGATGAGGGCCTGGGTTAGGGTTCTGTGACCCCAGAACTGCTCAGACTTAAGTTTTATCAATCTTGTTTTCTCTAAGGTTTCATACTTGTGAGGCAAGTACTTTACCACAGAGCTATATTCCTTTTATTTAGTTAGGTATATTTTGGTTTTGTTGTTTTGTTTTGTTTTGTTTTTTAAGCAGGATCTAAATGACTAGGTCTTATCTGAAACTTGACCCTCTTAAATCAACCTCCAAGCCCTGGACTAGCAGACATGTACCACCGCCATATTTCTCAAATACAAAGAGGAAGGAGCCACATTTTCCACTAAGAATCAACTGGTTTTTTGTTTTGTTTTGTTTTAAATTGCAAATGGTTTGCCTCAGTTGTGGTTTTCATTTGGTTTTGTGGGACAAGGTCTGTCTATGTAGCTCTGCTTGGCCTCCAACTCACGGAGATCCACCTAGCTCTGCTTCCCAAGTTCTGGGATTAAAGATGTGCACCAGCACACGCCAAGCTTCATGTGTGCTTTCCCTCCCTTGATTGGAAAGCACTGCATAGGGAGCCACTGTCCCTCAGAAGCTGTCATACACCTCAGGTGTGTTGTGGGAGTCAAAAGTGAGAGCATAACTCTTTGACTATAAACTCCCCAGGAGTAAGAACTATGGCTACTTTTTAAATTTACCTCATGGGTTCTGACCAGAGCCTCTAGAAAGCAGTCAAACACAAGTTATTTTTGCCTCTTGGCTTCTGATGTGAAACTGGTAAGGCACAGTGATGGCCCACAGCATCTGACATTATTACCTGCCTTTCTACAGAATCCTCACCACTGATGGGCTTACCGAAGTCATAAAGCGACGACGGTACTATGAGAAACCTTGCCGCCGCCGCCAGCGGGAGAGCTATGAGACATGCAGGAGGATCTACAACATGGAAATGGCTCGAAAGATTAGTTTCTTGATGAGAAAGAACCGAGCAGACCCATGGCTGGGCTGCTAAGGCTTGGGGCTAGAAGCCCACATTAGTTCTGTGACCAACTCCTTTCTTTATCCAACAATTTCTGTTACTTTTTTCTACAATAAACTCAGTCACAGGTGAACAAGAAGGCTTGGACATACAGAAGCTATCTTACTGGTCTACAGCAGATCCTTTCTTTGATTAAAAAGAAATAAAAGCATGAAAAAATGGAATGTGAGCAGTAATATTTGTCGCCAGCCTAGGAGAGGGACCAATCAGAAGATAAGATACATGTAGTGGTACGGTTTCTGTTTATAAAGATTTGGGAAAGTTCTAGAAATCATGGTGCCAAAAAGAAAGAAAGAATATTAGGGCTGGAGAGGTGACTCAGCAGTTAAGAGTGTGCGTGCACTCGCAGTCTTTTGTAGAGGTCTTTGGTTGGGTTCCAACACCTACTGGGAGACTCTGAAACTCCAGTTCCTGGTGGTCTGCTGCCACCTTCTGGCCTTTTTGGGCACTTCATGCATATAGTATGCATACTTGAAAAATATACCTTTGTGGCTCATAACTGTCTGACTAGAACCCCAAGGGAATTTCTTTTCTGGCCATAGGCACCATATACACCTGTGGTGCACAGACATACATGCTAAGCAAATGCTCAATGAATTAAGAGGATGCACTTAATACTACTGAGCTGTACACTTGGTTAAATTGCTGTGTTTTATTACTAATTTTTTTGGTTCGTTTTTCTTATTTTTGAGATAGAGTCTCACTTTGTAGACCAGGCTGGCCTCAAACTCACAGAGATCCACCTGCCTCTGTTTCCTGAGTGCTGGTAAAGGTGTGCACTACCATGCCCAGCTAAATTACTGTGTTTTTAGAAATTTATTAAAAATTTATTTTATATATGTGAGTACATTATCACTGCCTTCAGACACACCAGAAGAGTGCATCGGATATCATTACAGATGGTTGTGAGCCACCATGTGGTTACTGGGAATTGAACTCAGGACCCTGGAAGAGCAGTCAGTGCTCTTAACTGCTGAGCCATCTCTCCAGCCCATGTCTTTAGGATTTTAAAGCCCATTTTTTGGATCCAGATGAGGCAAGGAAAGTTTCCAACTGTAAAAACACACACACACACACACCAAAAAAACTGGTTTTTCAACCCAATTTTTATGAGTCCCAAAGCAACTCTCATTGGAAATGCAGATGTTATTCTTTACTGAACTACCCTTTGAGAAAAGTATGTATATGTTCTTAATAAATTCTAAAATACCTAACTACTAAACTAGACTCCAAAAGAATCCCAAGAACAGACCTTATGATGCTAACTCCTGTTCCTATCCTTGAACCTTCATGAAGGGGCGGGGGATGGGTGGAGGGGCAGAACACAAGTGAACTGGGTGGATGATAAAGCAGTGACTGAATCGTAAGAAAGAGGAAAGATGTGCATAGTGGAAAGAAGGGCTCAGTGAGACATAGAATGTCAGCACAGGAGCTGTGCCATCCATGTTAGGGCCCCTGCTTTAGGTCCAGTTCAGGAAGCTGTTAATAGGCCTGTGTATAATTGTAATTCCTGATAGAGCTGGACCTTTGTCCTGCATGTACTCGGCTTCTAGTTGGAGAGGCCCAGTGTCAGCACCTTCCCGCCGCAAGCATTCTGACCCCAGAGTGGAAGTCTGATATTCTTTCTTTGCTGTCATCTGCTTCCTCCTTTCTTGGTCTCTGTGCAGCAGCATCTGCAGAAGACTGACAGAGAAGAGGCAGGAAAGCTAGCCACCCATCCCAGGATGCTACCCTTGGAGCACAGACAGAAATTAGAGCGAGTGGAAAAACACCGCCCCCTTGTGGTGTAACATTGATTTCTAGCCTTCACTTTTTGTTTTTATTTACTTTTGACTTAGGGACTTACTTAGCCCAGGCTGGCCTCATACTTGCAGGTTTTGTCTCTTTGAGGTTGAGGTTACAGGCTTGTCCCTTTTCTAATGACTAATGCCTTTGAGCCTCCTTGTGAGTTTATTCATAGTTCCTCCTTTGAAGAAATATTCAAATCATTAGGCCAGGGTCCTTCTTTGCTGATGAGTTGACAAGGTCTTTCCTTAGGTACCTGACGTGTAGATGTTGCCTCCCGCTCTGTGGGTCTTTTTATCCTGTTACAGGTTCCTTTGATGTTTGTCTGACAAGACTTCGGCTGGCTTGGAACTAGCCATCCTCCTGTCTCAGCCTCCCAAGGATTAGGATTACTGTTATCTGCCACCATGCCCAGACAAATGGCAGAAGTTTTCCATGTTCAGTTTGCTTTGTTGCCCTTGTTTTTGTTGTCACATCTAAGAATTCATTGCCAAATCCAGTGTCATGAAGACAAACCCTGTTTTCTTCTAAGAGTTTTTCTTTGTTTTGTTGTTGTTTCCAGACAGGGTTTCTCCACGTGACGCTGGCTGTCCTGAAACTCACTCTGTACCAGGCTGGCCTTGAATTCAGAGATTTGCCTGCCTCTTTCTCTAAATGCTGGAATTAAAGACATGCACCACCACTATAGCCAAAAACTAACTTGTACAAATTACATTTATTTATGAAATCTGTGCGCGCACACATGCCACAGTCACCTGAGGAAGTCAGAGGGCAGCTTTCGGGAATCGTTCTCACCTTCCACCTTGTGGGTCCCGAGGGTCAGACTCAGGCTGCCAGAATTTGTGGCAATCACCTTTACCCACTGAGCCATCTTACCAGCCTCAACAGAAACTAGAATTAGAAGATATCTTCCTAGCGGGGCAATGGTGACACACGCCTTTAATCTCAGCACTTGGGAGGCAGAGACAGGCGGATTTCTGAGTTCGAGGCCAGCCTGGTCTACAGAGTGAGTTCCAGGACAGCCAGGGCTACACAGAGAAACCCTGTCTTGAAAAACAAAACAAAACGAAACAAACAAACAAAAAAAGATATCTTCTTGGTGGTAGACTCAGTAGAAAGTGCAGATGTTTGCTAGTAAAATGGAAATTAGAATTTCCCAATAGCATGAGGGTTTTGTTTATTTGTTTTTTTCCAATATAAAAGTTAATTGACTTTAAGAGGGAGATTCTTGCTGTACTACTCAGGCTGGCCTAGACTCCGGGACTCAAGCAATATTCCTACCTTAGCCTCCTGTGTAGTAGATCACAGTCCTTACTAAAGACATGGGGCATTAAGCTAGGCTTAATCATTTGAAAAATACAAACTAAAACCTACTTTCCCTGCTAGGGTAGCACGACAGAACCCAATAAAGCCTGTCTTTTGAGTGACAAGCTGCAGAAAGCATGAATATGTTGCTCAGCTCAGTTTCCTGTCTGAGCACCTAGTACCAGCAGATTACGAAATGCTCACAGTCTTTTGAGGTCAGCTATTTTGATAGAGTAATTGCTTTTGAGAATACTGGTCATGGTGGGTTGGGTTTTCTACAGACTATTTCCTTTTTTTTTTTTTTTTTCTTTTTTCTTTTTTCTTTTTAATCCAGTACAACCCCAAGAAAGCTGCTTGTTATTTGGGGTCACATTTTTGGTTCAACACCTGTGCAGGTTGTTCACTCAGACCTGCACATGAATAAAGCTAGAGAGGTTTGAGCTGGGCTACCCTGGAGAACTAAGCATTTGAGCTGCCGTCTTCAGTACAGTCTTTAGACAAATACACCTGCTTTGGCGATTTTCCAATCTCAGTTTTCACAAGAATCTCCTGGCAAAAAGGTCCTTGATAGTAGTGCTGGAAATTTCTCAAGAATAAAATGGATTCCGTGCCCAGAAAGTGTGCTCTGATTAATGTATTCCAGTTTTGCAGTTGAAACAGGGTCTCACAGAGATCCTTTGCTCACCAGTGCTGGGATTAAAAGCCTGAGCCAATGTGCCATGCAGTCTTTAGTGCTTTCTAACTGGATTCAGTTTTCTATGGGATATGTTTTTAGAGGAACCAATTTTATTTTTAGTATTTAATCAGGTGAATTAAAAATAAGTGTTAGGGGCTGGAGAGATGGCTCAGTGGTTAAGAGCACTGGCTGCTCTTCCAGGGTCCTGAGTTCAATTCCCAGCACCCACATGGTGGCTCACAACCATCTGTAATGGGATCCAATGCCCTCTTCTGGTGCGTCTGAAAACAGCTACAGTGTACTTGCATACATAAAATAAGTAAATCTAAAAAAAAAAAAAGTGTTAGTCTACCACTGGCTGTGAGTCCTCCATTCTTATTTTCTGAATTGTTTTCTTCATTAGGAAATAACAAAAAGAGTCAGACATGATGGCGTGCACAAAGCGCGCACACACACACACACACACACACACACACACACACACACGCAAACACACACGTTTAGTCCTAACTACTCAAGCTAAAGAATGAAGATTACCTGAGCCCAGGAATTCAAAGACAATCTGGAGAAAACACCATCTCCAACAGGAGAAGGGAGGGGGAAATAGGAGTCTCTTCTTCAGGAGTAGCAAAAGGAGTAAATTAAAGTATATCAAAACAGATGTGAATGAGTAGAAGAGTACAGAATAAACTGATATGTGTCAGATGGTTGATGCTATTGTAGTGTTGACATCAGACCCAGGGTCTGAAGCATGCTAGGCAAGTACATTCTACTGAGCTGAATCCCAAGTTCTGGTTTGCCGACTTAAATTTCTTTTTCTTTAAAATTTGTGTACATGTGGAATCCTGAAAACTCCAAGGAGTCAATTTTCTCCTGACACCTTAGGGGATCCTGGAATCAAACTGGGGCCGTTGTAAGACACCTCTAGTTACAGTGCAGGCCCTCATCTGAGTTTTGACAAGACTGCCACTTGGAGAAAGGACAGCCTGAGAGCTTGGTGTGGTGGTTCAGGCCTGTAATCTCAGTATTTAAGAAACAGAAGTGAGAGCTGATCAGGAGTTCAAGGTCATCTGCATAGTGAGTTCCAGGCCAGCCTGGGCTATGTGAGACCCTGTCTCAAATGAAACAATAGTATCGGGAAACTGGATATTCATGAGTTTATAAAGATGAAATTAAAGTTGAGCACGGTGGCACATGCTGCAGAAAGAACAGCAGCAGCACTTTCTCTTACCTAACTGCATTTGACGTCCCTTATCTAACCTTACCCACTCAACCACCTTTCCCAGAGGAATTGCCATTTTTTTTTAAGTATTACATTTTATTTGGGGGAGGTGTAGTGGGGAACTTGCGTTGGTAGACAAATATTATTAAGTACTTAATTGTGTGAGTGTTACTTATTGTCAGTACGAGCACTAAGCCTCAGTTAACTTACAGTAATATGGTAGATGATACCGTAAGTACAGTAAGAAAAGGAAAATGGGAATCAAGAGCATCAAGTATCAAAATTAAACAGGGTGGCCAGAAAGGTTTCTCTGGGGCTAGTTTTAGCACAGACATGATGGGAGTAGAGTGCAAATCTTATAGATTTCTTAGTAAAGAGCAACACAAAGCAGAAAGCGACAAGCATTGAAGTGGTCTGGTTTCTGAGGCTGAGTAAGCAACCGATATACTAGGTATACTAAGTGTGATCCCCACAGGTTACGAAGTGAGGCAGGTCTTGGTGTTTGTGATGGCTATTCCTGATTGTCAACTTGACTATATCTGGGATGAACTACAATCCAGAATTGGAAGGTTCACCTGTGATCCAGATCTTGAGGCATAGTGGCTATGAATCCCAGGAGACTAAGGGAAGGGGATCTCTGAGTTCAAGGTCATCTGGGACAAAGCAAGTCCCAGATCCAGGCATGGTGGCACACACCTTTAATCTGGGCCACACCTTCTGCTGGAGATCTACATTGGACATTGGAAGAAGGAAGATTCTATCTTCCCCTGCTTGCCTTGTGGGATTGAGCAACTACTAGATCCTTGGACTTCCATTCATAGTGGACCATTGTGGGGGAGTTGGACTACAGACTGTAAGTCATCAAAACAAATTCCCTTACTATAGACTACCTATAAGTTCTGTGACTCTGCCAGGCAGTGGTGGCCCACGCCTTTAATCCCAACACTTGGGAGGCAGAGGCCGGTGGATTTGAGTTCGAGGCCAGCCTGGTCTACAGAGTTCCAGGACAGCCAGGGCTATACAGAGAAACCCTGTCTCGGGAGAAAAAAAAAAAAAAAAAGTTCTGTGACTCTGGAGAACTCTTGACTAATACAGTGTTTCTTAGTAAAGGCAATGCAAGGCGGAAAGCAACAAGCAAGGAAGTGGTCTGGTTAAGTTAGGAAGTGAGGTAGGTCTTGGTGTTTCATTGGCCAATGGAAAGCCAGGTGATAGCTCTGAGTCTGTGTTCTTTTTTTGTTGCATGGTCTCTGGTATCGCTTTTAAATTAGGGAGACAAAGTTGGGGCGGGGGGCTAATGCTAGGGAATCACAACCTTTTTTTTTTTTTATACTAGAAAGGACACTTTGAGTACGAATGTGGACGTCCTTGCTTTTAGTTCTAGCAATAATCTTAGCTCACTAACTCTTGACCAGAGGGAATGTGCTGCCAACCGATTTCTGCTCCCGGCAATAATGACCGGACTAACGTTAGCATTGCTCCGGGCCAGTCAGTAGACTAAGCTTTAGGATCCCGCCGCGCGTGCGCCCCGCCGCTGGCACCTTGATACCGCGGCTGCGCGGCTGAGGCCCCGCCTTCCCTCGTCACGTGCTGTAGGGACCGCAGCGTGGCGGTGGCTGTGGCGGTAGCGACGGCGGGCCGTAGGGCAACCGGAAGGTTTCCGGTTCCGGTGTAACGTTCGGGCTCCGTCTCAGGGGCTGAAGTTTGTGAGGTGAGTAGTGGCCCCGCGCCCGTGAGGCTAGCCTTCGGTCTGAGCGGCTGGACAGAGCGGGAGTGCTCGGCGGGAAGCAGGCTGAGAGGAACCCCTGGTTCTGTTGGGGGAAGGAGTCAGAATGGGCTTACTGAAGGAAAAGGGCGGGGGCGGGAAGGAGCAGGGTGGGCAGACCTGCTCTGAGGTGAGGAGTTAGGTCGGACTCGGTGGGGCAGGGGCCAGTTGGAAAGATAGTAAAGACTGGAGCATGGGGGTTCCAGGGGCTTGTAGCTTAGAAAAGTAAGGAATTCTTTCGGAAGATGGGATTCTGCTACCTGCTCATTCAGAAGACAGCGTTCTGCCTTCCTCCCCTTTCCCTCCACCCCCCAGACCCCCACCGACGCTGACGCCTCCTCGCCATTATAGTTGAACATTTAGTTAGTGACAACTCTAGTGACTGAAACTACTGTTTCGTTTGCACATTCGGGTCGAATTTGAAGACATCCATTTGTTAGTATATTGCTGGGCTCACATCCAATCCGCTAATATGCTTCACCTATTACTTTGGATTTGGAAAATTGCTTAAACTTTCTAGCCTATTATTCAATTGTAGTGGGTTGTAAGTCCCATTAACACGAGGACTTTTGCCTGTTTTGTATATTGCTGTATGCTTACATGCAGTAAGTATTCTGCTTGACAAATAATAGTAACTTAAGTATTTATTGAATGGAGTGTTAGGCCAGATGTTCCCAGTTTCTAAGATGAGTATACTGAGGCTCTGGGGAATTCACTTGCTTGCCTAAAGGCTTATAAATGGTGGTGCTTACTATATTCTCTTTTCAGTAGGCTTCTCCACTTTTAGCACCTGTGTTTGCATTCTTTTTGATCAGTAATATACTGCTATCTCATGATGGCCCAAAAAAGCTATCCCAGGATTATTCATAAAAACGTGTCTCTGAGGAACAGACTTCAGCTTTATTCAGATGTATTAAATACTGTGTGTTGACAGATCTTATGAGAGATAAATCTGTCAAGAATGTAGGAGCTATATCTTTTTGTTTTAAGACAAGGTCTCGTAGCCACTGGTGACGTTGAACTCTGTAGCCAAGGCTGGACTTGAATTCCTGTTTCCCCTTGTGCTGGGATCACAGGCTTGTGTGATCATTCTGAGGTTGTAGCTTTTACATGTTTTTAAACATCTTGAAAGAGTAGTTCCCAGATCGTACTACAATGCATGGCAGTGCTAAGAGGAGATCAGCTGGGAAGTTGAGGTCGGTGCAGTCAATCGATTGACATATAGCCATTAGGAAGAAAGTCAGAAATTAGGTTATCTTTATGCTGGTGAAGATGTTTGAGATTTAAGATTACCCAAATGTAAGCATGAATAGTGTTGAAATTTTATACCAACTTGCATTAAGTAATAAAAAACATTCTGGTGTATAGAATTCTCACCAATATGAATAAAACTACACAGAAATGTGACAGCATTCTTAAGGATTATGAGACTTAACACAGGAGACTTGAATAAACATTCTTGTATCCGTTAGAAAAGTTTTAGGTTGTAGTTGGGTTAGAGAATGCTTTCCAGAGTAGAAGTACTAATAAAGTTGACTTCTAGATTGACTCTTCAGATGTTCTGTTTGGAAGTTAGAACTCATTCCTCAGACTAGGTTATTCCTAGTTGGTTTATTCTTCAGATAGCATTGATGACTGATGCTGAGTTGGAATTAAAACATCAAATGAGTGGGCATGGTGGTATGCTCCCAGAATTCCTTCCTGGGCAAGTGGAGACAGGAGAATTGCCAAGTGTTGAGTTCTGCATGGGCTGCATTGTAAGATGTATCTCAAAAATCAAAAAAGCCAATGGGACCCCTTCTGTTTTGAAGCTTGGTTTTAGGGAAAGTATTTCCCTTCATATGAAGTGGAGAGCTGTGGCTAGGGGTTGAAAATAGGAAAGAGGAAAGCGCTCCTATTAAACTATTATTTTGACTGCCTTGTTTTCCTTTTCTCTGACTTTGTTTTCTTCTAGGTGTTGTATTTTGACCAATCTGAGCTCTCATTCTCCGTTTCCTCCAAAATGGCACTGTCTAAGCGGGAGCTGGATGAGCTGAAACCATGGATAGAGAAGACAGTGAAGAGAGTGCTGGGTTTCTCAGAGCCCACGGTGGTCACAGCAGCATTGAACTGTGTGGGGAAGGGCATGGACAAAAAGAAGGCAGCTGGTGTGTACTCTCCAGCTCTTCTGTTGTAACATATATATTGATTCCAAACACTGGTTTGAACTGCCCCAGGTTGTCCCTATTAGGAGCATCAAAGGGAAGGTGGGGCTAGCCCCTTCTCCTTTTGTTGTTTTTTTGTTTTGTTTTGAGACAAGGGCTCCTGTGTAGCTGTGTCTGGCCTGGAACTCATAGAGATCCACTTGCCTCTGCCTCCTGAGTGCTGGGATTAAAAGTATGCACCACTCCCTCCACCCCCTTTTTTATTTAAAAGACTTGGTCTCATGAAGCCCAGCCTCACTAGCTGAGGATGGCCTAAGACTTATGAGTCTACTTCCTCTATATCAGCAGCTCTCCAACCTGTGGGTCGTGACACCACGGGAGTCAAATATCAGATATCATGTATATCAGGTATTTACATTATGATTCATATCGGTAGCAAAATTACAGTTAGGAAATAACATCAAAATAATTTAATGGTTGGGGGGCACCACAACATGAGGAACTGTATTAAAGAGTGGAGTCATCAGGAAGGTTGAGAACCACTGCTCTACATCCTGAATTCTGGGATCACAAGCATGTATCTGATTTATGCAGTATTGGAGATTGAGGAAACCAGGACCTAGGCAAGCACTCTACCAACTGAGCCATACCTCTCCTTATTTTCTCTTCTGTTACAATGGGAAGAGCTTAAAAACCAATTTTTCTCTTTATTATTTGTGGTACATTATGAATTTCGATCTTTGGTCACCATACCAAGTCACCCAAGTCAAATTTGCTTAGGAAATACACTGCAATCAAAGACTGGTTCTGATTGACATCTCAAAATATGGAAGTATAAGATACGTGAAAGGTGCAGGAAGGTAGATTTTGTTATGGGTAGTCTTCCATAATTTGTTGTGTAAGTTAAGGTGATATTTTATCTTAAACTGCTTTTAGGGTGCTGGGGATTTTACCCAGGCCCTTATTCCTACCTAGCAAAGTATTTTTCCACAGAGCTACATTCCCAGCCCTCATTTTAAACTTTGATATTCAATTTAAGCATCAAAAGTGACTGTACTACTTTCCAAAAAAATAAAAAGAAACTTTTACATCATACAGCAGGGTCATTAAGAATATCAGAACTGGGAATACTGCAAAGAAAATTGTAGTTATTATGAAGACAGGGTTTCACTATTTAGCCTTAATTGGCCTCTGCCTCCTGAGTACTGGAATTAAAAATGTATATTATTATGCCTGGCTATTTTATTTTTTATTTTATTTTTTATGTGTTTGAGTGTTTTGTTTACATTTATGTATATGCCCTACAAGCTAGGAGAAGTCAGATCCCCTGAAACTGGAGTTACAAAAGAAAGTTGTGAGCCTTCATGTGAGTATTGGGAATCAAACCTAGGTCCTCTTGGAAAAGCAGCCAGTGATCTTAACTGATAGGCCATCTCTTGAGCCTATCAGTTTGTGGTTTTAAATTGTGCATCTGTGTGTCTGTGTATGGGTATGTGTGTGAGAGACGATGCCCTCAGAGAGGTCAGATTCCCCTGGAGCTAGAGTCATAGGCAATTAGTTGTAAGGTACTCATTGTGGATTCTGGGTACCACACTTGAGTCCATTGCAAGAGCAGTATGTGCTCTTAACCATCTCTAGTGTCCTACAAAGAAGTTCTTAAAACTTTTCTCTGCTGGGGTGGTGGTGGCACACACCTTTCTCTTTTTCTTTTTTTTGGGGGGGGGGAGTATTTTATCCCCTTTCCTGGTTTCCCCTCCGGAAACCCCCATCCCATTTACCCCCCCCCCCTTTTAAGATTTATTTATGAATGTGAGTACAGAAGAGGGCATCAGATCCCATTACAGATGGTTGTAAGCCACCATGTGGTTGCTAGGAATTGAACTCAGGACCTCTGGAAGAGTAGTCAGTGCTCTTAACCACTGAGCCATCTTGCACACACCTTTAATTCCAGTGTTCAGGAGGCAGAGGCAGGCAGATCTCTGAGTTTTCGGCCAGCCTGGTCTACAGAGTGAGTTCCATAACAGCCAGGGCTATACAGAGAAACAGTCTCCAAAAAAAAATAAATAAATAAAAAGGTGAAAGCTTTTCCCCTTTTTTTTAGTCTGTTGTTTATTGGACTATATACTTTTACCTTTTTAATCTATGGCCTCTTTTTTCCCTGTCAGATCACCTGAAACCTTTTCTTGATGATTCCACTCTCCGATTTGTGGATAAGCTGTTTGAAGCTGTGGAGGAAGGCCGAAGCTCAAGACATTCCAAGTCTAGCAGTGACAGAAGCAGGAAACGAGAGTTAAAGGTAGGCTACGGTTTGTTATCTAATAAGTCAGGAGTGTTTGGAGTGATAAGAAACGAGCTGAGCTTACCTGGCTCACACTTGGCATCTACTGTTATAACACCTAGGGTTGAGGCTGGGGATATAGCTCATTAACAGAGTGCTTAACCGGCATGCATGAGGCCCCGGGCTCAGTCCAGTACTGCCACAAATAAATAGAGATAAAAACAACAACAAAATAGAATACCCAATGTTCTAGAAGGATCCTTAGACATTAAAGTAGAGGGGTAGGGTTTTTACTATCATGGTCTTTGGATTATGAGCGAGGTTCATTTGAAGTAGTCAAAGAAGTAATTGATAGCTTGGTCCTTTTTTTCACATGTGGTTTTATTTTCACCATTCCCTCCTTAATACTACCTATAAATTAATCTATCCAAGAATCTTGGATGTGCTTCAGAATGTCTCCACTGCTTCCTGACTGTAGACCTCATTCTTCCTAATTAATAGGGATTTCTATTTAATGAACTTGTAGATAAGATGCCTAAAAACAACTACCATATAGTCCTGATTGCTCTGTACCCTACTGAGGGTCACTGTCTCCATAAGTGGGCCAAGTCAAAGTTAGAGATACTCCCCTTTTCCAAGTGCATGGTCTGTGGTTGCTATGTAGTTGTGGCCTTTTAACAAGAGTGGTATCAGTGGCTGGTCTCCCTTATCTCAGTTCCCTAACGTAGCCAGTTTCTCTGTCTCACTTCCTTTCGGCTCTCTTAGACTTTTGGTTGGTTTGTTCTGAGATAGAGTCTTACTATATAACTAGCTCAGGCTGTCCTATAACTGTGTTGTGCCCGAGTGCTAGGATTACATGTGTGTACCACCATGATCAGGTTGTCTGTCTTCAGTAAGTTTTCTTTTATCTTGTGGATCTTTCTTAAAGACTCATTTTTAAATTTTTATTTACGTACATTTATATATATGCACACAGGTGCCCACAAAAGTCAGGATAGGGTGTCAGATCCCCTGGGGCTTAAGTTACAAGTAGTTGTGAGCCACTACATAGTTGCTGGGAATAAACTCTTATCCCTGGAAGACAGTGCTCACTCTTAACCTCTAAATCATCTCTTCAGCCCTTGTTTTGGATTTTTGAGACCAGATCTTGCTACCAAACCCAGGTTGTTCTCAAGCCCAGAGGTTCTCCTGGCTCACCTTCCTGAGTGCTGAGATTCTAAGCATGTACCATCATCATGCCCAGCTCTAAAGTGCTTTTGATACCTTGCATATCAGTTGCTTTTCCTGAAATACACACACACAAAAAAATAAGCAGTGTCTGCTTGGGGTCTGTAGCCATGCTATATGACCAAGAATCATAGAAATTTCTATCCTTTTTTTTTTTTTAACATTATAGGGTGATCAGAGAAAGGAGACTTAGTCCTTGACTTAAGTCAGTCTGCTATTTAGGAGGAGTTGCAATAAATCAGTCACAGGTTACAAAATGTGAGTAGCAGTTTTGTATAAATTTACAACTGATTATAGAATTTCAGACTTGTGTTAAACTTAAGAGATGATTAGACCACATACTGTACAGATGAACACAGGGAAGACTATGTTACAATAGTACATGCTGCTGTAAATGCCAAGCTCATGCTGTGAATGAATTAACTACATTGGGTGGGGTAGTAGAAATGGTTTCTTGAGGGAGATATCTAGATAGCATGGGATACGGGTCCCATTTTTGGTCCATTCAAGTCCCCACTCCACACAATATATTATGGGAGAGTCCTTTTTCTTGAACTGTAGGAGTTCCAGGAAGCGCTCGCCCCTGGCTGAGGATATGTCCTTGCAAAACACGAGCCCTCCTAGTGAAGAGGGGATGTCACCCAAAGCCTACCACCGGTGTGTACATTTGCTTTTTCCCATTGTCCCTTCCAGTTGGCCACTCTTGGTCCTATTAAATTCATTTTGCAAATTAGTCAACATATTTGAGTTCCCATTGTATGATAAGAAGAAAATGTTATTGGGGAATACTAAAAGAGAACAAGCCTCTTTTCCGGAAGAACTTAGATTTTAATTGGGAGAAAGTAGTACCTAACACTTGGCAAACAGTGTCAGCGGTATAATGTGATCTACTATGAGCCGAGCTCTAAGTGCTGAGAGGATGTGAAAGAACAGTTGGATCAGAGTGGGATGAGATGAGGAGAACTTCCTGGAGGAGGTGAGTTTTAGACAGGATTTGTGGGAAAGGAGGAAGAGCATTACAAACGTAGGCAGTAGCACTGGCGAAGATCTTGAGATGGGAACATTATCAGAACATGGGAATAAAATTTGCTTGAATGGGGTAGGAGAATGAGAAGTTGGGTGAAATGTTCCACTTGATGGAGTATATAGAAGACCCTGCTTCTTGCAAGTAGTTACTTGAAAGATTGTCATATTCCCCTGGGAAAACCACAGGATGCTGGTAGGGGTTGGGATGGTTCTTCCTTTTTCCCCTAGGGAGGGATACAATTCTTCTTTCATCTTGGGTTCCTTTAGGAGGTGTTTGGTGATGACTCCGAGATCTCAAAGGAATCATCAGGGGTAAAGAAGCGGCGAATACCCCGTTTTGAGGAGGTAGAAGAGGAGCCAGAGGTGATCCCTGGACCTCCATCAGAAAGCCCCGGCATGCTAACGAAGCTCCAGGTTAGTTAAAAGAAGCAAAGGGATTTTGTGAGTTAAAGCACATGGGTCCAGGCTCACAGTGATAATGATTTGAGTTTATGTTAACCATTTGGGGAAGTTTTATTTTTTCCTTTATATTTTAGCAGTCCTTGGTTTGATCAAAAGTAACCCAGCTAAGGATTATTGAAATTGTATTTATTGAGCACCTAGTGTGTTACATCATCGTTTGCCCAATCGTCTACCTCATCATTGTTGGAAAAATGAAGTGATAGCACTTAGCTTGACTATATCTTTCAAGTTTCTTTCTGTACTTCGTTAGGACATAGCAAGGGGTTTATAGAACCATCTCTAAAGAGGTCTGCACCATTGCCCATGCTTATCCACAGTAGCAATTCAAGGGCTGATAACATGATAATTAACATTTTTTAAAGACAAGCTCTTGCTATTTAACCCTGACTGGACTTCGATTCACTATGTATAGACCAGGCTGGCCTCAGACTCAGAGATACACCCGCTACTGCCTCCCAAGTGCTGAAATTAAAGCTGTGTGCTACCATGCCTGGCTGGTAACCATGATTTTTAAACATAATATGAATTTTTATGTGCATGCAGGAACCTGTGGGAGTTAGAAGTGTCAGATACCTTAGAACTGGTTAAGAGATGGTTGTGAGCCACCATGTGAATGCTGGGACCTGAACTCAGGTCCTATACAAAAGTGTTGGTGCTTTAGCTCTGAACCATCTGTACAGTCTTCCTGCCCACTTTAATGTAGTAGTTTGTTAGGAAGTGTGCATGCATTGCTTTCCCCCCTTTTAGATTTGAGAGAGGTAAAGATATTAATGCCATATCCAAAGAAATACAGGCAGAAAGTGGAGCAATTATAAGCTCATATTGTCTGAGTCTCAGTCACCGTAACATAAATTACCTAATATACCAATCCTAATTTTGAGGGAAAAGATTGAAAAATTCTAGTGCTTAAGAGTATAGGCTTACCTTTAGTAAATTTTCTTGTCTATGGTATAGATAGTATATTTATTGCGAGACATTCACAAACTTTTAGGTCTCTAGAACTGAATGCTTTGTCATTTAGGAACACTTATGGAAGAAATTAATCTTTCCACCTTTTCCCTCTGGAGAACAGATCAAACAGATGATGGAGGCAGCAACACGTCAAATCGAGGAAAGGAAAAAACAGCTGAGCTTCATCAGCCCCCCTGCACCTCAGGTATGGTGCCCGATGACTCTGAAAAGAATAGTCAGCACACAGTTTGTCAGTCACTCATCCACATGAGAGTCCAGAAAGGGCTCCAATAGTCTGCCACAGTCTGCCATGGTGTGTATGTATCTGTATGCCTATCTATCTCAAACTCTTGGATTTCTTTTAATCTCTGTCTTATAGCCAAAGACACCTTCTTCTTCCCAACCAGAGCGACTTCCAATCGGCAACACTATTCAGCCCTCCCAGGCTGCTACCTTTATGAATGATGCCATTGAGAAGGCAAGGAAAGCCGCTGAACTACAAGCCCGAATCCAGGCCCAGCTGGCGCTGAAGCCAGGACTTATTGGCAATGCCAACATGGTGGGCCTAGCTAATCTCCATGCCATGGGCATAGCTCCACCGTGAGTATCTTTCACACAGTCCTTTATCACTTCTAAAATTTCTGAAATTTCTGGAGTAGTTAATTAAAGGTAATTTACTTCAATGTTACTGACTTTTTAAAAAAAGATTTATTTATTTACTTATTTTACGTATGTGAGTACACTGCCCCTGTCTTCAGACACACAAGAGGACATCAGATCCCATTACAGATGGTTGTGAGCCACCATATGGTTGCCAGGAATTGAACTCAGGACCTCTGGAAGAGCAGTCAGTGATCTTAACTGCTGAGCCATCTCTCCAGTCCATTGCTGACTTTTTTTCTCAAAGAACATTAAATAATTTCTTACAGTTTCATATTTTTAATATATGATCTAAATTCAGTTACATTTATTTTTGGCTTTATTGTAGATTGTTGTCTGCTTATAACTGGTAGAACTAAAATAATATTTTTCACTTAATAATGGAGGTAAGAATAGAATCAAATTTCTGGACTTATTACTTAAGAGCTTCAGCAATTAAACAATATTGGTCGAGACCATATGTTAGACTTAGGTGGCACATGGTGGCATATGTCTGCAACTCTGTTACTCAGGAGGTAGAAGCAAGAATAGTGAGGTAAATATGAATCTAGACTAGTCTACATTAACAAGTTCTAGGCCAGGCAGAACTACATAGTAAGATCCTGTCTCATTTGTGATTGGTCTGGCATCCCAAGACTAATTCAGGAACTTAGGAGCAGATGATAGAGTTGTTTCCCATGCAGCCCAGTAGTAGAACATCTGGCTAGTATGTAGGAGGCCTTGGGCTCTCAGTGCCTTGAATTACCACAAAAGGGGGGGTGGGGGGGGAAGAGACCTGGAAGATGGCTCAATGGTTAACCCACTGGCTGCTCTTGCAAAAGATCCAGGTTCAATTCCTAGTATCCACATGGTGGCTCACAATTGTTTGTAACTCCAGTTCTGCAGGATCCAACGTACATAGACATACATGTAGGCAAAACACAAAGGCAGGGGTGAGGGTAGGGGTGGAAAGGTGGCTTAGTAGTTAAGAGCTCTTGCTGCTATCCAGAGGACCAAGGTTTGGTTCCTAGCACCCACACGTTGGCTAACAGCCATCTGTAAGTCCGGTTCTGGAGGACCTGAGAATAAATTTTGAAAAAAGAGAAGAATTTGGGGATAAAATAAGATTAGATAATGGCCAGGTGGTGGCGGCCTGCCACGCCTTTAATTTCAGTACTTAGGAGGCAGAGGCAGGGAAGTCTGAGTTTGAGGCCAGCCTGGTCTAACATAGTGAGTTCCAGGACAGCCAGGGCTATATGAAGAAACCCCTCTCTCAAAAAACTAAGGGGAAAAAACAAACAAACAAAATTTCTCAATATGATTTTAGAATTAATTTCATTTGGTTATGCCCTGTATCCAAATACTCGGTTTGATGTATTTTTTTATGGGAGCCCATGAACTTGAATGTGCTGTACAAATGCTCTAATCCTGAGTGAGATATATCCTTAGCCAATACTGAGATATATCCTTAGCCTGGTTTGATTTCTATATTAACTTTTAGCTAAAAACCAGAACTAATTTACATTGGTTTTTTTGCTGTTGTTTCGTTTCAAGATTTATTTAATGTATACGAATATTTTCCTGCAGGTATATCTGTGTAGCTCATGGGTAAATGGTATCCTTATTGGTCAGAAAGAGGCATAGGATTCTTTAGAACTCAAGTTACAGACAGCTGTGAGCCCCAAGTGGGAGCTGAAAATCAAACCCAGGTCCTCTGCTAGAGTAGCCAGCAATCCTAACTGAGCCATCTCTTCAGTCCCCCTACTCTGATTTTTTTTTTTTTTTTTTTAAATTGAGATTTTTTAGTAAGCACTGATGAGATTGCTTTCCCTGAGGTTAATTTACAGTTGTCTTTGATAAGTCTGGTTCCTTTTGTTTTCTGTTGGGTTTTCCTTGCTTCAATGTTCCATGTGGGATTTATTTCTTTGTGGGATGTTTTGTTTTTCTCAGGAAAGTAGAGTTAAAAGATCAGACTAAGCCTACTCCACTGATCCTGGATGAGCAAGGCCGCACTGTGGATGCGACAGGCAAGGAGGTGGAGCTCACACATCGAATGCCCACCCTGAAGGCAAACATTCGGGCTGTGAAGAGGGAACAGTTTAAGCAGCAACTAAAAGAAAAGCCATCAGAAGACATGGAATCTAATACCTTTTTTGACCCCCGAGTCTCAATTGCCCCTTCCCAGCGTCAAAGACGCACTTTTAAATTCCATGACAAGGGCAAATTTGAGAAGATTGCTCAACGGTTACGGACGAAGGTACTTTAGAAGTTAAGAAGCTGACACAGACACTTTTAGGTCCATATTTTTGGGAAATAGAAATATAATTTAAAACAATGAATAACTAGTTTAAGTGCTATATTCTTAGAATATTTGTTGTTTATTAGATTTCTCTTCCTGACTGCTTTCTGCTTGTGTAGAAATTTTCCCATTGACTGACATTGAGGAAGGCAGTTCTAAGCCACTTTCTTGAATTCTTTTGGTGAACAATAGCCTGATGTTAAAATTCACTACAGGGAATCTCTGTGCTTGGGAGAGTCGGATTGGCTGTCGTTAGTTACATTGACCCCTTTGTCTTCTCAAAGAGTGAGGTTTTCATAGAATCCCACTAATGTATGTCTACTGCAAACATACAGTATGAGTGAAAGGAGAGACAAGTTAGGGGAGTAAGTAAACTGAGTAAAAGATAAGGCAGTTTCTCTTTCAACTCCTTTACAAGTTGTGAATTTATTACACTAGGTATTAGAATTTAGTAAGGGCTAAATTTGTTGTTGAATTTGTGACTCTGCAACTTTCCTTTGCTCCAACTTACCTTCTTATCTTGTTTGCTCTTAGGCTCAATTGGAGAAGCTGCAAGCAGAGATTTCACAGGCTGCTAGAAAAACAGGCATTCATACTTCAACTAGACTTGCCCTCATTGCTCCTAAAAAGGAGTTAAAGGAAGGCGATATCCCTGAAATTGAGTGGTGGGACTCTTACATCATACCCAATGGCTTTGACCTGTGAGTTTGTTAGTTACCAAGAGAAAGGGGTTACGTACACATCAAATAACACTTTAAATGCAAAGGAAATAGACAACTACACAAATATATTACATTTAGCTTTTGGGGTTAGTATACCAAAATCAGAGACAAATAATGCAAATCTGAAAAACATATATTTACTTCTTTATTTTTGCAGTGCTGGGGGATGAACTCAGGACCTATTTTATCTTGACATTTTAGAGTTTTATGTTTTTTTCTTACTATGTATTCTGTGTATTTTACATGTTTATAAAGATCCATTTGTAGGCCTAGGGACCTAGTTCAGTGGTTGAACCTGTGCCTAGTATGTAGAAGGCACTTGGGTTTGATCCCTAGAACTTCAAAAAAGGAAAAGAAAAGAAATTTATTGTTGCTTTTTCCCCCCTTTAAATTTATTTAGTTGTGTGTGTGTGTGCACGCACACATGTGTACACACACATGTGTATACACACACACACACACATGCACACAGGTGTACAGATGTGCCCATATAGAGGTCAGTGGACAGTTTTTGTCAGTTTTTCCTTCTGCATTGTTGAAATGGGGTTGGGGGTAAGGTGTCTCTCTTGTTACCTCCGGTGTGTTACACATAGGATTTTGCCAGCCCTTTCACTTTTTCTAGTTCCCATTTTGTTGCAAGAATGCTGAAATTTCAGGTGTGTGCCGTTACAATCAGCCTTTTTTTTTTTTAATTTAATTTTATTGTACGTGTATGAATGTTTTGCCTGAATAGCCCACATGTGTATGTATGTGCACCACATGTTTTCCTAGTGCCTGAGAAGGGCAGAAAAAATTGCCAAATGCCCTGGACCTGGAGTTACACCTATTGACAAGTCATTGTATAGGTGCTAGGAACTGAACCCAGGGCCTCTGGAAAAGCAAAAGTGGGTTGGTTGGTTGGTTAATTGTGTGGTGGTGGTGGTGGTGGTGGTGGTGGTGGTGGTGGTGGTGGTGGT